>JAQFVV010000133.1:3078806-3534949 GCA_028023455.1 Epiperipatus broadwayi | reverse complement strand
TTATTCATTCAGATATCAGTAAACAGTGGTTTAAAGTGAGTAGTCTATCCTCACACTTTCACTTACAGTACTTAAGATTTGCCCATATATAAGCATTTGGGTTGTATTGAATAAGTGGATTCATTTTATTCTTTCCTAAATTCTATATCTTGTGTTGTAAGCGGAAGTACTCATTTATTATTATTTAACACTCGTGAAAAAAGTGCACAATAGCTTAAATGGCTGATTAAATTTATTACAATAAGTGAATATGACAATCCAATTAACTTAATAAAGAAACTTTTTTAAATTCTTATTTTTTACGGACATGAATAGTGCAATTAGTATAGGAGGTCACGTAGAATAAACTCTTTTTATCGACCTTCGCTACTTGATTTATGTGCAATAAACATATTGGAAAGGATGTTGTATGTGTGCATATCAAAATGACAAAGTATTAATTATAATTATATTTTAAAAAGGGTTGAGAGTTGAATTATATTTGTTTTATTTTAAAGATCAAAAGAATAATAATGGTCTTTGGACGTATGTAAACAAAATCTGATTTGATAGTGAAACTCTGGAAATTATATTGTGATATTTTTTTGCATGTCTTTTTTATGTGTTTCGAAACTTTTAATACCATTCACATCTACTCCCAGTCATGATGTCACCTGACCATGCAACTAAGATAGCCGATGGTCAAAAACCTCTCTCACATTCCTAAGTGCAGTGTTCTTGTTGGTAATGTATTCACTTTGCATAATTCTTATATTCTTATAAGATTGGTGCTTGGAGTTTTATGGATGACCATAAATACATGTTGTAAATGTATTACAGTTAATGAGAACAAAGAAAACATTTTGATGAATAGTAATCAAGTCAAAACCACTTTAGTTAAATATACATGAATAGGGATGTATGTTTTCTGTGTCGTAAGTATATTAGGTGATTTATTCCTAATAGTGAGGAAGGGCTTTGTTACAATGGTACCCAACTAAAAGGGTTTGAAGAGAAGTAGACAGGATTGGGAAAAATATAAGTATACAGTAATAAATAAGTTACAAGTAAGCAAACAAATGTATAATATTCATTTAAATTTTGAAAGAGGTAATCATGTGAGATTAAATTGTTCTGTCCCAAATGAATCAAGCTTAGAATTTGATTACAATTTCTGACTTTATAAAAAAATCCAACTAATAAATGGATTAAAGTTATATTTTAGGTATGATTGTTATCAAGTGTTTCACTAGTAATTTCAGAAATATGTTAACAAAGTAATAGTTGTTTATATTATTACAGGAAAAATGTTTATATTTTAAATAGGAATTAAAACAAATCATTTCAAAAGAAAAATTGAAATGTGTTGTTCTTTTTAAATATATATCTCAAGAAATAACCATCTTGTCATTTCGTGTTTATGCAATAGGCCAAGGATACACAATCTGTTATCTTTTGTTTGTCTAATTGGTGAGGTTTCAAGAAGCAAAAAGCTAAGGAAACTATAGAAGAGGCTACAGTGTGTTGGGATGGGAGAGTGCATCCTAGGCGTTAGTCAAAAATAAAATTTAAATAAAAGTTTATGAAAACTTGGGTGCAATAATAAAATGGAAAAAGAAGAACAGGAAAATATTTTGCATTGGATTTTGGAAAAACTTGAAAGAACATTCAGAGAAATAGAAAAGAGAATGAGCAGATTGGAACAGAAAGTAGGAATTAAAGATGAAAATGATTTGGGGAAACAGAAAGGTGAAAACACAGAAGACTCAGATATGGAGAGCGGGGGTGAACAAAAGTAAGGCATTCAAGTAAACCCCTCAGGAAAACCACCAGCAGCATGTCATGTAGTGGTGCAAGGGAATGTGAACCAATTTTTAAAATTGGTCCATTCACAGGTAGGATGGGGGAAGCATTTTTTGAGCATATACATAGCTTGAGAAAATACTTCAGTGTAAATCACCTGGTGGAGGAAAGTAAAGTAATTATCACATGTGGCAACCTCACACACAATGCTCAAAAATGGAGGGACATGCTGGTTATAACAGCTGGCTATATTCGAAGAGTATCAAAAAGATGGGAGAGAGGCATTTTGGTCTAAGGATAGGCAGGATTTGATGAGCTATCAAATCATGTATAAGAAGTTTAAAGAAGGTTGTAGCAATAGCTATTCACAGTTTTTTCACAAACAGATGGCTCGACTGTGGACATTGGAGGCTTGCAATCTGACAGAGAGTCATATAATCCACATTGTAAGACATAGTATGCCCATGAGAGTGGAATAAATGATCTTGAAAGCAGGGAAAGTGTCCATTAGAGAGATTGCCATGTTGCTCAATGCCATTAAAATGATCTCGCATGGCTATGGTGGGCACTGAGAAGAAGTAAACGATAAAAGAGGGTGGAGAAAGGGAATGGAGACTTTTGCAAAATGGAAAGAAACACCTGAAGAGAAGAGACCATCTGAGAACCAGAAGGACACATGAAGTGAAATAGATAGTATAAATGAGCTATTCCAAATATGCATAAGGTATTTGATGGCTTTGGAGGAGGCAGTATTGTGACAGAATGGGTTCAAACCCAATCACAAATAATATTATAGGTGATGAAAATTTAACATAGATGTGGATGTATATATATCTTTAATTTTATTATGTGGTGGTTACATAAATACACACACGAGGGGGGCTCTGTCATTTTGAAATGATGTATATGTGCATGTGACAAATGTGTGTTTGACTGAGTTAAGTAGTTAAAAAGAGAGAAATAAGATTTTTACTTCACGTGAGAAAAGCCTAGAAGTGCCTATCAGAAATGGCATTTTACTTTCTTTTATATACAATAAAAGCAATGATAAATGTTTTCACTCATCAACCAAAATCTGGTTAGGCATTATTGGAACAGGAAGTGAGATCAAAGAAAACTTTTAGAACAAATGGAGGGGACTATAAAAAGAGTGACCCAGAATGCTCCTTGTCTTGGCCCTGCAGAATTCAGCCATCAATAGTGGAATTGTGAATTCAATTTAAAAAGTATTAAAATTTAAAATTTACATAATGGCGGATCAAATGTAAATGTTGGGGTAAGAGCATATCGTATCACATTTGAACCCCTAATCCCAACTAACTCCAGCTGCTTTGTCCAACAATACCAAGATGCCTCAGAATAAAACATAATTATCAACATTGAAAACAAAGAGGAGTATCATGAAACAACAGCCATACTTGGAATCCTGAACTTCACGTTTATTACATGCAATGATAAGAACTCTCAGAAATAAACAAATATTCCTCCACAAATTACCTGGGGAAATTTAGGTAAAGAACTCAGTAGTATTGATTTTTCTTTTTATGAGAAAGAAATTGGTAACCATTTATAATAAGTGAATATGACAATCCAATTAACTTAATAAAGAAACTTTCCTAAATTCTTATTTTTTGTGGACATGAATAGTGCAATTAGTATAGGAGGTCATGTGTAATAAACTCTTTTTATCGATCTTCACTACTTGATTTATATGTAATAAACATATTGGAAAGAATGTTTTATATGTGTGTATCAAAATGACAGAGTATTAATTATTACATTTTAAAAAGGGTTGAGGGTTGAATTATATTTGTTTCATCTTAAAGATCAAAAGAATAATAATGGTCTTTGGAAGTATTTAAATAAAATCTGATTTGAAAGTGAAACTCTGACAATCTTATTGTGATATTTTTTTGCATATCTTTTTTTATGTGTTTTAAAACACTTAATTTCATTGGCATTTACTCCCATCTCATGACGTCACCTGACCACGAGACTGAGCTAGCCGATGGTCAAAAACCTCTCTCACATTCCTCAAGACAGTGTTTTTGTTGGTAATATATTCACTTCACATAATTTTTATATTCTTACAATATTGGCACTTGGAGTCTTATGAATGACCATAAATTTGGGAATGTATTACAGTTAATGAGAACAAAGTCAGAAGATGTTTTGATCAACAGTAATTAAGTCAAAACAGCTTTAGTTAAATATACATGTGTAGGCAAATATGTTTTCTGTTTCATAAGTGTATTACATGATTTATTTTATATAGTGAGGAGGGTTTTTTGTTACAATATAGGAACATCTGACACACCAAATATGCCATCGAATCATAAATTTAAAATATGACTTGTAAGTTGGTTGACACATTTAATTCAAATCATCCAACTACTTAGCTGTATTCATAGCATTGTATGATCTACCCAGTGGTTACATTATATCTGGCACCATCAACTTTGATGCAGTGTGTTCCAAACTACAATCATATTTTAAATTTATGATTCGATGGCACATTTGGTGTGTCAGATGTTCTGAATTAGAAATGGCACATAATAAAGTGAGTGCATCTCACTGCTGTCAGACCTAGGCTCTCAAATAGGATGCTAAAAATGTCACAATGAAATGCCCAGTTCCAAATCACTTCTACTTTTGATATACAAACTTCTAATTTACTAACAATATTTCGAAGTAACTTAGACCAGTGCATATTCATTACATTTTCCTTTTTAGGCCTCATTACATCACAGAATTCAAACTTAGGGTTTTCATGCAGTCAGCTCTTCAGGGATGGACTAACTCAATTATTAACCAAATATGCCTATATATAAGCATAAATAATGATGATGATCAATTATTTAAAAGAGCAACATATACTGATGATGCTGACCATTATCAAACCTTTAAGGGTGTAAATTTATAATGATAATTGTAATGATCATACATCTACTACTATCAATGCACAATGATGATGATCAAACATCTATTGAAATAAATGCACAATGATGATGGTGATGATCAAACAGATCAAATTGTTTTAAACAACTTAATTTATTAACAACATATATAATAAATATTTACAAACAAAAAATAATAAAATAAATAAATATTCGGTTATCAAGAATGGTTTTTCTATCATCTTGATGGCTTCACACAACAGAAACAAAATAATTTGAAGTATATTATATACAAAATTATACTATATAATTCATTAAATATATATATAAAACAAAAAAAAAGAAAAGCACAATGACAGTTCACTAATTCTAAAACTACACCATTAATGTAATTATTCAAAATGATATTTTGGGGTTAGGGTAAATATATTTACAACTTTTTTATTAAACATATATATATATATATATATATATATATATATATATATTATTATATATATATTATATATATATATATACCCACTCTCTTCCATATATGTGTGTGTAAGTCATAGTAAAAATTAATGATAAACACGAAACACTCCATTTAATCAATGGGTTAATTTCAGTCAAAAGTAAAACAAAGTTACAAGTAAATGTTACTAAAACTTATTAGTGACCAAAATAGTTCTGTTTGTCCTATAGTTTGCACTCATTGTTAAATATATAAAAACCTTACTTGAGGTCACCTTGATGAATCAATTTTGAATTTCCAGAGGAATCTGTAAATTTGCTTTTATTAAAAAAATAATATCTATTAATTGATAATGATTCCTTTTCTAAAATACATCAACATATGACATTATGACATTTATCCAGCCACTGCTTTCTTTTTTAAATTGCAGGTGATTGAATTGGAAAAATGAATCTTAACTACACAATACAAAAAAATTACCATACATAAACTTTCAAATAAAAATGACAAAAGTAAGTAAAGTAATCACATAAATCAAGATAAAATATTTTTATCCTGAGAAAAGCAAATATCAATTTCCATGTGTACTATTCCTGTTCATCCGCTCTGTTGCCATTTATGAATTTCATGCTTCTTGATTGAAACAAACATATATGAAATATCTCCCCTGAATGTATATAAATCCATGGAAGATAGATGTACACCAGCATTCTCTAAATAGACATCTTGATGGATAATTTTATAATTTTTTAATTTTATAACTTTATAATTCCATAATGATATTGAAGCTAGCTTTGGAAGGTACCACATCATTGGCTTTTCATTCTGAATACATTGTAATGCTTATTTTTATAAACTGTTATTTATAATGTGGCTTAAATACATATAAAAATAGCTTTTAAAATAAACAGTTAATTTTTAGTACTTTTACATATTTTTCCCTCGTTTCTATAATATTGATTTCCAGATTTCAGAATTAATTAAGTCATTAGTTCAATCCTGCTAATTATCATTTGAAGTTTAACTTTCCAGTTTTCTTCTATCC
The DNA here is from genome assembly GCA_028023455.1 of Epiperipatus broadwayi. NCBI lineage: Eukaryota > Metazoa > Onychophora > Udeonychophora > Euonychophora > Peripatidae > Epiperipatus > Epiperipatus broadwayi. The sequence goes on along the minus strand of JAQFVV010000133.1, from coordinate 3,528,771 downwards.
AAAATAAAGATTTTATATTATTCTGAAACTACAGTTATTACAATTATACTGTTTTTAGACACCCCGACAGTTTTTTTTTTTAAGAAAAAAAAATTACTTATGTGTTGTTGGTTCAATTGTAGACTTTTCAAGTTACTTATGTGTTGTTGGTTCAATTGTAGACTTTTCAAGTAAAAAGAAGTGTTGGTAGATTGTCACGTGCTAGCTAAAAACCTATTCTTACAATTTAATAAAAAAAAACAAATTATAAAACATTATTATTATTATTATTTCATTTTCATTATTCCAAATTAGATCATTTAGCAACAGTTTTGACCTCATATAAATTTTAATCATTGATTATGTCCATCTTATAAGTCAGTTATCTAATATTTAGTTAATGATATTAAATGTACAAAAGAAAAACAATTAACTTATACAAATAGACAAATATGTCAATTTATATGAATGTTCATACATGTACATACTACATATGTAAAAGCAGGTAAGAAATTGGGACAGGTGTGTAGGTTGGTTGGAAGTTGGTGTGTAGGTTGGTTGTAAGTCACCTTTTACAACACCTCTCTCCTAAACAGTTAAAATTTTAAACTGGATTTTAAATTTTAGCTCTCACAAGTACCTTAAAAATGTATGATTACTTTGGGTTTTGGGAAGCATTGCTACACTAATTTCCTTACTTTCTAATATTTTTTTTAATTTTTATTATTTTAGACCTATTTTTGGGATGTTCAAAGAGTGTGATGGATTTAGAGCTTTGATGGTTTTATAATTGAGGCATAACCAAGAATGTTGTGTCTGTTACAGATTGCACATGAAATTATTCATTTGCTAACATTCCCCATGCTACTTTGAGGCTTATTGGACTTTGAAGGTCTAGCCAAATATCATAACATATGTGTTTAAGTTAGCCCCTAAATATTCTTACTACTGCATTTATTGTTACATGGGAAATACCCTCATCAAACTTAGTATTCCGAATCCTGTACTATATATATGCGTTTATACACATATACATATATATTTTGTTATTATACATTGCCCTTGCTATTTTTAAAAAGTTTAACAATTTTTTTATAAATTTCACCTATGTTAAAAATTTCTTGATATTATCCAGCATTGTTACTATTGTACAAAATAAGGCTTTAAGATATGGGCATTATACATGCCTCAGTCCTCTATTACTTGGTTGACCCAAAATTCATTTGGACCTGATTGCTTAACAAAGATATATGGGCCCTTATATGTATTAACAACTTTATGATATTTGCTTTCCTGCAGTTTACTGGAATGTGGAATATTTATTAGCAATCTGTCTCTAAATCTGAATTCATATTTAGACCCGCTTGATTTCTGATTTCTATGATTAGACTTCATAGTGAATTGCTCTCAAGCTTGCAATATATCTTATTATTTACCTACTATAATTGTCATGGCTACAGGTTTATATTAATTGCAACAATAACTATTTGAAAACACTCTATAAGGAATGTTAAATAAATTTATTACTTAATGTCAGACTTCTGTTAGCTTAAAAATATGTTCATTTAAATGACTGAGTAGGTTAACATTTTACTTTTAAAGGAATAATAATAAAAAATTAAGGTTTCATACAATAAATGGATGTCTTCACTTACAACATATCTTTGGGTAGGTCTTTTCTTTTATCAGTATTTGTATCCTGGTTCAAATTTTTCTGTGTACTTTACAAAATCTTAGTCAATTTCTTTCCATAGTCCTCTTATGTGTTGCAATGGTCTGCAATCATTGAAGGTCCTTTCCTAACATGTTTTTTTCATTTAAGCAATATTATTCACATGCCTAATGTATGTGAATGGGCCTTCATATGTATTGCACAACTTGTGAAACTGTGTATCTGTTCACTTAATGGACCACAACATGATGGTTTGCCTTTCCATCTTGGGATTTTCCATACCCTGATCATCATCAGGATCATAAAAAGTTTAACCTTCCATAAAGCATGGCTAAGATGTTTAAAGACATAAATTTTAACCACATAATCAAATTTAATTCTTTTGAAAATGTGCTTATCCCTTGAAATGACTTTTTGAGCTAACAATACTTCCTATTTGGCACCATCATTATGACTATAGGTTTTGACTCAATGGCTTGCCTTAAACTTCCAGCAGTGTTTATTCAACTATTTCTGAGTTCTTTGTTTGCATGGTTTAACCGTGTCCACACTTTTTGTAGATAGAATCACTGTGTGAGCATTATTGTCAAATTGATTCATCTTTGGTATCAACCTTTCTAAATTAGACTTTCAAAAAATAATCCACAATTTTTACAAAGAACTGCCCTGTCTGATCAGTGGAATACTGAGGGTCAAGTGAGACTTTTGCAATGTAAGAATGTCCAGTACTTTGAGAACATTCAAAAATAAACTATGCAAATAATTCTGTAAGATAATGGCTTGTCGTTGTTTATCTAAGCTACAAATTATAATCTCATCATTTCCTTCACAGGTAATAGACCATTTTCCAATGGCTAAATACGTGGAACCAGATGAAAATATAATAGGTTGACTACTTATTTTGATTATGAGTACTCTGTAATTTTTTTAAAAACCGTTTGTGAGTTTCATAATCATTCGAGGCATCCGTGAAAGTACCACAGAAATACATCATAATAAATTTCTTATCTATAATGAACCTAAAACTACTAATATCAACATCGGATAATTCCAAAATTGCTACATCACTACAAATATAAGTGTGATGTTGATTAAACCACTAAACATCACATGATCACTATCTCATACTAGCACAATAATTGTTATTAAACAATCCAAAACAAAGCAAAACTCTCCATATAGTAGTGCCATCTTGTGCTAACAAGAGCAATCAATGGATGCCAGAAGGCTTGTGCATAAAATCCCTATCTACTATATGGAGAGTTTTGCTTTGTTTTGTTGTGATGTTGATTACATGCACTGTAACAGTTACACTTACAATAAGGTTTACTCAGCAATATCTTTTTTCCATCTTTAATTATAAGTTTTGCAGCTGCTTTTTTATCCAATACTGGAGTGGTTACTGAGATGTTGTACCCTTCATATTTCCTCTCTGGGGAGTTTATTTTTGAAGTTGGTAATGGAGTAATTAGACTATTCTGATCTATGTTCAGTACTATCTCTCCCAAACTAAGATTTATAATATGTTCTTGGTCTAAAATTCCCATTTTCAAATTTGGTCTAATAGAGATGTGGCTCAGTTTTATAGGAATGTCTTGAAGTTCCACTTTAACTTCGTTTTTGTGCCTACTTGACTTTCTTTTATCTCTTCCTTAAAAATTTAATAGGCCTGATAAACCTCTTTGAGTTTTGTATCTAACTGAACAACCATACCATGTGTTAATACTGTATACTGCTCACAACACTGTAGAATCCATTCATCCATTTCTTCTCTCATTCTTTCCATCATTTGTTTAAGTTCAGCACAATCTTTCTGTACATTTTCCAACCCTAGAGATAACTGTTCCATGTTCTCGATCAATTTATTTTCAACTCCCTCTATTTTTTCTTTCATTCTATCTTCTACCTTATTAATTTCTCTTTTTAATACTTCTCTCAAAATACACATGACTTCTTTCAGTTCTACTTCTAACTTGCTAACATTATCTCTGGTTGCCATACTTGCTAACTTCACATTCATATCTTCTCTCATGGCATCCATTTTACTATAAATATTGGTTTTTATTTTTCTCTTGATGCCATTTATACTGGATTCAAGATTAGCATTGATTTTCACCTCCATACTGCTTTTATATTATCCATCTTACTGTTCAGGTCATTGGTCATGCTATTGATAACAGTTTTAGTTACCATTTTTGTCCAAACTACCTATTTTAGTTTTCATTTCTGTTTTCATACTATCCATTTTTCTGTTTAGATTACTGCTTATGCTACTCATTGTGGCCATCATTTCTTGCAACATTTGTTGCATAATGGAAATGGTTTCAATGTCATGTACTACTTTAATTTCAGATGCTTGATTAATCTCATCAGTGAGAACTTCTACTGTTTGAAAAGCTCTTTGGCTTTTTTCCAGTCTCTGTGATTCATACTCCTCTACCATAGACCCCTCAGGAGTTTGGATCAATAAAGACCATTCCTTATTACTATTATTAGTATCACTTTCCCCTTCAACAACACTAGTATCTAACATCTCTTCCGTAGTTTATATACTTTTACTTTTTAATATTAATCCACTTCTTATTAATATCTATTTTAGTAATTATTCAAAAAAATTATACTTACAAATATCAAAATACAATACTGTACAACTCCTAACCACTTCAGACCATTATTCATTTATTTACTGTCTACTTTGTTCTAATTGGTGTTTCAGCTTGTCTAATTCCTCTACCTTTATTTTTACTGATTAGTTAATTATTTAGAAGTTGACCTCTATTCATTTTCTCCATGACATTTTGCATTCATCACTTTCAATGTTATTTCCTTTTAATGTGAATTTTAAATTCCCCCCAAAAATTGATATATCTCTTCACTATGAAATATATTTTGGTCTTATATAAGAGAGTATGACCAATATGGATTTAAGATTAAAACTTATGTGTAAAACAAAACAAAAATTAAAAAATTTTTTTTTTTAAAAATTCTAGTCCAATGGCTGAACATTATTTGCATCTAAATTATGTTCAAGCCTAAACGTTTGGGCGAAAGATATAATGGAAACCAATGCCCCAAAGCTGATGGTTCCAGAGCTAATGGAACCGCTGGTACACCATACAATGATGTGAATATGGCTAAGTAGTTAGATGATTTGAATGAAATGTGTCAACCAACCTACAACAAGTCATATCCTAAATTTATGATTTTATGGCACATTTGGTTGCATTAGATGTTACTGAATCAAGAATGGCATATAAAAAAGGGAGTGCATCTCACTACTGTCAGACATAGGCCTTTGAATAGGATGCTAATCATGTCACAATGTAATGCCCAGTTCCATATCACATCTACTTTTGATATACTAACTTATAATTTACTAACAATATTTCAATGTAACTTGGACCAGTGCATATTCATTACATCTCCTTTTTTTAGGCCCCATTACACCACAGAATTCAAACACAGGGAGTTATTGCAGTCAGCTCTCTTCATGTATGATCTTACTCAATTATTAATTAAATATGCCTATATAAGCATATATATAGGAAAATATTGATGATGATCAATTATTTAAAAGAGCAACATATACTGATGATGATGACCATCATCAACACTTTAATGGTGTTCATTTATAATGATGATCATCTAGTTTTATCAATGCATAATGATGATGGTGATGATCAAACATCTAGTGAAATAAATGCACAATGATGATGATGATGATCAAACAGATATCAGATTGGTTTAAACAACAATCAAAAAATAATAAAATAAATAAATATTCGGTTATGAAGAATGGTTATTTTATCATCTTGATGGCTTCACACAATAGAAACAAAATAATTTGAAGTATATTATATACAAAATTATACTATATAATTAATTAAATATATACATAAAACAAAAAAAAAAGAAAAGCACAATGACAGTTCATTAATTCTAAAACTACACCATCAACGTAATTATTCAAAATGATATTTTTAGGTTAGGGTAAATATATTTATAACTATTATTTATTAAAAAAAAATATATAAACCCACTGCCATCTATATATGAATGTGTAAATCATAGTAAAAAATAATGATAAATACATAACAGACCATTTACTCAGTGGGCTAATTGCATTCAGAAGTAAAACAAAATTACTAATAAATATTACTAAAACTTATTAGTAAATAACTCAATTATTTTATATAGTGCGATGTTTTTTATAAATTATAATATTTAAACAGCATTAAACTGTTGCACATGCACTTTAGAATTTAACAATAAAATGAATGAATACTAACACTTCAACCACATGATAAAGTCTTTGGAAAAGATAGAATGGCCATCTATCTTTTTGAACCCAAAAGCTTTTGTATGGGCGAATCTTAAATGTTTGAAAGTGAAAGTGTGAAGATATTAATCACTTTAAATTACTTTTACATGCTTGAATGTATGACGCTGGTAAAATTTATTAGAATTTATAAATACGTCATTCTTTATTTGAAATTAAATGTATGTAAATAAATCAATTGTTTTATATAGCATGATGTTTTTTATAAACTATAATATTTAAACAGCATTAAATGTATGTAAATAAGTCAATTGTTTTATATAGCATGATGTTTTTTATAAACTATAATATTTAAACAGCATTAAACAGTTGCACATGCACTTTAGATTTTAACTATAAAATGAATGAATACTAACACTTCAACCAAAATAGTTATGTTTGTCCTAAAGTTTGCCCTCAATATTAAATATATAAAAACCTTACTTGAGGTTGCCTTGAGGGAACAATGTTGAATTTCCAGAGGAATCTGTAAATTTACTTTTATTAAAAAATAATACTTATTAATTGAAGATGATTCCTTTTTAAAAATACATCAACATATGACATTTATCCACTCATTGCTTTCACTTTTAAATTGCAGGTGATCGAATTTGAAAAATGAATCTTGACTATACACTACAAAAAAATTACAAAATGTAAAATTTCAAATAAAAATGATAAAAGCAAAAAAAAAATAATCACATGAATCAAAATATTTGAGACTATAATTTTATATTTATAATTTTTAAGGACGATTATATACGCACATACTCACAATATTATAAACACAAAGTTTTTAAAATTTAAGAAATACATGCCATCTGAGTACAACAAATATATACTATTATCGAAGATTATAGGTGAAACAGATGTAACTGTTTCAATATTGGCCTTATTTCTGATAACAAAAGGATGGGCTTTTTTTATTAAACAGCACTATCCTGATTGTATTAACTCCCGCCATTGTTATTATCCCCTACAATAAATAATTTGCCAGCTGGCACAGGCAATTGCTAGTCAGTTTGTCAAAGTGTTTTAATATGAACAGTGGAATTCCTGGGATTCCTGGGTAATAGTTGTTGGGCATTTCTTTCATTTTCATTATAAAATCATCTATTGCATATGGTGATTCAATCTCTGCTATTCCAAATATATTCGGCTGGTATTGTATCAATTTTCCTGATTCCAGCTTATCTTTAAAATAGTTAAGAATTGGTATGATCATATTATTTTCAGTAAATGTTTCATTGTTGATTTAAATTGCTAATGGCACTTTGATTTCAGGTCACCTCACTAATGCCCATGTAATGTATTGCCGAGTCCATGTGTGTTGATGCACTAGGTATATTCTACTTTTTTATTTTTTAAATAGCTCTTCAGTGTTTTACATGACCTTGTTATAAGCATTTGTTAGTATATGTATACATTTCTGTGTGTGTTGAGTAGGGTTTATTGCCACAATACATTTATGAATTTGTTCTGCATGCTTCAACAACCCTGAGGGAGGTGACTGATTTTTCACTATATGATTAGTGTTAAATGACAACATATTAATGTAGGCTAAATACTGCTGTATTTGGTTAATGGTCATTGAAAGAATCTTATTCCACATAATATAAGTCTCTGAAAAACTAAATTTGGGTGTTAAGGTTGTAATCAACATTCTTATTGTTCTAGTTAGTTGCAGTCTAGAGACTTGTATATTTCTGAGGTCAATTGATATGAAGTGAGCTGAGTGATCAGAAATTGCTGATGGGATTAACTTCATCCTTATTAGATGATGAAACACTGGAGAGTAAAAACAAAGATCAATTAAAGTAGAAAATGGGCCATTATGAAATGAAACAGCATCTTCAGGTAAGAAACCTCTTGCACTCATCAATGGAACTGATAATTTATGTATCCACTTATTTACAAACTCATCATATGCTACACTGCAGTCTCCTATCAAAATTATTGGATTAGCTGTAGATCCCAGTGTTGAATTAATTGTGGAAATTATTGTATTTATTTTCCATATAAAAAGAATTTAAAACTTCTTTTATGTTGTTATTTTTAAACAATAAAAATTTATTATTATAAGATATAATAAAATATCTATATATACAACAAAAAACATGAAAATAACAAATTTTCAATAGAAAAGCTTTTTTCGATACATACAATTTGTATCTTTTCAATATGTCTGCTGACGATTACCGTTAAATACATATAGCGACATCTATTCATAATAAACCCAACTAAAACAATATCAACATCATTATTTTATAAATATATACAATACAACATAAAAAATATATATATTCCTTCATTGAGTATAGGATATTCAAATATACTCAAAACATATAAAATATATTAATATTGATATTTTGTCTATCTATCTTTCCATTCATCTAATTTTAGCCAATTATTAGTCAAATTAATTGAACCTTTATAAATGTTCATGCAATTATTATCATTATTTTTAATATAACTAGTTTCATATACTTTACGCCTATTAACATTTTTCAAGTAATTTAGTGCAAATATATTTTTAGTACAATCTATTTTACATAAAAGAAGTTTTAAATTCTTTTTATATGGATTATATATCTTTGATTTTACGATCCGGCTTAAATTGTACTACGATTGATTTACGTTATGGTGTAACTATGAATTAATGATGGAATTACTTTGTTCATGTTTGAAATTATTTTTCTGAATTGAATATTTAATAAATTTAACAACATGTATGGTTTGTGGCAATACTTGAAAACAAATTTGAATTTGGATATAATAAAGAAACTAAAGGATTTAACAAGATTGTGTTTATATATTGAGCGAATAAAAGGTCAATTGACATTTTTGAATAATTGCAGAGGATATAAATTGTTTCCTAAATCTTGTATTATTAGAATTAAAGGTAACAAAAAGATTAGTAATAATTTAAAATTAATAGAAAAACTGCAGATGTATGTTTTAATAGGTTTTATTAATCAAAAATATATTATTTTAAAAAATAGTATAAATAAGTTTAAAAGTATAAGGAAAAATGTCAAATTATCATTGAAAAAAATAAATATTTGGGATATTTTTATGGATTTTTTATATAATTACAGATTAAAATGGAACGATAAAATATATATAAAATATAGTCGAAAATGGAAATGGATGTTGCAGAAATATTGGAATAATTCTTCCTCTTTAAATATAATTAATAATGGAAATATTAATTATAGATATAATTATTGTAATAAAACAATTTTAAACAATTTTATAAATTTAACGAATTATCACTTTTCAAATGAACAAAATATGCTATTGAGTAAAAATCCTGGATTTATACCATTTATGGATAATGATATAAAAAAGAAAATTATAACAGATATAGAACTTGCAAATGTATCTACGGATGAAAAGAAAAATTTATATTGTATAATAGCTAATCAGTTGTATAATAATAATGATGATATAAATGATCAAAAAAGATCCTACAGTTATAGACGCATTACTAGGGAAATAAAAGATATATGTATTAATGAAAATATTATCATATGTAAAGAAGATAAAGGTTGTAAATTTGTAGTTATATATAAAAATGAATATATAGATAAAATAGAATGTGAAATAAAAAAAGAAGGTTATGATGTTTTAAATAGGGATCCTATTGGAAGAATAAAGGGTAGATATATAAAATTATTGATAAAAATGAGGGATAATAATGTTATTGATATGAAGAAATATAGATCTTTATACCCTTCATCTTTTGAAAATCCTTATGTTTTTGCTAAAATAAAAACTCATAAAGATAATAATCCAATTAGATTATTATTTAATTTTAGTAATTTTATATTACAAAAGTTTAGTAGTTATTTAAATAAATGGTTAGCAGAGATATTAGGTTACGGTGAATATTGTATTAAAAACACAGACGATATAGTAGATAAATTAAATAATATACAGGTAAATAGATGTAATAGCATTTTTGTAATGGACGTTGAAAAAAATGTACCCTAGTATTCCAAGAATAAAAAGTATCGAAATATTAATAAAGAAATTGTATGGAAAAATTAGGGATATGAAAATAGTAAAAATAATTGAAGAATGTTTAATGTTAATACATAATAATTTATATTTTAAATATAATAATAAATATTGGTATATAAATAAAGGATGGGTGATGGGTTGTGCTATTAGTGGTTTGATTTCATCAATATTTATTGATGAGTTAGAGACTAATATAGTTAAAAATAGATTGATTAATAAAGATATAACACATTATTTTCGTTATGTAGATGATACTTTAATAATTGGTAATAAAAGAATAATAAAACATATGTATAACGATTTTAATAAAAATATATATAATATAAAATTTACAATTTCGGAAATTAAACAAAAAATAAAATATTTAGACATAGAGCTTAGTTTAGATGATAATAAAAAAATTATATTAAAACATTTTATAAAAGAAGATAATATGAGGAAAATAATTGCTGTCGATTCACAACAAGCATGGACCCAAAAACTTGCAGTAATTAAAAATTTTAAAATTAAAAATGATAGATATAATACAAATGAAAATATAGCTAAATTACATAAAGAACAATTTAAAAATTTATATATTAAATATGGTTATAAAAGTAAATGTATAGATAATGTTTTTTATAAAAATAAATATAATAGATGTAACAAATCTGATAATAAATGGATAAAAATTTCATATCATCCTAAAATATATAATGCATTATTAAAAAATTATGTAAATAATAAAAAAGATATAAATATAGGTTGGGCAAATAGTAAAGATTTGGATAAATTAATAGGTAATTATAAAATAATGGATAATTTAAAATATAAGAAAGGAATGGTTTATAAAATTATATGTGGTATTTGTAAAAGAGTATACTATGGACATACATGTAAACAATTAGAAATAAGAGCTAAAGAACATAACGCAGCAATAAATAGGAGAGATGATAAATCCGCTTTATTTATACATTATTTAGAATATGGTCATAAAATAGATTGTACTAAAAATATATTTGCACTAAATTACTTAAAAAATGTTAATAGGCGTAAAGTATATGAAACTAGTTATATTAAAAATAATGATAATAATTGCATGAACATTTATAAAGGTTCAATTAATTTGACTAATAATTGGCTAAAATTAGATGAATGGAAAGATAGATAGACAAAATATCAATATTAATATATTTTATATGTTTTGAGTATATTTGAATATCCTATACTCAATGAAGGAATATATATATTTTTTATGTTGTATTGTATATATTTATAAAATAATGATGTTGATATTGTTTTAGTTGGGTTTATTATGAATAGATGTCGCTATATGTATTTAACGGTAATCGTCAGCAGACATATTGAAAAAGATACAAATTGTATGTATCGAAAAAAGCTTTTCTATTGAAAATTTGTTATTTTCATGTTTTTTGTTGTATATATAGATATTTTATTATATCTTATAATAATAAATTTTTATTGTATTTATTTTATATTTTTGCAATGGCATATAAACAAAGATTACATTTATTTTAATTATTTTGTGAAATAATGTAATGATTATTAGATTTGCATCAAATATATGATTTGAAAATTGGTAAACTGGCAAGTGGTATCTATAAATAGACCTGTCCCAGCTGATGGAGAGGTAGAGTCTCTTGAACATGCAACAAAGCTTTCACTATTTAGAAATTTTTCTGGATCAATTGGTGACCCTGCATAAATTTTGGTTTCAAGCAGTTCCATTATATGAGGTTTTCTTTCCCTGATCCATTGTTTCAACTTAAATATTTTTTCTATTGAATTCAAACCCCGTACATTAAAAGAAACAATTTTAATTTTCATTTATAAAGATTTACTTTTTACTTTGAATTTACATTATCTTTAATTATACTTTTGTCAGGCGGTCTATCAATTGTAAATATTGGGCACTTCAAACTCACTTTCAGTTTAAACATCAGTATATCTGTCCATCAGACATAAGCTCTCCTAATTTTAGCTTTTTTCCTGTTTTCCTGTTTTTTAAGAGCCTTCCCGGCTTTCTTTTCTTTTCAAAATTACCCTGAGTAACTTGCAGCATATTTGGCATTATTGTCTGAGTAATCTCAATATTCGTATTGTTCCTAGTTTTTTGTTTTTTCGTTAATTCCAATTCTTTTTCCAAATTCATATTCTCTTCATAATATTGCTTCCCATCAACATTTTTTTTCGATGTGTGTTTGTCTATATTTTTTTCTAAAGCTTTAACCGCATGCATTTGTATATCATTCCCTTTTTTTCTTTTACTTTTGTATTATTTATCTTAAGGCACACTTTTTCCTCCAACCTTAATGAAGAATCTAGAAACTCACCAATATTGCTATCATCATTATTTACATTTGCAGTTTCATTTTTTTGCTTATCTGTATTTATGTGTTAGTATACAATTTTTTCCTTTTCACTTGCCTGAGTTACCACATCCGATGTTAGTATTTGCTTTATATCCCTTTGTTTATAGCTTGTTTTCTTTTCTAGTCTTTCTTCTGATAAATCAAATCTTTTATTATTTTCATTCTTTGGCCAGTCTATAATCAAATGGCTTCTTTCTCCACAGCCAAAACATTGTGGCCTTAGCCCTTTAATGTTTAGGTATAACCCTGTCCTGATTCACAATTTGCCTTGGAATTTCTTCTGGCTTAATATGCCAATGCAGATTTATTTTAAAATTATAACTGTTGGTGTATATAAGTGTGGGTGTATCATAGCTCATGATTTGTTTAATGTATATGGCATGTCCAAATGGTTGGACCATACTTTCAAAATCATGAAAGCTAAACCCAAAATATGCATTTTTAATGATTCCTGAACAATAATTTTGCAGATTTTCATCTACAACAATCATTATGTATCCACCCATTGTTTTGATTTGTGATTTGAAACTAATTTTTTGATTTTCATTGAAAAATTGTATAGCTATATAACGTGAGTTTGTATGTTAACCTATTTCTGAGACTGAGTCCCATAAGTTATCTTCTGTTAGTTTTTGATATAATAACTCTTTGTAAAATTTATATAAAGTTAGATTTCTATCTGTAATTGCAAGCCCTAATGATCTATTAGAAAAGAATTTTTTAAAATATTCTCATATAACTTGTTTGGTATTGTATTATTAAAGTGGATGTTGATTTCTTGAATTTTCTCTTCTGTCCAATTATCTTCAGTTTGTTTTGTTAGATAATTAGTTGTCTCATCTTTATTTTCTAAACTTAGTTCAAAGATGTCTATTGAATTGGCTCTCCTATATCTGCCAATTTTTCCTTTCCTTCCGTTTTTTGTGTTTTCTTGCTGTATTATATTTTCTAATATTGCTTTTTGTCCTTTCATTGCAGCAATATTTGCATATTTTTTTTCCTTACTGGCTTCTGTAACTGATTTGACATATGTAATGTTATTTTGTTTACTAATAACACAATAGTTATCTGCAGACGCCATTTCAATTAGATTACTAGATTTTTCTAAGGACAAAATAATAAAAAAAAATTACTTTGTTAACAGCATCTTTTATTATAATCCGGAATCGATTATACTTTTGAAAATTATAAGTTTTTCAACTAATAATTAGATTTTTTTTGCCTTTAATGAAGTACATTCAAGCAATTTTGTAAGTTTGTTCCTACTTATTGACAGCAGGACCACACACCTCCTCCTCCTCCTCCTCTTCTTCTTCTTTTTCTTCTTCTTCTTCTTCTTCTTCTTCTTCTTCTTCTTCTTCTTCTTCTTCTTCTTCTTCTTCTTCTTCTTCTTCTTCTTCTTCTTCTTCTTCTTCTTCTTCTTCTTCTTCTTCTTCTTCTTCTTCTTCTTCTTCTTCTTCTTCTTCTTCTTCTTCTTCTTCTTCTTCTTCTTCTTCTTCTTCTTCTTCTTCTTCTTCTTCTTCTTCTTCTTCTTCTTCTTCTTCTTCTTCTTCTTCTTCTTCTTCTTCTTCTTCTTCTTCTTCTTATTATTATTATTATTATTATTATTATTATTATTATTGTTATTACTACTACTACTACTACTACTACTACTACTACTACTACTACTATTATTATTATTATTATTATTATTATTATTATTATTATTATTATTCCAAATTCGATCATTTAGCAACTATTTTGACCTCATACAAATTTTAATCTTTGATTATGTCTGTCTTATGAGTCAGTTAATTAATATTTATTTAATGATATTAAATGAATGAAAGAAAAACAATAAACTTTTACAAAAAGACAAACATATCCGTTTATATGTATGTTCATACATGTACATAGTACATATGTATAAGTAGGTATGTAGGATAAATTATTTGCTTACCACTTGGTGTGAATTAAACATTGTGAAAGAAATTGGATCAGGTGTATAGGTTGGTTTTACCCATCTCTTACAATATATATATTGTAAACCCATAATATATGAAGCCCCATGATTGGGCAAGCCATTTTGTAACCTTCAATATATGTAGCCTCACGATTATCAAGCATCACGATTGGGCTAGCATTTTGTAACCCTATCCTACAACCTCCATATCTTCACTATCTATTTTAATATACTTATAATTGCCCAGGCGCCAACTCTATGCAAGATAGAATACATTTATAACTATAAATTGTGCTTAAACTTATTTTAAAGATTTTATGTTTTAATTACCCTAAGGCTTAGCTCAGTTGAGATTATAGGATCTGGTTTTTATATATATGAGGCCAATATGATAACACAAATATCTATAAATAATAATTTCATGAGATTAATTTAAATACACTCAGGGCATCTGTAAACTACTACATTACTATATAATCATTAATTATCAATTTTAATATAGAATAGATAATCCTAGGAACGGGTACTTTTATATCCATATTATTATCTATTCCAAGCAAAATAAATGTATTACTTGTATTGTAATGCAGGGATTTATTAACAACAAACAGACTAACCAAACTTAAATCATTTTGACAAATTTATACCCTCTATAATTATACTATGACACTTAGATATGTGTGTGTGGAAATAAAAAAAAAATCGAACGTATCCAATTAAGGAATTCATATAGGCTATTGATTTAATTAAAATATTTATTATATATATAAAAAAAAATTAATAAATCAACATAGATCATAAATAAAAAATATTATTGATACCATTATTGCCCATTACATTTTCTATATTGAAACAAAAATTGACTATTCTATTAATATGTATATTATATATATCCTCGAATATGTGCATTTGTTTATACTGCAAGCATTATGAATTTCCAAATTATATCCTATGTAACAAACTTATAATTGATAAGGTTTTAATTCTTTATCTTTTAAAATAGCAATCATTATTAAAATTCAGCTTAATAAATGTAATCAAAAAATAAAAAAAAATAAACAAATAATAATACTATGGAACATTAATGCACACGTCCGAATATATACATAATCAGCTATAGTATAATCTTCGGATTATACCAAACACATTACCATCTCATAATATATATGTAGGAAATTACATTCCTTCATTTTTTAAAATACGTATGTGAAACATACACAAGTAAAAAAAAAAAAATAATTGTCTATACATCTATTATATAAAAAAAAAAAATTATTTAGCAATACCTTATTATTACATGTAAAACACTTTTTAAAAAAAAATGAAAAAAAAAAAAATAATGTCTATTCATTGCTCAAGCGTATTTTGTTAATAATGACGATAATCCTTTCCTTTGTGAATAATATGGCAAGTTTTATAATTATGTTTGCATGCATGAGAATTAATTTTAGTTATAAAATTATGAATACTGAAGTTACCAATGTAAATTATTTCTTAATATTGATTAAATAAAATTTTCTCTTAAACTTTGTCCTATGGAATACTGATAATAAATTCACGCGTTTCATTTTGGCGTTTGAGAAAAACTTTTGAAAATTTTTTATTATACACAAATTTTCCATTTTAAATATTATCCAGCTTTACTAATGTGCTTTAAAATAATTATAAAAATCTTATCTTACTTATTATCCAGATATTTTTGAAAGTTGTAAGTAGTTGAACCATGGTTTTAGTAGAGATCTGAAGACTGGTAACCCTTTAGGAAATGTAGTTTATGTTTTCATTTCATAGACCTCCAATAATATAGTAAAATTTATCCATCTTAATGTTATTAAAATCCTTGTAGTTTTCTTTTATCTATTAAAGTATTATTAGAGAGTTATTAATTCTTAAAGTTTTTTTTTTCTTAATTTTTTTACGGAGCTTTTATTTCCATTCCATTCAGTTTTTTTTTTTAAACTCTCTTCTCTCCCACGCGTTCTATCCTGTTTCCATGACGATCCTTTGGCAGCTTGTTAGAATCGTTATTTATACAATTTTCAACATTATAATTGTTTAACTATATTTTTTTTTACATAGTAAAAAATAATATTAAATATTAAACATCAATTTCAAAAATGTCATTTATTAATACAAACAATCTTATCATTTTTAAAACATAAGGTATCAAGATAGTACATACTCATTAATTTGTAAATAAAACATAAAAAGAAAATCACATTTAATAATACATATATGCATTAGCCTATTATGACATATAACCTCTCTATTGTATACCAACATCCATCACTAAACGTACATTCCAAATTCTACCCACCAATATATCTATTAAAAATTTACTTTTCTATTACAATCCCTATTTCAATTAGAAAATCATATCATAGTTTATGCCTAATTTTCACAAAAAACTCAATTATCAATATCATATTTTACCACAATTCATTTTTCCTAACTATCTTTATCCCTTGTTATTACAAATGTGATGTTCCCATTTCTCTCTGGTGCCAACCTGGAAGGTTACATATTTCCTTTCCCCTTATGAAAGAAAAATGAATTGGACAAACTACCATTAATATTATTAACATAAAAATTATGCTCGTGAAATAAACATACAACAATAAAAAAAATATTTAATATTTTTACAAACACTTGTTATTATATTTAATAACATTAAATAAGCAGCAAAAAAAATAATTAAATTTTATATTGACTTTTCTTAATCATGTCTTGCAGGACATGGAACCAAACTCCGAGCATTTTGAGTAACTTTAAACCTTGCTCGATTATTCTTTATTTCCTTTCTTCTAACAAGTTTATCTCTAAGAGACATTATCTCAATCTTCTTTATTCTAGTTTTTACCTTTCTATGCTCTATCCTTTTATTTCTAGATATCTTTAAACCCATAACATTAATCAACTTTCTGTTTACTTTCTTTAATTTGACTTTAGCCTTTCCAACTTCTTTTTCTTCATCAATAATCTTTTTACTAAAATTTAAATGAATTATCTTTTCATTTATTAATTTAAATTTGACCTTTGCTTTCCCAATATCTCTTATATAATCTACATATCTATTAAGATAACTCATCTTAACCTTCTCTATACTCATCTCTTTGAATTTTACTTTAATTTTCTTCATATGTTTATTGTGACTAATTACCTCTCTCATAAAATCTGCTTTATTTTTCTTCTTATTTTCACATTTAAGCTCTACTTTAGCTTTGCTTAACTCTTTCTCTGGATTAATAACTTTTCCAAGGAAATTTAAATCAAACATCTTTGTCTTCTTCATTTTACATTTTATTTTCACTTTACCGACTTCTTTAGCATGACTAACACTTGCTATAAAATAATTCATACTACATATTATATGTTTAGTATCCCCATGAAATATTTTTTTAAAAACATTCGCCTTCACCTTATGTTCTAAATAATCAAGAACACATTTTGGAATATAATTTTCATTTTTATTTTTAAATTTATCACTAGTGATATCAGTAACCTTACACAACTCATTTTCCAAAATCTCTAAATACTTCATGTCTACAGAAATTATTTCTTTCTTCATTAATTTATTAATTTCTTTCTCTTTATCAAGATTCTTTTTGAAATCTTTGAGCATGTCTATAACTACAATTCCATCTAATTTTGAGTCTTGATCAACTATTTCTCTAAGTTCTTTGGATACATTTACTTCATTACTGTCTAGACTAACATTCTTATTTATCTGCATAACTCACTTATTAATATTCTCTTGCATTTCTAGCTCCATTTTGGGTATTCTTAACTTTGCTTCTAGCTTTGTTTCTAGTTTCATTTCTAATTTTATCTCTGACATTTTTGACTTTATTTCAACTATCCTCTCCTCTGATTTCTTTTGACTCAATTTTACATCTATTGCTATATCTGATTCCTGACTTATTACTTTCTTCTTCATAACTTGCATCTGCCTAACTATACTAGTATTTATTTCTACCATTTCTGACCTTATTTCTGAAACTTCCAATTTTATTTCAGCTATCCTTTCCTCTGACTTATCTTGACTCAACTTTATTTCTTTTAGTTCTGATTTCAATTCTGTTTGACCAGACTTTAATTCTGATTTCAATTTTACTTGACCAGACTTTAGTTCTGCAAACATCTCTTCTGACCTTTCTCTATCTTCTACTCGTCTAGACTCTAACTTTGCAAAAAACGATTTGGCCCACATCAGCATATCATCATCCGTGGTTTTACAAATATTATCTCTCATCTTAATAGACTCTCCATAGGACATACCTATAGTTTCTTTTTCTGATTCAAGATCAAGAGACAATGCAGCCATGTCTGGAGATGGTGTCTCTTGAGACCCACCAAAACTATCGTATAAAGTAAACTCTTCCATTTTGGAACTTTTTTAAAAAAAAATTTATTACTATTACTTAAGAAAACAACAAGGCTTACCAGCTCCAACCTCCACCAAATCAACAATTCAAACTTACCCTCACTACCTGAATAACATAAAACCTCTACAAATTTATTTTCCCATATAATGTTCGATTTTCCACACACACATAGGCAAGAAGACATTAAGTTTTTAACTAGATAACATAAATTTAGATATTACTGAAATTATTCATTAAATTTTATATGATCCACTATAACTATATTATAAACTACACCAACTCAAATAACTAATAAAAGACTAAACGATTTTAACATGTTTATTTAATTTTTATGCTGTATTGAATACATTCAAATATTATAACCAGCATTTATAACCCCTAAAAAAAATCTATAGCCAAAATAAAATTAATAATGATGACATGCATTTACTATGGCAACTGATATACAATTTTTTTATTAAATATGAAAAAATGCCAACATTTGCATAAGAATATAAAAAATAATCTGTTAGGAATGAGCTATATATTCAAGTTATATAATCATCGAATCTTCTAAAGATCCAACAGATACCGACAGTTTAAAAGAATTGCTAGCAGTTCATAACTTTGAAATGGATAGAAGAATTCCATCACTGCTCTTAAAACATACAATGCTCCATGAACACTCTGATGATCATCTCACTTTACCCACTGTAAGCTACCACAACCCATAATATTCTACCACAAACACTATCACAATGCCCTGCTTACATCCAAGTCTTAGGGGATATTAATAAGATATTGTCTTGCTCATCTTTGTGAGTATTAGAGACAAATATTACATATATATTAGAAATAAATATGCCTTGCTCTCTCTGGAGTCTTAGAGGCAAAATCATGGCAGGACTACTGTTAACTGCTTCATGATAACTAACAAATAATATCCTAATTTGTATTGGAGCAGTGAATGAGAACAATCAATCACCAGTGACATGAATACACCATATACCCAAGACAATAACAACAACTCTCCATCCATCACCAAAAATCTGTAATACAACCAACAAAACTCCAACAATCAAGCATGCTATCTAACCTTCAAAATTATGGACTTTCTATAACAGAAGTGTTCCAGATATGAACAATATTAACACTTTATAATTTAATGTTACCAATAATTCTATGTTTATCAACTTTAACATTTATTAATTTACTACAAGTTTTGATATTTCTATAGCTTTATAATTAAAACTAAGCTGTCTCATGGCTGTACTTATCTATTTCACCTAAAAAAAATGTTTTTTTTTAATCTATACATCTAACATTCATATATCTATTACACATCTCTCAGATATTGGCTTATTTCAAACTCTAATGAATGCTCCATTTACCCCTAATTCCATTTTATCAAACATTTTTATTGATCTTCCAGATTAATATCAAAATTCTTTAACAAGACAAACTACCAACTTGATTCTATTTTGGAACCAATTCTACAATAGCTGTATATTTAAAACAGGATTAAAAAACTTCCAATAGCACAAGATTACTTTTCATCTCAGATATACGCCAATATATATCATCAAAATATAAATACTCTACAAGTATATATTAAGACATTCACGCT
The DNA here is from genome assembly GCA_028023455.1 of Epiperipatus broadwayi. NCBI lineage: Eukaryota > Metazoa > Onychophora > Udeonychophora > Euonychophora > Peripatidae > Epiperipatus > Epiperipatus broadwayi. The sequence continues at coordinate 3,508,471 of JAQFVV010000133.1, read as the reverse complement.
AATCATCACTTAACCAATTAAACCAACAAAAGATAAATATTTTACAGAATATGAGACTTAACTAATCAAGATTCCACAATTGGACAACCACTTAACCCATGTATATCAGGCCATCCATATTGCATGCCACCATAAGCCACTTTATATGTCATTCATAATAGAATGTACAAAATATAATCTCCAACAAAGAACAAAATACACATATGAACAAAATGAATCGATCACCAATCATTGTGAAAACAGTTATCCATAAATATTATGCCCCATGATTGTCAGGCCATTGAAACCCAATCATATATCAAGCATTTAACCCATAAATGTCGAAGCCCCTTTTGTAACCCATAAATGTCGAAACCCTAGTTGGGCGGCCATTTTGTAAACCCATAATATATGAAGCCCCACGATTGGGCAAGCCATTTTGTAACCTTCAATATACGTAGCCTCACGATTATCAAGCATCACAATTGGGCTAGCATTTTGTAACCCTATCCTACAACCTCCATATCTTCACTATCTATTTTAATATACTTATAATTGCCCAGGCGCCAACTCTATGCAAGATAGAATACATTTATAACTATAAATTGTGCTTAAACTTATTTTAAAGATTTTATGTTTTAATTACCCTAAGGCTTAGCTCAGTTGAGATTATAGGATCTGGTTTTTATATATATGAGGCCAATATGATAACACAAATATCTATAAATAATAATTTCATGAGATTAATTTAAATACACTCAGGGCATCTGTAAACTACTACATTACTATATAATCATTAATTATCAATTTTAATATAGAATAGATAATCCTAGGGACGGGTACCTTTATATCCATATTATTATCTATTCCAAGCAAAATAAATGTATTACTTGTATTGTAATGCAGGGATTTATTAACAACAAACAGACTAACCAAACTTAAATCATTTTGACAAATTTATACCCTCTATAATTATACTATGACACTTAGATATGTGTGTGTGGAAATAAAAAAAAAAAATCGAACGTATCCAATTAAGGAATTCATATAGGCTATTGATTTAATTAAAATATTTATTATATATATAAAAAAAAATTAATAAATCAACATAGATCATAAATAAAAAAATATTATTGATACCATTATTGCCCATTACATTTTCTATATTGAAACAAAAATTGACTATTCTATTAATATGTATATTATATATATCCTCGAATATGTGCATTTGTTTATACTGCAAGCATTATGAATTTCCAAATTATATCCTATGTAACAAACTTATAATTGATAAGGTTTTAATTCTTTATCTTTTAAAATAGCAATCATTATTAAAATTCAGCTTAATAAATGTAATCAAAAAAAAAAAATAAACAAATAATAATACTATGGAACATTATGCACACGTCCGAATATATACATAATCAGCTATAGTATAATCTTCGGATTATACCAAACACATGACCATCTCATAATATATATGTAGGAAATTACATTTCTTCATTTTTTAAAATACGTATGTGAAACATACACAAGTAAAAAAAAAAAAAATAATTGTCTATACATCTATTATATATATAAAAAAAAATTATTTAGCAATACCTTATTATTACATGTAAAACACTTTTAAAAAAAAAATGAAATAAAAAAAAAAAAAGTCTATTCATTGCTCAAGCGTATTTTGTTAATAATGACGATAATCCTCACCTTTGAGAATAATATGGCAAGTTTTATAATTATGTTTGCATGCATGAGAATTAATTTTAGTTATAAAATTATGAATACTGAAGTTACCAATGTAAATTATTTCTTAATATTGATTAAATAAAATTTTCTCTTAAACTTTGTCCTATGGAATACTGATAATAAATTCACGCGTTTCATTTTGGCGTTTGAGAAAAACTTTGAAAAATTTTTATTATACACAAATTTTCCATTTTAAATATTATCCAGCTTTACTAATGTGCTTTAAAATAATTATAAAAATCTTATCTTACTTATTATCCAGATATTTTTGAAAGTTGTAAGTAGTTGAACCATGGTTTTAGTAGAGATCTGAAGACTGGTAACCCTTTAGGAAATGTAGTTTATGTTTTCATTTCATAGACCTCCAATAATATAGTAAAATTTATCCATCTTAATGTTATTAAAATCCTTGTAGTTTTCTTTTATCTATTAAAGTATTATTAGAGAGTTATTAATTCTTAAAGTTTTTTTTCTTAATTTTTTTACGGAGCTTTTATTTCCATTCCATTCAGTTTTTTTTTTTAAACTCACTTCTCTCCCACGCCCTCTATCCTGTTTCCATGACGATCCTTTGGCAGCTTGTTAGAATCGTTATTTATACAATTTTCAACATTATAATTGTTTAACTATATTTTTTTTTACATAGTAAAAAATAATATTAAATATTAAACATCAATTTCAAAAATGTCATTTATTAATACAAACAATCTTATCATTTTTAAAACATAAGGTATCAAGATAGTACATACTCATTAATTTGTAAATAAAATATAAAAAGAAAATCACATTTAATAATACATATATGCATTAGCCTATTATGACATATAACTTCTCTATTGTATACCAACATCCATCACTAAACGTACATTCCAAATTCTACCCACCAATATATCTATTAAAATTTTACTTTTCTATTACAATCCCTATTTCAATTAGAAAATCATATCATAGTTTATGCCTAATTTTCACAAAAAACTCAATTATCAATCTCATATTTTACCACAATTCATTTTTCCTAACTAAGTATCTTTATCCCTTGTTATTACAAATGTGATGTTCCCATTTCTCTCTGGTGCCAACCTGGAAGGTTACAATATATATATATATATATATATATTATATTGTATATATTATATTATATATATATATATATATATATAAAATAATAAAACAAGTCATAAATTTTGTACCTTGCTTTTAAGCTTCCATTTAATGATCACAAGGTTGATCTTACCAATAGCTGGAATCAAGCTTTATTTTATAAGTGCCAAAAGTGAAAGAATTTAAAATCACTATCATTAAGCCCCTACCTCTAGACCAATTTGTTTCGAACTTATGGCTCACTTCAGTAAAGGGCTGGGACTAGAACTAAAATACGAACTCAAAAGCCAGCACTTATAAAACATGTTTTATCAATTAGAAAATCTGAACTTTTCAGACATGTAAATGTCTTCAAATCCAGATTTTCAAACCTAATAACTATATTGGTCTGAAATCAGCTCAGTTTCCCCAAATAGTACTAGCTTCTGCAAAATAACATCGGAAAAGCCTTCAAAGGTATACTTATAATAATTAAAAAAACATGTCATAAATTTCATAACTCGCTTTTAAGCTTGCATTTAATAATCACTAGATGGAGTTTAAAAATTGCTTAAATCAAGGTTTATTTTATAAGTGCCGAAAGAGAAAGAATTTAAAATCTCTATCGTTAAGTCCCTATCTCCAGGTCAATCGGTTTAGAGCTTATGACTCACATCAATGGAGGGCTGGGACAATAGAAACTAGATCCAAAATACTAAACTCAAAAATCATCACTTATAAAACATGTTTTTATCAATTTGAAAGTCTGAATTTTTCAGACACTTAAATGTCTTCAAATCTAGCTTTGCAAACATGGTAACTATATGGCTCAGAAATCAGCTCAGTTTCACCATATACTAATGTATTCTGCCATTTAACATCGCAAAAGCCTTCAAAGGTATAATAAAATTAGTAAAACTAGTCATAATTTCATAACTTGCTTTTAAGCTTGCATATAATCATCACTAGATGGAGTTTACTAATAGGTCAGATCAAACATTACTTTATAAGTGCGAAAGAGAAAGAATTTAAAATCTTTATCATTATGACTATACCTCCAGATCAACTGGTTTAGAGCTTATGGCTCCACCGCAGTGGAGAGCTGGTACTGTAGAAAATCGATCTAAAATACAATTCTAAAAAATCAGCACTTATAAAACATGTTTCTATCAATTTGAAAGTCTGAACTTTTCATATATGCAAAGTTCTTCAAATCCATGTTTGCAAACCAGACAGCTATATGGGTCTGAAATCAGCTGGATTTGAACAAATTTACATGTCTGAAAATTGCATACTTTCAAATTGAGAGAAAGATGTTTTATAAGTGATGATGTTTGAGTTACTATTTTAGTTTGAGTTTCTAGAATCTCAGCTCTTCACTGAAATGAGCCACAAGCTTGAAACCAATTGGTCTGTAGAAAGGGGCTTAAAGATAGACATTTTAAATTCTTTTCCTTTTGGCACTTATAAAATAAAGCTTGATTCAAAGTATTGGTAAGCTCCATCTACTGAGCATTAAATCCAAACTTAAAAGCAAGTTACAAAATTTATGACTTGTTTTATTAATTATTATAAGTATACCTTTGAATGATTTTGCAATGTTATATTGCAGAGGCTGTTACTATATTGTGAAACTGAGCTGATTTTAGACCAATATATCTATCTGGTTTGCAATGCTGTATATTATGACATTTACATAACTGAAAAGTTTAGACATTAAAATTGATAGAATCGTGTTTTATAAGTGCTGATGTTTGAGTTAACATTTAGAAACTAGATCTGAGGTGAATTGTAAGTTCAAAAACAATTGGTATGGAAATAGGGGCTTAATGATAGAGATTTTAAATTTTTTCTTTTTCAGCACTTATAAAATAAGGTTTGATTCAATCTATTAGTAAGCTCCATCCACTGAATTATATATATACATTAATACATAATGATCCTACTATGCATACACATTCTTTTAACTATTCTGAAGTGCCAGGGTTTTCTTTTGCTTTGCCATATGCTTTTGAAAGTCTAAGTTTATATATTGAAGTTTCAGTTTTGCCTTGTTTTGCCACTTTGCTTTTTTCTTGGATCTTGTGAGGTTTGTAACTCATTTTTTGTTAACTGGTTAAATTTTTTTAAAGTGCTATTCTTATTTGTATTAAGTCATCAACTGGTTTCAATCATTAGTGAATAATGTGTTTTTTCAATTTTACACCAAGAGTCATTAACATTTCTACTTTATAAGTGTACAAATGATTTAATACTGTAGCTTAAACCTAATTTTTCGTGAAATATCTGTAAATATTATTTTATCACCAATATTAAAAGTCTTTTTGTTTGCAGTAATTTTCTCAAAGTTATCTTTAACAAGAATCATACTTAGTTTAGTGTAAACTGGATCCGTTGTCAGATATGATAGTCCCAGATAAACAAACAGAAAAAAAATGTGTTTTATTTTTTTTTCTAAATTTTTATTTTTTACAACTCTGTATTCTACCAGTGAAAATATGTTTTATGACAAGTACAAAAATGTGACTTTTAAAGAATTCAGCATGGTCTATATGGGGTCTGGTAGGGTTGATATACTCTAGATCATTTTATAAAATTCCTTGTGGATAGTCTAACTAGAGATTGACATGTTTATAATTTTAAATAACATTGTCAATTTAAATATTAATATTTGGCCAATAGACATAACTACTCAATAATGCTTTAGCTCTGACAATTCCTGGATGGCCATCATGAAGTAAATTTAAAACTTTCTCTCTTTTAATTATTGGTTAAACAACTAGGTCACTGTTTAATACTTTTGACAAATTACTCAAAAAGATTTCATTTAGATTTTTTCCTTTAAAAATAGAAGCCACCTTTACCAGATTATATTAATTAATTACTATATTTTAGAATAATACAAAATCATCTAACATTTACTATTTTATTTCTTATTTTTAATCCAAGCAAAATTATTTGCTAGTATTTTTTAAATGTCACTTTTAGAAAAGAAATTATTTAAAATTTCATTATCATTGTATAATATTACTCATAACTAGCAGTATATATGTTTATCTGTGCTTCTCTGCATATAGATACACCAGCATACATATAACAATTTCTTCATCAATGTGATGGACTTTGGACAATGTGGTAGCCTGACTACTCATCATAAAAATAGCATAATTCAGGTATGGTTGATTCTCCCTTCTCTAAAGGATTGTTCTAGGGAAGTTAGCTGTTTTTGCAGAACACATTTGTAGCTATGAATTACAAAGAAGTTGACCAATTTCTTACATGTGAATTTACATTACACAATTGAATGATAGAGCAGTTTCTTCCTCACAATCTTACATTCTCATGGTAGTTTTCTGTGTAACTCTGTTAAAATAAGTCTGCTAGCAAACTCTTTTGCAGCTACCTATATGCTGCCAGCTGCTTCTCAAAATTTTTACTAGCTTAACTAAAAAGCAGACTTTGCAGCTGGATAATTTGGCCTACTGCTTTTCTAAAATATTAAAGCCAACTGTACTGATATACTTATTAGCTCACTTTATAAGATTGATATGAGATTATAAAAACACCTTAATTGTAAACAGAGATTTTTCTATCTAATACTTAACTTCACTAGAACCTATTTTAATAAAAAAGCTAATATTAGATTTGTAATAAAGTGTCATGTACATGTTCTACATGAAGGATTGTACACAAACGCTAATTAAAAGATTTCCAAAATAGTTAATATAAATTGTTACAATTATCAGAAACATGCTATGTTTTTAAATTCAAAATCAAAATACGATATTAATTTATTTAGAACTCTTTAAATGTTTTAATTTAGAATAAAATTCTGTTTTAAATCCAGAGTTAATTAACCCTTCACATTTATTATTACTCCCAGTGAATGTAGAAAATTTATGACTGTATTTATTTCTACTTTTCATATATATATATATATATATATATATATATATATTGTAATGGAATAGCGTTACATGGGATTTGAACCCAGGCATATGGGGTTATCTATAATCAATTGACGAAATGAATGACAGGAACAAAACTTTTAAAAAAGCGGTCTTGCTTTAATAATAAACGAGAAACAGTCGTTTCTAAAGCAGATCGCAGCTATATAAGAGTACCTGTCAGATTTATTGAAAAAAAAAAGTAAAAGTGTTTTTTTATTATTTTGTGTTTGTTTGTTAAGAATGAATCTATAATCATTAGTTGTAGTTTTTTTTGCATTTTTAATTAAGTAAAGAGGAATGATTGAACGCAAGTTTAACTTTTATTAAATCATTTGAACAAAAGGGAAAAATGAATAAATTAATTGGCAATATGTTCTGAAATTCCAAGCGATCTAAAATTATTTTTAAATAAGAGTAATTAGTAAATGTAAAATTAGAGAAATTGAAACAATAGGCAGGATATGTGCTGGTACGTCGAGATAAAACAAGCCAAATTTAGAAACAGAGGTGAGAAAAAGTGTACACTGCTATTGTACAACTCAGATTTCTGTCTCCAGCGAAACAATACCTAAAAAAAATGGTTAAATTCCAAAGTGATGTAAACAATCCCAGAAATCACGGAATTGAGTTGACACTCGATGGACTTATAAAATGAAGGGACTCACAGGTGCATGGGAGTGATTGGGTGAGAAAAATTCAAGGTGTGAGGGTGGGAAGGAAGAGATCAAAAAGGCCGGACAGCGTTTTCGAGGATGATTAGATTATTATTACTAGACTTGATTTTTATTAGACGATTGAAATCTAACAGAAATGCGTTGCTGAACATAAAATTCGCGGCTTGACCGCCGGACCTCCACGTCCAGCCCAGCTGATTGCCAACAGGATGCTCGTAACACCGGAGAACTTCACATCAGGACCACACACGCTTTGAGACCTTGCAAATTACCGGAATGCTTCATTAAAGAAGAAACCGTCGCTCAGGATCCCATTACAGTCTTTCTACGTTCCACAGGTAGCTATCTTTAAATTGTCGTATTCACTTATGCACCTAAATAAAATATCTTTAATAACCAGAACTATTAGAAAAACATTAAGCTAAAACGATAAAGTTAATCTTAACCATTGATGAACAATTCGAGAATCTAACCTAATAAGTTTGCCTACTGATCAACATTCTTAAAAAAATGTGCGAAGTCACCTTGAAGTCTATATTTAATTATCTCGGCTTGCCGATCATATACCTGCATTAATTATTAGTAAACAGATTAAATAAAACATTTATTTAACTAATATTTTTTTGTTATTAATTGCTTGGAATTTCAACATAAATTTATATAATCGGAATGAGTGCTAGAGCGATCAAATTTGTTTGTATATGAATGAATGCATTTGATATTTTGGTGTTGGGATTTTATTTTATTTATGCTTATGTTTGTTATGCTCTTTTAGATTAAAATTAAGTTTGATTAATTTGTTCTGTGGGATATAGGGCGGGCCCTCATATGATAAGTCTAATTGATTGTGAGTGAAAGATCACAGAGACGGTGTAGTTTGAGGGGTAATTGTGGCTGTGTTCATTTCTTGCTTCCGACTGGAGTGATGCACGGGCATGTTTTGTGATATAGTTGAGTGAGCTTATGCACATACGTGGCGGACTCTTATAAAAGTTCTCCTGGCACCTATTACTTGGATTCAATCCGAATTTATGTATAAAATAAATAAAGCGTACGTGTATATGTGTTTGAAATTATCTTCACAGAACATTATGTAATCCCCCGGACGAAAGAACACAGCAGGTTCTTAAAAGGGAATCATCAACAGAATCAGTTAATAAACTGTATGAATATGGCGAGGGCGTCCAGATATCATTGACGCGGGTATACAAATTAGGAGAGGGGAAGCATATACATGCAGCGTAGCAGGTGACGAGGCGGGGGTTTGCATTTGGCGCCCAACATGGGGCGAAACTGTTGTTTCAAATGGCAGAACCGACGTGGATATAACTGACGTTTCTAATAACGAAAGGCAATTTAAATAAAGAGACCCTGAGAAATAACGACGTTTGGCGGCCTAAATAAGGCGGTCGGAGGACATTTTGTTTTTTTTTAAAAAAAAAAAATAACAGAATAAATTATCTATTAAAGCGGGGGGGAAATTTTATAATCACTAAAAGTCAAACTATTAAACATCGCTTGAGAGAGTGGGAAGGGGATTTAGTTCTTGTATCATTGTTAAAATAATCAAGCGGCCGAATATACCTGATATTTGTAGAAAGCTGTGGAATAGCGGGATTCCGTGGAGGAAATATCGTATAGTAAAAGGAAGCAAATTCATAGATTAATTTCGACATTAATAAGTGAACTGCAAATAATTTTAATCGCAAAAAAAAAAAAAAAATACATCGTTAAAAGACGCATTTTAATATTGTTGTATTCTTGCACAAAGGAACGAACTGTAACTGGGATCTTGTTAGGAATTTTGTGTTTTACTTAAAAATAAAAAGGGACGTTGAGTGTAAACAACACATATATATAAATAACCACGAAAAAAAAAAATAAAAGATAAGTAAAGTATAGCGTATATGCATATATAACGACGCGTGTAACAGTATATAGGTATAACCGCACATATAACCGAGAGCTACTGAATATAAATAAAGGGAACAGTGGGACCTGGGATAGTCTGAGCGATAGAAACCAAACTTGAGGGCTTACAGTAAGCAGTGGGAATTTTAAGAGCAAGGAGCATCTGAAAATAGGACAAGACAGTCAGCGGGACCAGCGGAGTAGTAGGTGACAAGCCGTGGATTACTATAAATTATAAATCAAATATTAAACAATGGAAGAAAATACAAATGAAAGCATGTGGGAACAGACAGGGGAGAGTCCAATACAATTTAAAAAACAGGATACAGAGAATGAAGGGGATATTAAAATATTAATAAGGATGATGACGCAAATGATGGCCGAAATGAGGGAAGATAGAGAAGAGCGTAGAAGAGATAGGGAAGAGTTTAAAGAGGAGATAAGGCAACTACTCAGGGGAAAGGAAGTGAAGTCAGAAGAGAACAAAGGGGAAGATAGTAGTTTAGCCAATGTTGAGAAAAAAATAGACCAGAATAGGATGGAGATGGACAAAACGAAAACAGACCTGAATGATCTAAAGGAAAGGGTAGAGATACTAACGGATGACGTAGAAAAGGGAAATAGGCATCAAGATGTGATGAAGGAAGCTATCAGGCAGATGGAGGAGGCGTGTCATGAAATTAGACAACAACAGGATGAAGTCCGAGAGACAATGGGAGAGTGGGGGCAGAGGATCCAAACGATTGAAGCAGACCAGGGACATGGGAATGTGGGTAGAAGGATGGAAGAGATGGAGAAGAGATGGGAAAGGCAGATGTCGCAACGGGACACAAGTCATGTATGGGCAGAGAGACAGATGAAGATAGAAATATTTAGGGCAGGAGAAAACGAAAACCCAATGGACCACCTCGAAAGCGTCAGGAATCTGTTTGGAGAACCAACGGCGAGAGAACCTGACCGGATAAACATCGCAAGCACATACCTGCAGGGCCCGGCGAGAGATTGGTGGAGGACGCTTGAATTTAAACCCCGGTCATATGAGGAATATAAGGAGGAGGTTTTGCGGTGTTTCTGGAGCACAGCACGCCAAGAAGGGATTTATTTTAGAATCACCAGAGAGAAATACAGGGGGAGGCCCGCTGAGACGGCTACTCAGTTTTATTATAGGCAAGTGGCGAGCCTTCAACAATTGCCTGCATACCCTATGACAGAGATGCAGATCATCTCAATAATAAGGCACAATATGCCAACCACCCTCAGACACATGATGCTGGGAAGAGATCATAAAGGGATCCATGAGATGGGGGAAATGATAGCAAAATTTGAACAAGAGGGGATAGGAGGGCAGATAGAGAGGGCTGGTAATGAACAACTCAGAAAACGAGTACCACTGGACCGATACTAACTTTGAGGATGGAGGAAAATGAATTGACGACCATGGATATCACAAGGACAAATGTTTAAGGGAACTCACATGGGAAATAGATGCCATGAACCGGGAATGACCTGCGACATGAATCGGCATATGATATTGGAAATGGAATTAAAAAAAAAAAAAAAAAGAAGGAACAAGAAAGGGAAAAGGGGGGATGACTAACACCAAGCCTTGGGTGTAACATATAAAACAAACAGGTCAACCGCTCGCAAAGCAGCCTGTAGTGTATAGAGCCAATGTGTTGGTGGATCGACCTGAGAGTACCCTGCAAGACCAGGAGAAGGCTGGCACATGACGCTGGCCCAACCTAAGTGCGGAAAATCACGTAACACATTTCATTAGAGTTCGTGCCAGCTCACTTCCCAAAACTTTGTTATTGCTGGGCGGATCAGACTTTCCAAAATCTTAGATAGAGATCGATCGTATTCTGTATAGGGGACTTCGGAAAGGTCCATCCCCATACCTCCTGTCAGGGATGCACGAAACCCATTGGCCATTGTCATCAATCATGACAGACCCTAGATTACCAGATAGTTTTTTTTTCTTTTCTCCGTTAATAGTCATTGTAAAAAGAAGTCTGACTTTAGAGCACCTGATCCAAATTTTAAGGGAAGGCGGAGCCGCAGACAAACAGCCGGGAAAGCCGCCATAATGGGACCCGTATCGCACAAAAGAAAGGAGGACGTTGGGTCGATTCTTTGAATGCTGCACAGAGGAAAAAATGATTAAGGGGACTTTCAATGCAAGGGCACTGAAGAGGGCCGAATAACTTGGCTCCTTCTCAGAGCTAAAACCCGCAACCTCGGATTTTACTCTACACCAGGCGGGGAGATATGTAACGGAATAGCGTTACATGGGATTTGAACCCAGGCATATGGGGTTATATTAAACTATAATCAATTGACGAAATGAATGACAGGAACAAAACTTTTAAAAAAGCGGTCTTGCTTTAATAATAAACGAGAAACAGTCGTTTCTAAAGCAGATCGCAGCTATATAAGAGTACCTGTCAGATTTATTGAAAAAAAAAGTAAAAGTGTTTTTTTTATTATTTTGTGTTTGTTTGTTAAGAATGAATCTATAATCATTAGTTGTAGTTTTTTTTTTGCATTTTTAATTAAGTAAAGAGGAATGATTGAACGCAAGTTTAACTTTTATTAAATCATTTGAACAAAAGGGAAAAATGAATAAATTAATTGGCAATATGTTCTGAAATTCCAAGCGATCTAAAATTATTTTTAAATAAGAGTAATTAGTAAATGTAAAATTAGAGAAATTGAAACAATAGGCAGGATATGTGCTGGTACGTCGAGATAAAACAAGCCAAATTTAGAAACAGAGGTGAGAAAAAGTGTACACTGCTATTGTACAACTCAGATTTCTGTCTCCAGTGAAACAATACCTAAAAAAAATGGTTAAATTCCAAAGTGATGTAAACAATCCCAGAAATCACGGAATTGAGTTGACACTCGATGGACTTATAAAATGAAGGGACTCACAGGTGCATGGGAGTGATTGGGTGAGAAAAATTCAAGGTGTGAGGGTGGGAAGGAAGAGATCAAAAAGGCCGGACAGCATTTTCGAGGATGATTAGATTATTATTACTAGACTTGATTTTTATTAGACGATTGAAATCTAACAGAAATGCGTTGCTGAACATAAAATTCGCGGCTTGACCGCCGGACCTCCACGTCCAGCCCAGCTGATTGCCAACAGGATGCTCATAACACCGGAGAACTTCACATCAGGACCACACACGCTTTGAGACCTTGCAAATTACCGGAATGCTTCATTAAAGAAGAAACCGTCGCTCAGGATCCCATTACAGTCTTTCTACGTTCCACAGGTAGCTATCTTTAAATTGTCGTATTCACTTATGCACCTAAATAAAATATCTTTAATAACCAGAACTATTAGAAAAACATTAAGCTAAAACGATAAAGTTAATCTTAACCATTGATGAACAATTCGAGAATCTAACCTAATAAGTTTGCCTACTGATCAACATTCTTAAAAAAATGTGCGAAGTCACCTTGAAGTCTATATTTAATTATCTCGGCTTGCCGATCATATACCTGCATTAATTATTAGTAAACAGATTAAATAAAACATTTATTTAACTAATATTTTTTTGTTATTAATTGCTTGGAATTTCAACATAAATTTATATAATCGGAATGAGTGCTAGAGCGATCAAATTTGTTTGTATATGAATGAATGCATTTGATATTTTGGTGTTGGGATTTTATTTTATTTATGCTTATGTTTGTTATGCTCTTTTAGATTAAAATTAAGTTTGATTAATTTGTTCTGTGGGATATAGGGCGGGCCCTCATATGATAAGTCTAATTGATTGTGAGTGAAAGATCACAGAGACGGTGTAGTTTGAGGGGTAATTGTGGCTGTGTTCGTTTCTTGCTTCCGACTGGAGTGATGCACGGGCATGTTTTGTGATATAGTTGAGTGAGCTTATGCACATACATGGCGGACTCTTATAAAAGTTCTCCTGGCGCCTATTACTTGGATTCAATCCGAATTTATGTATAAAATAAATAAAGCGTACGTGTATATGTGTTTGAAATTATCTTCACAGAACATTATGTAATCCCCCGGACGAAAGAACACAGCAGGTTCTTAAAAGGGAATCATCAACAGAATCAGTTAATAAACTGTATGAATACGGCGAGGGCGTCCAGATATCATTGACGCGGGTATACAAATTAGGAGAGGGGAAGCATATACATGCGGCGTAGCAGGTGACGAGGCGGGGGGGGTTGCAATATATATATATATACATATAATTATTCATAACAATACAATAATTAATACAGTGAAAAATAGTTAGTGCATATACTAACCTGTTTGCTGTGATATTATTAACATTTGTTTGCTGTGATATTACTAACAGTTGGTGCATATACTAACCTGTTTGCTGTGATATTACTAACAGTTGAATGCATTTGGAATATTTAACTAAAAATTAAACTTTTCTAAAGACATTCAACACACATATTAGATGATGGAAATAGTCCAATATAAAAATACAAGTATAATAGAAGTTTCAACTATCTATGTAGTCATTGTCAACTAGATTCAAATGTATATTACAAAAAACTGTTACTAATATAAACAAAAAGTAATAAGTCATACATCAATTTTCCCACAATTCATTAATTTTTATATTAGCCATCTGTCTATTTATTAAATGTTGCTTTTCACTTTTTATTAACATAGCTTCTTTAATTTTGCGTTTATTATTATTTCTTTCAATACACAAAATCTTTATTAAAATCAAAACCATAATTACATGTTACATTATGATCAAAAAATACTGATGGTGATATGTCATCATTTCTAACATTTTCTAGTCTTGATATTTGTACTCATTTATATAACAACAAATGCGCTTTTGATCTTTTCTCCAATGTACATTGAGATTCACCTCAATATGCCTTTCCACAAACACACGGCCATTTATATAATGCACAAATTCATTTAAAATACTACATTTATTTTTTTGAATTATTTATTAATCTATTTAAATCAGGAGTAGTATGAAATGCAACTCTACATATATTTTTATATATGTTTTATAAATTTCACTTGTTCATTACAAATAAATGGTATTGATATCCATGTATATTTTATTTTATCAATATCTATAGCACTTAAAATATTACTATTATTATTAAATTAGTAACGATATTATAAATTAATTGATGATCATATCCAATATTTAACAAATATATAGTAAATACATTTATGTTACGTATTTTATCAGAATTATATTTACATAACTTATTATTTCTAGATAAAATGATTTTAAACTGGATAATTTATGTACTAGTGGCACATTTGAATACCAAGGAATATATCCTCTTTTTTCAATATCTTTTATTACCATACAATAATCTAATTTATTTTTATTACGAGTAACTTTAATATCTAAATATTGAATTGACATTTTTTCTTCAAAAGATTTACTCCATTTTAAACCTTCTAAATTATTTAATTCATTAAATAACAAATTTATTATATCTAAACTTCCACAAAGAAAAACATCATCAACATACCAGTAATAAATTTGAATACCTTGATGATATATATTATTATAAAGAATTATATCTTCATATCTTATATACTACAAACTATATATTTGTGAAACTACAGGAAGACCTATAGGCCAACCATTATCATTTTTATAATAATTTTCATTAAACATAGCGTATATATTTTTATCAATAAAATATAATACATCATTTACACATTTTACTTTTTTAACATCAACTTTTTTAACATCAACACATCTAATATATTTTTATAGACTTTAATCTATCTATTGAACTGTACATCTCACATATATCATATGTACAAATACTATCATTTTCATTAATATGAATATTATGAATTTTTTTTACAAAATCAAACGATCAACTAATATTATATTTTACAAATCCTGAACATCTTTTAATAATGTTTTTATAAATCTACAAGTTTCATAGTAAAATGATCCAACAAAGTCAATCATTAATCTTAAAGGTTTATCTTGTTTATGTAGTTTAATATTTGAAAAAATCCTAGGACAAATTGCAACAGATGGATAAAGATGATAATATGTATGAGCATACATATATTTATTCTTTTTAGCTTTTTTTAAAATATCATCAATAAACTTTACACGTGCATTTCCAATGTTTATTTTTCCAATCTTTTTAAATTTGAGCTTTTCCACTTGAATTAAAACTTTATCATATTAACCAAGCTTTGACATAAGACATAATCTCAACCCCTTATCTTCTTTTAAACAAACAAGATCGTTATCATGAATAAACTTTTTAAATCTAAATATATGTGAATTCCAATTGCAATTAGCTCTGTTTTTAAATTTCTTAACATTAACTTTTTGTATTAATTCATTTGATACTTCAGGAGAACATTTAATTACACTAAAAGAATGTTCAACAGCAGCTTTTAATTCTAAATTACTATCAACCCACATACCACCAACATATTTAGAACCATAATTCAAAATATACTCTCGTTGAAAATCAATATCCATGTTAGATAAATTGACATATTTACTATTTTTACTCTTATTTACATTTTTATTATATAGAAAAGTAATTTTTCGATCAAATTTTTTTAAAAATTTTTATATAGTAATTATTAAAATAATATTGACACCGACTTTAATAATTAAACCATTCATCAACATCAGGAAGATTAATAAAATAATTTAAACACTTTAAATATTTACTCTGATTAAATAAAAAAACATTTGCATTGACAAATTATATTCTGTAAAATAATCATTTTAATATCTTGTATTTTACTATTTGGCAAATTGCATTCCTTATTGATTTTAATGTTGTAACAGTTTGGAAAAATATGACTCATTTTACAATTATATAAAAATTGTAATCTACCTTTTAAACGTATTATTCTCATAGACACTCGTTTCCATTCTTGTAAAATCCAAATTTGATTATCCATATTAAAAATTTATATCCCAAAGTAAACGTAACTCAATAAATAACAATATTATATTTAAATTATCAATTAACGTCTGTATTTCAATTATAATAAAATATATATAATTATTCAAAACAATACAATAATTAATACAGTAAAAAATATTTTGAAAACAAATATAATAGAAAGACGTTCAACTATCTATGTAGTCATTGTCAACTAGATTCAAATTATATTACAAAAAACCATTATAAATATAAACAAAAAGTAATACATCATACATCAATTTTCCCACAATTTATTAATTTTTATATTAGCCACCGGTCTATTTATCAAATGTGTTTGTGGAAAGGCATATATAGGTAAATCTCGATGTACATTGGAGACAAGATCAAAAAAGCATTTGTTGTTATATAAACAAGTAAAAAATGAAGACTAAAGAATGTTGGAAATGATTATGTATCACCATCAGTATTTTTGATCATAATGTAACATGTAATTATGGTTTTGATTTTAATAAAGTTGAGATTTTGTGTATTGAAAGAAATAATAATAAACACAAAATTAAAGAAGCTATGTTAATAAAAAGTGAAAAGCAACATTTGATAAATAGTCAGGCAGCTAATATAAAAATCAATGAAGTATGGGAAAATTTATGTATGACGTATTACTTTTTATTTATATTTCTAACAGTTTTTTGTAATATAATTTGAATCTAGTTGACAATGACTACATAGATGGTTGAAAGTACTTCTATTATATTTGTTTTTAAACTATTTTTTACTGTATTAATTATTGTATTGTTTTGAATAATTATATATATTTTATTATAATTGGAATACAGATGGTGATTAATATATATATATATATATATATATATATATATTAGTACTTAGCAATAATCTAAAAAAGAAAATGTTTTAAGGAAAACACATTATTTGGAAAAGATATAGATTTTTATTATATCCAGAATTTTATTGAAATTGACAAGTATGATAACATAATTTATTTCTGTCTGTCTGTCTGTCTGTATATCTGTCTAGATATCTATCTATCTATCTATCAATTGATTGATCTATCTCTATCCATCCATCCATCCATCCATCTATCTATCTATCTATTGACCAATTGATCAATCAATCTATCTATCTTTCTATCTATCTGTCTGTCTGTCTTTCTTTCTGTCTGTCTATCTGTCCATCTATTATCTATCTATCTATCTATCTATCTATCTATTTATCAATCGATCAATCAATCTATCTATCTGTCTATCTGTCTGTCTGTCTGTCTGTCTATCTATCTGTCTATCTATCTATCTATCTATCTATCTATCTATCTATCTATCTATCTATCTATCTACTATCTATCTACCTATCTATCTATCTATCTATCTATCTATTTATCTATCTATCTATGGATGGATCGATCAATCAATCTATCTATCTTTCTATCTATCTGTCTGCCTGTCTGTCTATCTTACTGTCTGTCTGTCTATCTATCTATCTATCTATCTATCTATCTATC
Source organism: Epiperipatus broadwayi (assembly GCA_028023455.1). Lineage (NCBI taxonomy): Eukaryota > Metazoa > Onychophora > Udeonychophora > Euonychophora > Peripatidae > Epiperipatus > Epiperipatus broadwayi. The sequence continues at coordinate 3,490,700 of JAQFVV010000133.1, read as the reverse complement.
TATCTATCTATCTATCTATCTATCTATCTATCTATCTATCTATCTATCTATCTATCTATCTATCTATCTATCTATCTATCTATCTATCTATCTATCTATCTATCTATCTATCTATCTATCTATCTATCTATCTATCTATGTCTATCTATATATGCATCTATCTCTACCTAATCTATGTCTATGTATATCTGTATCTATCTTTAGCTAACCAATATCTATCTATATATGTATCTATCTCTTTATCTAATCGATGTCTATCTCTGTATTATCTACCAATACATCAATCATCTATCTATTTATCTTTCTATCTAGATGTTTATGTATCTAGCTATTTATCTATTTTGTACATGTATCTATCTATAAATCTATCTGTATATCTATTTACTGATCTATGTATTTTATCTGTGTATCTCAATACCTTTATCTCTGTATGTATCTGTCTATCTCTCTTTGCCATATGTAAATATGTACAAAAATCGTAAGATTTCGTGAGTATTAATGTATAATAAGAATTGTGGACTTAATTAGTGAAGTATTGAATAGCTTCACACTCTTAGATCTAACCACTTCAGCTTCACCTATTCATATATAAAAGTAGGTTGAAGTAAAGAAGGTTACCCTCTTTTCTTTCTTGCGTAAGCTTGTGGCTAAGACCTGTAGCAGTCCCTACCTTCGAATTTTTCAGATGCTTATTCCTAAGGTTACAGCCTTAGTAAATATTACTTAATATAATAATGTGCGTTTAATAAAATTTATAATTACAACTTTAAATTATCGTAATAGATTTCTTACTATAAGATCTTTCCATTGACTCGTTGTAAATCGTAAGATTTCGTGAGTATTAATGTATAATAAGAATTGTGGACTTAATTAATAAAGTATTGAATAGCTTCGCACTCTTAGATCTAACCACTTCTGCTTCACCTATTCATATATAAAAGTAGGTTGAAGTAAAGAAGGTTACCCTCTTTTCTTCCTAGCGTAAGCTTGTGGCTAAGACCTGTAGAGGTCCCTATCTTCGAATTTTTCAGACGCTTATTCCTAAGGTTACAGCCTTAGTAAATATTACTAAAAATCGACAAAGTAAATCTTATTTTTTTCTCTGTATTGTATTGTGTGAATCGTTATATATTGTTTTTTACTTATAACTATACATTGTTCTGCTAGTTCCAAATGCTTCAACAATTAGACAAAATCTTTCAAAATTTATATAAGGAAAATTAATCACTATACACAGGGATGTTAAATATGGACTTCGTTTATTGGTAATTCCTAGATTTTATAATAGTAAAACATTTCATTATCAACATCATTCTTTTTATTTTATTTGAGATTGGAGACAAGGTATAATTTAACCTGCATAATAATTTGATAGTCTAAGAAACTATAAATACCATTCATAGCACAGTATTATTTCTAAGTATTATAAGCACACCCTCTCAAGGGACACATACTATAAAATATATAGAAAGTAAAAATGTATATTTATCAATATGAATAGTCAAGTCAGAATACAAAATGGTTTGGCATTGATAAAACAGAAAGTCAATGGGTTTACAACTTTGTTTAAGGATTGGATTTTTAGAACTTGCTTGCAATTTGTCCGAATTAATCAGTATGTTATTCGACTTTGTTTTGTTAAAGATTTATATTCCAAAACGTTGCACATTTGATCAGCTGTAAAAATCTTTTACATGTGATTAAATTATTAGTATTTATTTTTTTTAATATTGTTTATCATTGCTTAACGAAAAGCAATTATTTTGAATTAGTGAAAAAAAATACTTTTTTTAAAAACGTAATGAATATACAATGGGATATATATAAAAGACCTTAAATTACCCATTTGTAAGATAGAAAAACAGTAATGGAATGATTTCTTTTTAAATTTTAATTGAAATGAAATCAATAAACATTATAATCTTGAAATAATATTCACATACTTAAAAATAGTGTATTTTACAATAACTGTTTAACTTGTTATTATTATTGTAATTTCTATAATCTTTAACATTTAGGGTGATTACTGTGACAAAGTCAATGGGTTTAAAGAAAGGATTTTTAGAACTTGATTGCAATTTGTCCGAATTATTTAGTATGTTTTTCAACATTGTTTTGTTTAAGATTTATATTCCAAAATGTTGCACATTTGATCAGCTGTAAAAGTCTTTTACATGTCATTAAATTATTAATATTTATAATTTTTTTGATATTGTTTATCATTGCTTAACGAAAAACAATTATTTTGAATTAGTAAAAAATTTATTAATTTTAGAACACGTAAGAAATATAAAATGAAATATATATAAAAGACCTTAAATTACCCATTAGTAAGATAGAAAAAAAGTAATGGAATGATTTTTTTAGATTTTAATTGAAATGAAATCAATAAACTTTATAAACATGAAATAATATTCACTTACTTATAAATAGTGTACTTTATAATAACTGTTTAACTTGTAATTTTTATAATTGTAAACATTTGGGATAATTACTGTGACAAGTTTTTATATGTATACAAATACTAAATATTATCAAAGTACACTATTAATATAGTTGTCTCTATACTTGAAATTTTTTTTAGATAAATATACTCTAGTGCAATAAGGAAATACAGGGTTGTATCTGAAGTGTGAACGTCAACTACCCTAAATTGTTTAACACTGGTAACTCTCCAAGTAATTTGGCTTTAAACCATAAGGAATCTGAAGAGTTATATATTATCTTTAAGTTAAAAAAATTAAAATTTATGAAGTCCAAACTAAATAAAATGTAGTGCATGGACTTTGAAGAATATCCTTAGCACACCAACCTAGAAATCATTTTCATCATCATCATCATCTGCATTTCCATTAACTAAATATAAACACTCTATCCCATATAGCTCTTACGCAAAAATCTAGCTCAAATCTAGCTTAGGAATCAAAATCTCTATAATTGATTACTGTAAAAAGAAATAAATGAATTAGCTTATTATAAATAATCTTAGTCAATTCATGGGCTTCCCCTACTTATAAAGAATTAGTTTTTTTGGGATCATGAAGAAATAACTAAATCTTAGAATATAAGCTGTAGTAATATAGCATCACATATACTGCACTTCTCACAAAACAGGATATGGAAAGAATAAAGTAATTAAGACTAGAAAGAATATTTTTTAAAAATCAATTATTTTATATCTAATGAATAACACCAAACAAATTTCATGATCATAGATAATTCCAAACATCCATTTCATCAATAAAATACATTTTTACAAAATTACATTAACCAAGTACTCAATTTTTATTCATGGATTAACATTAAATTCATTATGTTCATTCTTTAAAAATTTTTAAGAGTTTGTTAAATATGTCCACAAAAAATCAAATCTATCAATATTTGATTTCAATTTGAGGGCAAATTGAAAGGTAAAAAGCCTATTACATTTATAAAACAAACAAAAATGTTCTATTAATAAAAAGTGTGTACACATAATAAAATATAATATATATAGCCATGGCTCTCTTGCCTATAAAGGCCTTTCTAATTGCAATTTCAGTTTTTCCTAATGGTGTTTCTACTTGAAGGCTTCTAAACATGGGCCTAGTGAAATTTCTTCTTTCCTGGATCTGTAACCATTCCAGATAAATATACAAAAATTTTTGTCCATTTGGTTTTCCCTTCGAATTTTCAGGTGAGACAGATATTAGCAGAGACTCATTGCTCTTGGTTGAAGGCTTGGCTGCACACTGGTTAAATATTTTTTTTACTGTCCCTACCTTTTCTTCCAGTAAAGGTAAATTATATGGAGGAAGGTGATGCCTAGCTTTTAGCTGAACTTAGTACATGGTTTTTATTGAACAAACCATTTTTAGTGCAAAACTCACAGTACACTAATTTTATTTAATAGCTTGGTATCAGCTGGATTAAGCTTGGACTGTTCTCTCTTTAACTGTTAAGGTAGCAATAATTTCTTCTACTACTATTTCAGGAGCAGAATTAAGATTTCACTGCTCTTTTCACCAGCTAAGTTAGCAATAATCTCTCTCCAGACCCTGGAGTATAGTCACTAACTCACACCCCACATATAGTTTTAGAACAATCTTGCCCATAAGCCAGTTACAATCTGTTTCTTACATTACAATTTTCATGGCAACCGATTAAATAGAATTTCATAACTACAATTATTCACCTAATTATCTACTTAATCATAGATTAAAAACAAATGAAGAACAAAAATTTACAATCATAAAATTATTGACATTCCATTATAATTAAAAATCAAATATTGCAAAAAACAACATAATAAACTGTTCATAATATTGATGTATGAAGACACTTTAGGTGTGGGAGAGAAAGCAATTTAGTTGTTCTTAGTTTTAGAATCTTGACAATATAGTTTTAATCACTATTAGTTAATTGCTTGGGGAGTTGTGTTGAGCATTCCATACACTGCAGAGCAGATTGTTTAAATCAGGTATTAATTTAGTATGGCCGTTAGTGACTGATATATCTATGCTTATGTGTTATAAGTGTATAGTTGCCATCATTTATTTCTTAATTTTTTTGCTTTTCCATATACTTTGGAATATTTCAAATGGACCAATCCCACTTCTCATTATCCCTCACAAAGTAGATGCTTTTCCTACTAGGGATTCAAATTCAGGCTCTTGTAATAAATCAGTATATGGTAACAAATGATGAACCACCCCAACATGATATCTGGTGTCACTATTCTTCTAAGTTATGTTTTGCATGTTGGTCTAACATATTTTTCCTTTTATGCAAACATGACAAAGCTACCCAGAGTATCTTATATTATCTCATTCTTACAAGAAATGGGAAACTACAATGAATGCCACATTCATTATTATCCATTTATTTATAGACTTGCGAAGCTGTCTGTCATCCAAAATAGCATGTCATTTGCCACCCATTCTATTTAAACACTTACATTAAATTATATAATTGCAGATTATGTTAGGTTGAACCATCTTACTTTCGATCCTTTGGTTGGTATTCATGATTTAGTAGCACGAATCCATGTACATGATCAGATTTGCACCATATTTATCTTATATGTATCATAGTATAATAAAACCATTGTTGTACATTTGTTATATTTTAGATGAGGGTAAGCCACTATATATTCTCAATGACTGACCAAACCAATCTGCTTTATATTTATATATTAATTGCACCAACTGCCATATGTTTATCCACACCTATAATCTTATTTATATAAGTTAAATTGTATTGCAGTTGCTTTTCATGTTAAAAAATATGTATTTAGTTGTGCATGGTCTCAAATGACACATTTATTTAATTCAGATGTGCATAATTGCAAATTAAATTATTATCAGATATGTAACATCGATTGTATAGACATCCAAAAGCTCATGTTTTTTATTAATATACAGTACCAATTAATAAATTTACTCTAGATCATTTATCTGCATTCTTGCATTTATCATTTATTACTTGAATCTCTGTTATTTGCTATTTTATGAGATATATAATTCTTTATTTGAATCAAATGTTTAATTCAAACCATTTGTTAATGTTGTCTTGAATATTATTATGGCTTGAATCATTAATCAATGTCAAACAACACTCTGTACCATTCTTTAATGGTCATAGTTTATAGAAGGTATTAATTACCCCATTATATATATATATATATATATATATATATATATAATATAATAAAAGTCTTGAAACAATATATATATATATATATATATATATATATATTGTTTCAAGACTTTTGCTCTCCCTGTTCTCATTGCTGGGCTTGGAGTAATGAACAACTTCTTAGTATTATCAAAATCATTGTTCATGTAGTCATAGTTCCTGGAGGACAGGTAAATGGGTTTTTATTTGGTATTGTTCCTGATTTATGTAACTTAAACATACTAGATGTATATATGGTTGCTTGGATTTTAGGTCTTGTTGAATGAATAGGAAATCCAAGAATTTTGAAAGTGCTTAGTGCAGAAAAACATATTTTTACAATATTAAACTTTTCTAACCTAAGGGTGTTAGCGCAAAAATATTGATATGATTTTATTGTGAAAATTTGATTCTGTAGGAAAAATCTAATTGCTTATCTATGTTCTATTCTAGTAACAATTAATTATTTTTGGTATTGTTTTACTAGCCCATGTTAGCCTCTTGATGGTGATATTTATATGCAAAGACACATAAATATGCCATTTACATGGCTGTTGCTGGCCTTATTTTTATACAAAAGAACAGAAAGAAGTTGTTTAGTATAGCTGCCAGTGCCACTGGCTTTATTTCTAGGCTAAAAACAAAGAAAGATGCCCTTCAATATGGCTGTCCTGGTTCTTTGTGTCATACATTTTAAATGAATGCTCACGGTTCACTGTTTGCTACAGTATTTAAAAGGGTGTCTGGATATGATCCTGTCACAACTCTTCAAATAAGCATTTCAAGTCAAATAGCTTACAACTCATCTGATCTACTATTAGTTCCTAACATTTGTAACCCCATTTCCATGCTTCCCTACTTAACATGGAACCTTCAAAAAATTCGGAAAAGGTGTGGCCAAGCAAGATTGGGACCAGCTCACATGAAAAGTCATGTTTGGACAAAACACATCCATGACAAATAAAATGGCTGACTTGAAACTGGACCATTTCAAATTGTGGAAATGGTTTTTCACAGAATCTGGCATCGTGGCACAGTGAATATTCTGAGTACATGTGCACAGTTGGGTAAAGGATGGGGATTAAGGTTATTGAGTATGGTATAATTACTGAACTGTATTTTAATTTTGGATTGTGCCAGGGGTCCAGTGAATGCTGCACCACAGCTGGACAACTAATTCATGTGTGACAGGCAATGCATTTCGCAAGACTGATGATCTGTCCCAGTCCATCATTTCGGAGATGAGTTTGACCATAAAAAAAAGAGAGTGTTTGGATTCACTGCATTAAATTGACTGATATCGTTGTTTGAAAATTGATTGATCAATCCACCCCATGTTGTTGTTGAAAAGAAATGCCACAATTATTTTCAATCAATAAAGAATTGACACTATTTATTTCTTTAATATTTATTTCTTAATATATATGTTGAAAAGATAAATCACCAATATACCTATTTTATGCTAAACCAGCAATCATCAGTTGTTCAAGATTACCATCTCTACACATATATGCTATAAGTACTCATATATATATATATATATATATATATATGATATATATATATATATATATATATATATATATATATATATATATATATATATATATATATTGTAATAATTTAAATAAATCAATTGCCATTTGTAACAATATTTATCAATTAATATCAATATGTATTTGTAATTATTAAATTAATATAAAAGATATGTATTTGTAATTATAATTTGTAGCTATTTCAATTCATCATAGCATAGACAAAGAAAATATCAGCATTAAAGATTCTTGGTATTTATTTATATATTGGGGCAGTCATTTAAACAGTAAAACATACTGGACATTGTCATCTAATAAAAATAATATTAAACATAGCAACTGAATAAAAGTACCCACTGTGAGATTCCTGGAGTGCCTTATGCTTATCTCCAATGCTAGATTCTTCTAACAAAGAATCCTTCTATCCTTCTTTCCAAATATATAAGACCATTCATGGTCATATGCACACACTGGTGCTATTCATGACAACTTATAAAAAAATATATTTTATAAAACTAATATTATGAAGTTGGAAAGGGATGATATCACTTTTTATTCAGTTTAGCTAAGTACATGTGTTTTCCCATGAGCGCCACTAGATTGTTTTCAATCTAGATAAGTATCTATTTATAGTGTACTTGAGTTCAAACTCATTCAGTACATATTTATTACACATGACTTGGATGACTATTGAACAAAATGACATGCTTACATTTTATCTATATTGATAAAATTACAGGATCCCAATATTACCAAAGTTTATACTATAGATCAAAGATTCTTATAGACATTGCTAGCTCATTAACATATATCGATGAACAGACATGTATAATCCTATTAATGGCTTCCAAACAAGCATGTGAAGACCATTATTGATATTGATGGCCACTTAACTAAATTATTTATCACGATAAATAATAATGATGATGATGATAATAATATCATAATAATGATTATAAGAGTGATGATGATACCAGCCATGGCTTATCAATAAACTCACAACAATAAATTCATCTTTATAAACTTATAGGCATCTATTAAAATTATCATATTTCATACTGGGATTTAATAATACTGATGGTGATGATTGATCATCATGAATCTCTTTGCATAATATTCAATTTTATATAAACCCCTATTTACTAAAATATATTCATTACGCTAAACATTAAATTTAATGACTATAATTTATTAATGATGATTGATGGCGATCATAACTTTTATATAGTATTATTTGAAACATTTTTAACTAATAACATGATATCCATCTTTGATGAGGATGATCTAAATTCATGGACGCAACACAATTTTAGCTTTCTATGTTAAACTATAATTATCAAAATTTGTTTATTCTCAAGCATAATCCTTAAATACTCAAATATCAACATTCTAGTTTACCTATTATTTTGCGGACGCTTAATATTTGCAAGTGATTGCTCAATATATATGAATGGTAATACTTAATAACTGCGAGCAATGATGATGAATTAAAATGATAGAATTAAGACAAAAAAAACAAAACACAATATTCTTAATAATAACTCGGAAACCAATTAAGATATATAATTATATTTTATTAACACTACTACTCTTTCTTTCCTTCTTTAAAGTCAAATCGACAATTAAATAAATGACTTATTAATATAAAAATTCACATAAGTATAAGCAAATAAACTTGATATATATAGGTTTGTCATTTTTCCTGATATGTCAAAATAAGCTGACTTAAATCAATATTAAAAAAAATACATATTCTATAAATGCTTATTTAAGACTTTTCTTACTCATCATATCATAAAATAAATTTCAGGTGTTACCTGTATGTGTTATTTCATTTCCATTCAAATGTAATGCCCTACTTTTTAATTTACTATTTTAAACTAATCATATATAACCTATTCTTTGATGTGTTTGGGTAAGCAGTTACACATTCACGCATTCGGTAATGTTAACATATATGTTTAAAATGTATACCCAAAAATTACATATATAAAAATATCTTTTTCTTTTGCAACCTTATAGCGAAAGAAAATAAAATACATATATTAACTTTTAATATGCAACAAGATAAAATAAAAATAAAAAAACATTATAAATGCATATATCTATAGGTTGCTCATCATCATTAACATCTGAAGAACAATTAAAAAAAAAACATTTCAACATTACAATATATAATAAAAAAAATAATGAAAATTTAAGTTTAAAGATTTAAACTATGTTTGTGCTATGTTGTGAGATATTGCAAATAACTATAGATAAACAAGTCTTTAATGTTTCTGTATCAAAAAAGAAAATTGCCTTGACCAGTAAATTAAGGTTTACTTTTAATAAGCAAAAGAATAAAATCGGTTAAAGAAAGTTCATATTTACCCGTTTACTTTTTTACTTCTTATCGATGTCCTGAATTTGAATTTTAGACTGCTTTTCTTTGCTCACCAACAAAAAAAAAAAAAAAGAAAGTTATTGCAGATACTTTTAAGATAATGCTGAATCAATTGACTTTGCTTGTTTCTTCAATTTCCTTATTATTCACTGTTGATTGGCTTCCTTCTACCATTTAAAAGAAAAAAAAATTATTATAAGTACTTTGAATAAGTAGGTACCGGTGGATTTGCTTGTTTCTCTTCTTTAAAAAAATAATTGCTGTTGACACTTTAGATGATTGAGGTAAATCAACAAAAATTTGATTTATGGCTTCAAACTTGGTTCTACATAGCTGTTTTAAATTTTCTTTTCCTCCTATTTCCCCTTCTCCATTGGTTCGAAGGCAGTGAGCTTTTAATAAGACATGAACTAGGAACAAAGCATTCCATATAGCTTGCGTGGTTGGCTTCAAAATTTATCATTTTGTTGGTTATTACTGGATACATGATTTCATAGACAGATCAGCGGTTTTGACTCATTCTGTATTAATCAGGAAGCAGAAAAAATGGTTTAGCAATGCAAAGGCATATTATGCATAACCAAATATGTTAATATCATTTTTATAATTATTACTAGCTTATAATAAATTCAATCTTGTTCCATTTTCCTCTTCTATTCTTTAATATTGCTTGAAAATTGCTTTATATAAACGCACATTTCATTTGCTCTTTTTTTTTTCAACTTTCAAAGAGTGAGAAAAAAGAATTAAAGCGTTCACTCTCTTTTTTAAAAAAAAAGATTCGAGCTTACATTTCTGCTTAAGAATTATAACAAGGAAGGACCAATTGAGTTGAGTCTCAAAATAATAATCATAATTTTAGTGATCATCTCTCTAAAAAAATTTATAACTGACTCTTAAAAAAAATTTATGATTAACTGCCTCTTTAAAAAATTTTAGACTGACTGCCTCAAAAAATTGTTTTAATCGTTTATATCGCGAAAAACATCTGGAAATCTTTATCTTAAAAAAAAATCAAAGCTTCACAAGTTTGACTTAAAATTGATGCTATCGTTACTACATCAAAGCACCTCTTTTGTAAAAATAATTTTAAGATACAGATAACAACAAAGCTGGCGATCTATAGCCATCAGAAATAAGTGTAAAAGCATCTTTGTGTTTGTACAGATCTATTCATTGTTTCACACGTGTACAATTTTTATCTCCTAATCTAACAGTTTTATTTTACACCTTTTCTGACTTACTCTATTTTAACAAAATGAAAGTTAAATAAATTTAACACATATTATTTAATAAAATATTATATAATAAATCATAAAAAGAACTGCTTATTCATAATAATAGAACTATACATATAAATCTCTGTATATATAAAAGAATAAAAAAAAATTTTTTTTTTTTTTAAATAATTGAATACTGTATGTATATGTACATTTTGCCTCACCCCCAAACAAAAAAAAAAAAATTTTGAATATAAAAAAAATTGCTTAGGTCATGAGTGCCATTGGTTTTAGGCTACGTACATTATATGTGCCTTTTACTCCTTCTGACGATTCTAGTACAAATGCATTTTCCCCTTTTCTTTCCTTTAGCATGAATGGCCCTTCATATATATTATAGAACTTTTTTGAATGTATGCTTCTGCGGGTCGCTATTTTGCATTTGTTGATGGGAATCATTCCCAGGCCTACCTATGTTTAGTTTACTAGGTTTCATGGGATATTGTCGGCCTAATTGGTTGTTTATAATCCTAATGGTGGAGATCTTATAACTATATCTCTCCTCCATCCTAGAATAACCTTTCATTTTCCTTTCTGCAACTCCCAGGGCATCAAATAGGTCTACCACTCTCATTGGGGAGTGCACATCATCCACTATCATATATATATTCCCAGGCATTCCTATGTTTGGTTTGCCAGGTTTTGTGGGAAACTGTCTGCCTAACTGGTTTGTTCCCATTCTCATATTGGAGACTTTATATCCATAGCTCTCCTCTTCTCTATGATAACTTTCAGCTATCCTTTTGGTAGCTCCCAATGTCTCAAACTTGTCTGCTACATTTACTGGGGCATATACATCAGCAGCTATCTTTAATTCTAAGAAACTAGCTTTACTGACTACATCTTTCCTGAGGTCAATTTGTTCCTGTACAGTGGCTACCTTTATTTCTAGGTTATGTATCTCACTGTATATATCCTCTTTGGGATTACACTGTTCTTGAACAGCAGCTACTTCATCATTTTCATATAGCTTGACTACAGTCACACAACTCTTGACTTCTATCATACATATCTTTACATCCCATTTCTCTTGACTGGCTGTCCATGCCTTACATATATTTCTTCCTAGGTTTTCTATTTTTTGAGTTTGTTGACTTATATCTAGCTTCATTTCCTGAGCTTGTTGGTCTAGTTTATTATCTAACCTTTGAGATTGTTCATCAAATTTCTGATTTATTTGGTTCATGCCCTCTTTCATTTCCTTCATCTCTTGTGATTGTTGATCAAATTTATTATCAAATTTTTGAGATTGTAGATCAAATTTCTGATTCATCTCTTGTGATTGTTGATCAAATTTATTATCAAATTTTTGAGATTGTAGATCAAATTTCTGATTCATCTCTTGTGATTGTTGATCAAATTTATTATTTATCTGACTAAGTATAACTTGCAACCACTCTGGAGGGCCTTGCTTCTCTACTTCCATTCCCTCAATAGTTAATTCCTTTTCTTGCTCCATCATAAATTTATAAAATATTTATATTACTTATTTCTGTTTGATTTATTATATTCTGATTTATTCTGCTCTGATTTATTGTTCTGCTCTATTGTTCTGCTCTATTGTTCCGCTCCCTGATTTCCTATACATCCAGAGTCAAACACCTTTATCTATCCTCATATACCTTAAAAATTTCAACCACTCTTTCTCAGCCATAATTCTCCCCATCAATCTATCTATATCTTTAGTGCCTTTAATTTACTTAACCTCTATCATCACTCTTTTTCCTTTACCTTTATATGATTGATAAAGTATGAGGTCATAGTACTATTTAAAACATTTATTTAAGAAAAAGCTATCTCTGTATTGGTGTGTTCTTTTTATGCCATCATTTATCTAGTTTTTCATGCCTTTATAAAGCTTAACTCTCTCTATGCCCTTTTTAATACACTAAAAAAAAAAAATTACTTATATAACATATGTGCTAGATTTATAACAGAGTTCATGTCTCAAGTCATTTATATACTCATCTATCCTTCTAGAGATCTGACAGATATTGACAGCCAAAAGAATGATTAGCAATTCACAATCATGAGATAGACAAAAGAATTCAATCACTGCACTTAAAGCACACAATGCTCCATGAACACTCAGATGATCACCCCAATTCAATCACTCTAAGCTACTACAACCCATAATAGTTTATTGCAAACACTGTTGCATTTCCCTGCTTGCGTCCAAGTCTTAGGGGCTTTAATTCGTCAAATACTGCCTTGCTTATTTTTAAAGTCTTAGAGGCAACAATTATATATCAGTAAAACAAAATACTGCCTTGCTCTCTCTGGAGTCTTAGAGGCGAAATATTATGTATCAGAAAAATTATGCCTTGCTCTCTCTGGAGTCTTAGAGGCGAAATCATGGCAGGCCTACTGTTAACTGCTTCATGATAAAATAACTGATATTATAATCTGGGTTGGAGCAGTGAATGAGATAAATCAATCACCAGTGGCATGAATACATCACATTCTCAAGGCAATGACAAAAATTCTCCATCCATCATCACAACCGTAACACAACCAACCAAACTCCAACAATCAAATATCCAATCCAACCTCCAAAATCATAAATTTTCTATAACACAAACTTTTCAAATATGAACAAAATTACCATTCCACACTTCAAGGCTATTAATATTTCTATGCTTATTTAATTGATAAGCAAAATATATAATAAAAAACAGTGTTATTAACTTTAACACATTATAAGTTGTGATATCATTATATTTTAAAAATTGAAACTAAGCTCTATAATGACTGTATTCATTTATCATCATCAAAAATGCAATAACAGTAATCATCATCATCTAAACATCAGGCCAAAATATTTGTATACACTAATAATAAAAAAAATTGCACAGAAAAAAAAAAATTCTTTTTTCTTTTTTTCTAAACTATACATCTGTCATCACCATATACTACCCATCTCTCATGTATGTGGGGTATTTCAAGCCATTATTTGGCTTATTTCGAGCCCTAGTTGGTGCGCCATTTGTAACAATTTAAATAAATCAATTGCCATTTGTAACAATATTTATCAATTAATATCAATATGTATTTGTAATTATTAAATTAATATAAAAGATATGTATTTGTAATTATAATTTGTAGCTATTTCAATTCATCATAGCATAGACAAAGAAAATATCAGCATTAAAGATTCTTGGTATTTATTTATATATTGGGGCAGTCATTTAAACAGTAAAACATACTGGACATTGTCATCTAATAAAAATAATATTAAACATAGCAACTGAATAAAAGTACCCACTGTGAGATTCCTGGAGTGCCTTATGCTTATCTCCAATACTAGATTCTTCTAACAAAGAATCCTTCCTATCCTTCTTTCCAAATATATAAGACCATTCATGGTCATATGCACACACTGGTGCTATTCATGACAACTTATAAAAAAATATATTTTATAAAACTAATATTATGAAGTTGGAAAGGGATGATATCACTCTTTATTCAGTTTAGCTAAGTACATGTGTTTTCCCATGAGCGCCACTAGATTGTTTTCAATCTAGATAAGTATCTATTTATAGTGTACTTGAGTTCAAACTCATTCAGTACATATTTATTACACATGACTTGGATGACTATTGAACAAAAATGACATTCTTACATTTTATCTATATTGATAAAATTACAGGATCCCAATATTACCAAAGTTTATACTATAGATCAAAGATTCTTATAGACATTGCTAGCTCATTAGCGTATATTGATGAACAGACATGTATAATCCTATTAATGGCTTCCAAACAAGCATGTGAAGACCATTATTGATATTGATGGCCATTTAACTAAATTATTTATCACAATAAAGGTAATAATGATGATGATGATAATATATAATAATGATAATATAGTGATATAATAATGATTATAATAGTGATGATGATACCAGCCATGGCTTATCAATAAACTCACAACAATAAATTCATCTTTATAAACTTATAGGCATCTATTAAAATTATCATATTTCATACTGGGATTTAATAATACTAATGGTGATGATTGATCATCATGAATCTCTTTGCATAATATTCAATTTTATATAAACCCCTATTTACTAAAACATATTCATTACGCTAAACATTAAATTTAATGATTATAATTTATTAATGATGATTGATGGCGATCATAACTTTTATATAGTATTATTTGAAACATTTTTAACTAATAACATGATATCCATCTTTGATGAGGATGATCTAAATTCATGGACACAACACAATTTTAGCTTTCTATGTTGAACTATAATTATCAAAATTTGTTTATTCTCAAGCATAATCCTTAAATACCCAAATATCAACATTCTAGTTTACCTATTATTTTGCGGACGCTTAATATTTGCAAGTGATTGCTCAATATATATGAATGGTAATACTTAATAACTGCGAGCAATGATGCTGAATTAAAATGATAGAATTAAGACAAAAAAAAACAAAACACAATATTCTTAATAATAACTCGGAAACCAATTAAGATATATAATTATATTTTATTAACACTACTACTCTTTCTTTCCTTCTTTAAAGTCAAATCGACAATTAAATAAATGGCTTATTAATATAAAAATTCACATAAGTATAAGCAAATAAACTTAATATATAGGTTTGTCATTTTTCCTGATATCTCAAAATAAGCTGACTTAAATCAATATTAAAAAAAATACATATTCTATAAATGCTTATTTAAGACTTTTCTTACTCATCATATCATAAAATAAATTTCAGGTGTTACTTGTATATGTTATTTCATTTCCATTCAAATGTAATGCCCTACTTTTTAATTTACTATTTTAAACTAATCATATATAACCTATTCTTTGATGTGTTTGGGTAAGCAGTTACACATTCACGCATTCGGTAATGTTAACATATATGTTTAAAATGTATACCCAAAAATTACATATATAAAAATATCTTTTTCTTTTGCAACCTTATAGCGAAAGAAAATAAAATACATATATTAACTTTTAATATGCAACAAGATAAAATAAAAATAAAAAAACATTATAAATGCATATATCTATAGGTTGCTCATTATCATTAACATCTGAAGAACAATTAAAAAAAAAAACATTTCAACATTACAATATATAATAAAAAAAATAATGAAAAATTTAAGTTTAAAGATTTAAACTATGTTTGTGCTATGTTGTGAGATATTGCAAATAACTATAGATAAACAAGTCTTTAATGTTTCTGTATCAAAAAAGAAAATTGCTTTGACCAGTAAATTAAGGTTTACTTTTAATAAGTAAAAGAATAAAATCGGTTAAAGAAAGTTCATATTTACCCGTCTACTTTTTACTTCTTATTAATGTCCTGAATTTGAATTTTAGACTGCTTTTCTTTGCTCACCAACAACAACAACAAAAAAAAAGAAAGTTATTGCAGATACTTTTAAGATAATGCTGAATCAATTGACTTTGCTTGTTTCTTCAATTCCCTTATTATTCACTGTTGATTGGCTTCCTTCTACCATTTAAAAGAAAAAAGTTATTATAAGTACTTTGAATAAGTAGGTACCGGTGGATTTGCTTGTTTCTCTTCTTTAAAAAAAAATAATTGCTGTTGACACTTTAGATGATTGAGGTAAATCAACAAAAATTTGATTTATGGCTTCAAACTTGGTTCTACATAGCTGTTTTAAATTTTCTTTTCCTCCTATTTCCCCTTCTCCATTGGTTCGAAGGCAGTGAGCTTTTAATAAGACAGGAACTAGGAACAAAGCATTCCATATAGCTTGCGTGGTTGGCTTCAAAATTTATCATTTTGTTGGTTATTACTGGATACATGATTTCATAGACAGATCAGCGGTTTTGACTCATTCTGTATTAATCAGGAAGCAGAAAAAATGGTTTAGCAATGCAAAGGCATATTATGCATAACCAAATATGTTAATATCATTTTTATAATTATTACTAGCTTATAATAAATTCAATCTTGTTCCATTTCTCTCCTATTCTTTAATATTGCTTGAAAATTGCTTTATATAAACGCACATTTCATTTGCTTTTTTTTTTTTTTCAACTTTCAAAGAGTGGGAAAAAAGAATTAAAGCGTTCACTCTCTTTTTTAAAAAAAAAGATTCGAGCTTACATTTCTGCTTAAGAATTATAACAAGGAAGGACCAATTGAGTTGAGTCTCAAAATAATAATCATAATTTAACTGATCATCTCTCTAAAGAAATTTATTACTGACTCTTAAAAAAATTTATGATTAACTGCCTCTTTAAAAAATTTCAGACTGACTGCCTAAAAAAATTGTTTTAATCGTTTATATCGCGAAAAACATCTGGAAATCTTTATCTTAAAAAAAAAATCAAAGCTTCACAAGTTTGACTTAAAATTGATGCTATCGTTACTACATCAAAGCACCTCTTTTGTAAAAATAATTTTAAGATACAGATAACAACAAAGCTGGCCATCTATAGCCATCAGAAATAAGTGTAAAAGCATCTTTGTGTTTGTACAGATCTATTCATTGTTTCACACGTGTACAATTTTTATCTCCTAATCTAACAGTTTTATTTTACACCTTTTCTGACTTACTCTATTTTAACAAAATGAAAGTTAAATAAATTTAACACATATTATTTAATAAAATAATTTATATAATAAATCATAAAAAGAACTGCTTATTCATAATAATAGAACTATACATATAAATCTCTGTATATATAAAAGAATAAAAAAAATTTTTTTTTTTTTTAATAATTGAATACTGTATGTATATGTACAATATATATATATATATATATATATATATATACCTAACCCAGTTATATATTTAATTATTAATTAGAAATAAAAATAAAAAACCTTTTCCACATTTGTTATAAATTCGTTATTGTCTAAATTTGATATATTATTTTATTTCTAACCCAATATTTTTACAATTAGTTTAGTTTCCCATTTGCACTTGTTTATTTATTTGCACCCATGACACTACTTTACACAGGTTGTCGTTAAGGCAACCAAAATAGAGCAACATATCCATTAATTTTTCAATATGATCTAAAATACCTTTCATATAATACAATTGTACATTTAATTTTCTTAATCCATGCCACAATTGTAATAACAACAATAATTGATCACTTATTAATTTAAAGAATAATTATAATAATATTAATCTCAGGGTTCTTTGTTTCATGTAAGGAAATGCTCGGCAGTATTGTGTTGTCGCATATAACTGGCATTCTGGTCGGCTATAGGAAACATTTATTTTACTTAAATTCAATGTGTTTTCCTCTCATACCCACTGCTATATTATTTAAAGAGATGATAATTCTATTCAATAATGACGTATAATTTTGAATAACACAGCCTTTTTTTTCAGAATCTCAGTCAGAATAATAAAAAGGCAAGGGTGCTTTTTGTGTCCTTCCATCATCCATGACAACACAATAATATAACTAAGATTTATTACTTAGACAATTTAACTAAATGGGAATGGAATAATGTGCAACCAGAGTTAATGGTTTGGGAATAAATTCATTTTTTTTATACAAAGGTGAATGTTTAGTCTTAAGTTTTCAACTCCATAAATAATTATCATTAAACTAAAATATAATGACATATTCCGATCTGCTTAACTTTATTTATCTGGTATATTAAGTTTTTAAGAATTTGGAATGATTTCGGACTCAAGAAAAGGTTTTGCAAAGATTGTGCAAACACTTATATTTAGCATATAAAAACAAAAAAATGAATCTACAACAAATTTTAACAAAACTATAATTTATTATTATCACAAAAAAAAATATATGAACATTTATTCAATAATCCCATAGTAATACAAAAATATAAAATATAACTGACATTAATCTGTATACTCTTTTGGTTATGGACTAGAGGTTACTACTTCTCCTGTATGCAATCATATGGATTGATTAACTAAAAGTACATTTCATTACCAATACATTGTTTATTACATTTTGGTAACCTTGTAGAAGCTTTTATTCAAAATTATTGACTAACTATTTTTTTTTTAAATGATTAATCCCATCATATGCAATACGCAAAATATTACATTTATTTCTAATACATTTACTTTATTTATGGTCTTTAATGGGATAACCTATTCTAATTATAGGCCAGTTATCAGAAGTTACACTTACCATCTTACATTTAACTTAATGCTAACTTAAGTTATGATACAAATTTTATTCATACGTATAATTTTTAAATAGGAGTATTATTTAATTACTAACCAGAATTAAATATTGCATGTGAATATTCCTTCAGTAAATAAGCATTTTAAATTACGCAATTTTAATTACTTTCTCCATTGATTTACTTGTCAAATACTAGCAATATTTAGCAGCACAATACAGATATTGATCCTAGTTACTAACGCACTATTTATACTAAAGTGGATCTTGAGGAACTAACACCTCCAATATAACCTTTATCTTGCCCGAACTTTCAAAATTAAGCACAATAATCAACACCTTCCATGGTGGAGCTATCTTTATTTTCACATGAGGAATATGGAATAACCACGAAGGTCTGTAGAGTAATCTACTACATTAAAATATTTTGGTGGTTTCTTGCCTCTTACTTGGGCATACAACGAACACACACCAAATACAATCCTCTCCTGGGATTTAAACGAATGAAGCATACTAACTGCTAGATAAATTCTTGATCGTCCTATCTATGAGAATCGATCACTTGGGCTATAAACATACCCGAACATTATATTTAAAATCTTCCTCTCATGGAAAACAAAGCTTTTGGGGAGATCATTTTTCATCCCACAAAATAAATACATTATAATTATTACCCTATGCGAATATTAAGCATATACCAATGCTATATCTGGGCAGGATAAGTAAATACACTGATTATAATAAACTTATGTTACCGTGTATACTTTGATCAACATCTGAAATCAATGGACATCATAAAATGAAAGTATAATAATTTTAATTTTAATAAAGGAACATTCAAAATAGTTGGTAGCATACTATCTTAAACTAAATAAAGTGGATGTGTTGTTTAAGAATAATTAGGAATAAATTCCTCAATTAATACAGTATAAATTCGTTTCAAAACTTTAACAAGAAATATTTTGTTATAGCATTTTTTTTTTTTAGTTACTTCTGATAATTTTCAATATTTATTTTACCCCTTAAATATCTAAATATTTTTCTTTTATGTATCTAACATACAAAATTTCTACCTACAATTGTATGTAATAATTAAAACATATTTTATAGATTTTTTTTCTTTCGTGTTAAATATCAACTTAACCTATAATAATTATATTAAAACATACCTTTGTCATTACAAGGCTATTAAATATCACTTGACCATACAGACTTTAACCTTTGTGATATAACAAAAAAATACATGTCATTTATAACTTAGTTTTAAACAATCATTAATTAACAAGTGCATACTCTCTCATTAGAAAATGTTTTTCTTTTGAGCAATTGGTCCAGGTGAAGAGCTTTATCCAGTCGTATTTCACGAATCAAGTTTAAAAACAATAAATGCATGGTATTATTTCCTTTAAATAAAAATTTTCTCTTATTTTGTGCGTTTAATAAATTAGGTAAAGAAATATATAGCAGAATTGAAGATTAATTCTTACTTGAATTAAACTACTACAATTTTGGGATCCAAGAAAATAAATTATACATATTCTAACATAACGAACAGTTGACGATAGACAATAAACATACACAATATTTTTTTTTATTGACAATATGTATACTTATTAGCTAGCTTATTTATGGACGAAAAAGTGCAATTTTCTGAGAGATTATTATGATAATAACTGCAGTCAATTTACGTGTACAGGAAGTTTTAATAATTCCAACTGATGTATAATATAATATATCATTTATTTTTATCATTAAGTCACTAAGATATTTGGTTTTGTTCATACTTTATGAATTATAAATTTTTTTTAACGGTAACTTCTCTGTAAGAATGCCCCTATATAACTTTTCCTATATTTACTCTGAGAAAGTTTATATTTTTTTTTATATATTTTTTTTTAAAATATACAGGGGCATAATTTAATCTTATTTATCATTATTATTATTTCCAGACAATTCTTGGTGAATAAAACATATTTTAACGTATGTAACTACATTACTTGTAAAGGCAGACAATATTGAGAAAGAGCGAGAAAATGTTTCTAGTTGATTTTCCTTGGTTTCAAAATATTTCTTTCAATTATTATTATTATTTTTTTCTTTTTATACCACGAAAATATCAATAAATGACATAAAGTTAATAAATAATTAATATTCTCTTGGAAATAGCTTCTTTTCCTTAATTTAGATATAATAGAATTTTTCATGACTCTTTTAGTTACATCTGTCATTTTTGAACTTTAGCGCGAGACAATAAACTTTTAAGTACAAAAGGTCTTTAAATAGGTAGATGGCAAAGAAAATCACGATATCTTATCAAAAAAAATTTTGCCACACATTATATTATTAAAATTTTACTTTGATTACATTTATTTCTGCAAAATAAAATGAAAAAATTGAGTTACCAAATTTCAGCACTGTTCCTTCCTTGAAAACTAAAAGCAGACTATCTATTTATTTTTTTTTTCAAAAAAAAATGATCTTGATTATGAAATTGGTTGTTTCGTTTTGTTGTTGTTGTTTTTTTTTTACTTTAGTGACCTCTTCCAGAAAAATAATCATTTGATTATAACATAAACAAAAGAAAGGAAAAACCTATTACAATCATATAGTTTTAGTATTATTTACCTGGATTACAAAGTAATTTGACAATATAAAAAAAATAATAAATACATTAAATTAACAATCAGTGATGTACAATTCTTTAAACATTATATATATATATTTTTATTTAATTATTTTTTTCTTTCTTTTTTTTTTTTACAAAAAGAAATTACCAGAAGTTATTGTGCTTTATGATAAGACACTCATCCACTCCCCTCTCTACCCATCCAAAATCAATTACTGTTTAGCTTTTATACCATATTAATTTGCTCTAATTATTAATATCTCAATTCAATTATTCATGTTCTCTCTTTAAAAATGACATGGAGTTATTAAATCTATTAGTTATTCACCCAAAACATGCCAAAGTGAGTGAATAGCATACTTTATTAATCAATTATTACTGTTATTTTATCTTTTTATTTCTTTAAAGAATAGCATTGTTTTCCTGCAGAAATAATGCCAAGTAAACCAAGTGTCAATAACACTAGGTTACAATTCTCCCACCGTTATAATAAATAAAAAATAAAATAATATATGCATTTTTAACACTTCTTATGGTATTACTAAGTTTATATCCTACTTCTTTCTTATGTCAATAAATACAGTTTAAAGGATTTAATTTTGCTTGGGATATGGTAGTAAGCTTCGGGCATTATAGGTACCTCTTGTTCCATTAGGGGTTGAGACTAAAAAGGCATTCTCACCCACTTGTTTCACAATTTCATAGGGGCCTTCATAAAGATACATGAATTTTCTAAACATATGTTTCCAGAGATTACTCACATGGGGAGTTCTAATTAAAACAAAATCATGGACTTTAAAAGGATGTGGACTGGTTTTGGAATAACGAGTGCATTTATCACCCATCTTTTTAAGGTTAATTCTGGCCAGTGCTTGGTCATGTTCCACATTAATATTTTCCACTATTACGGGTAACAGTGTTTTGATTAGTAAAGGTTCAGGTCTACCACAGTGCAGCTGAATTGGAGACATCCTAGTAGACTCATTAATAGTTATATTTATATAATTAATCACCTGTGGCAACTTATTGACCCACTGTTTGTGATCCCATTCTATATATACTCGGAACAACCTACTTATCTCACGCATGATTCTTTCACTTGGATTGGATTGGGGATTTCTAATCGAGCACATGATATGTTGAATATTTTGCTTCTTACCCCACTTTTTCCATGTACCAGAAATGAATGCAGTAGCGTGGTCGGTAAGTATTGAAGCTGGTTTTCCTATTAATGGAATTTGATAAGTTTCCAAGCACTTAATAACATTTTTAGCATCTGTTTTTGGAACTGGGTAAGCAGAGTCATATTTGGTAAAAACGTCATACATCACAAGAATAAATTTTTGACGGTTGAAAGGTGGAAGTGGTCCATAAAAGTCCAGTGCCAATAATTCATTGGGCTGACTGGGCAGTATGGGTTGAAGTGTTCCCACATACGATTTATTTTGAAACTTAGTTTTAAAACAAATCTCGCATTCCCTAAGTCTACGGGCAATGGATTCAGACATCTTATGAAAATAAAAATGCTTCTTAATAATAGGTTCAATTTTCTGAATTCCATAGTGTCCATATTGGGTGTGAACATAATCTATGAGTTTATTGACTAAACATAAAGGAATAATCACTCTCCAAAAATTTTCATCTCCCCTTTTTAATTTCTTCATTAAAATTCTATCTTTAAACCTATATCCCTCTTTAATTCTATCAGCAGATCTACTTTTCTGACCTAATTTAGCTGGATCTGATAAGAAGTGAACTATTCTCTCCAGCCTAGCATCCTGTGCTTGCAGTAATTCTAAATTGGTATAATCTCTAAATATTTCTTCCTCTAACAAACTAGACATATTACAAATAATTATATTTTCAGTACTGGGGTTCTGATAAGTAACAGAAACAGGATTGCGGCTAAGAATATCTGCAATGACATTATCCTGTCCTGAACAATATATGATTTCATACTGATACTGTTGGAGATAGAGGCTCCATCTGATTAATCTTTCATTATTAACCCTTTTCCCACCTCTTACGAGGCTCCTCATAGACATCTGACATCACTCTAACTCTGCGAGTTTTTATACAAAAATATTTGTTCAATATGTTTTTAAATAGGTTTTTAAAAGCTCTATCAGATGGTGCCCTCTTCCGAATTCTTTTACAAGTAAAAAATAAAAAAAACTGCATTTAAAGCTAAACAAAGAAAGAAGCTTATTGGTGATTGGCTCTCAGCCAGTTCTCAGCTGACAAAGACATTCTGATTGGCTGGAAAAAACAAAGAAACTGCCTGATCAAAGAAAATAAAGATAAACGCTGAGATTTTTATTTTGAATGTGATTTAAGTATTAAAAAAAGTATAATCTGACAAATTAAAAATAATTTTTAAAAAATAAACTAAAAAAACAAAATTATTTTCGCAAAATATCGAAGATTTTTGTAAAAATATTGAAGCTGTAGTAAAAAGAAATATTTACTTTTCTATAATGTAAAAGTCGATCTTTTTGTTTATATTATAGCTTTTATGTTGCCGAAATTGAATATTTTAGAATAAATAAATAGCAATTTATTTTTGAAAGAACTTTCGTTTTCTTCATAACCTGAAAAATTAATAATATACTTTTTATAAATGTATCTGAGTTGAATTTAATATTATAGGCGAATATGTTTTAACAATAGGCTTTGTCTTCAGTTTGTGAGTTGGCCAATTAAAAGATTTGATTTTTACCTCATACAACCAATAATATAATTAGCGGTTAAAAGGTTAAGGTAACTCTTGTTGAGAAACTCTAAACTACGATGATCAGTTAATACTATAATTTTTGATCCCAACAAAAGCTGTCTAAGTTTTTGAAATCCCCACACAACAGCTAATGCCTCTTTTTCTGTGGTGGTATAGTTAAGTTCCGCTCCCCTTAAATGTTGGCTTAAGAAATATAAGACTTTAGGTTCCTTATTCTCATTAAATTGGTACAGAATCACCCCTAAACCGAACCCACTACTGTCGGTTTGCAAATAGAACTCTTTATTTAAATCTGGATCGGCTAAAATTACTGTTTTTAAAAAGTTATCTTTAACAATTTAAAATTCCCTTGTATGTTCCTGGGTCCACCTCCACTTTTCACACTTTTTAATAAAACAGATAAGTGCATAGTATCATATGAAAATTTTTTATAAAACCTGTGAGAGTAATTACACAGTCCCAAAAACGATCTCAAGTGCTTTCTGGTTTTAGGGACGGGAAACCTTTGAATGGCGGCAATTTTGTCTGGGTGAGGTTTGACCCCTTCAGCACTAACCAAATGACCAAGAAAAGTGATTTCTCAGGCAATTAAAATACATTTTTCTAAGTTGACTTTTATATTGTTATCTGAACACTCAGAAAGAAACATGCTAAGATGCTGTAAATGATCATTTAAATTTTCCGAAGCAATGACAATATCATCGACATATATAACTAACAAATTTTTCAGTTCTTTTGAAAAGACCATATTCAAGCATCTGATAAGGCCAGCCCCACTATTAATTAAACCAAAGGGCATCCTTTGAAAAATATAAGATTGGCCCTGGTAACGGAATGCCGTATACTTTTGATCATTTTTGTGGAGTGGGATTTGCCAATAGCTGGCGGTTAAATCAAATGTGGAGAATATGCTCTTCCCTTTGAACTTCATCAATAATTCCTGAATAGGTGATGGTATGTCATGCTCTGGGACAGTATGCTGGTTAAGTGTACGTGCATCCAGACAGACTCTAATGGATCCATGTTTCTTTTTGACTACTACTAATGGATTTACATAAGACGAAGGGCTGGGCTTAATTATTTGCCAGTCAATCATCTTATAAATCTGCTGTTGAACCTCTGCCTGGTATTGATAAGGAATAGGATAAGTACGCTGCTGGAAAGGCTCATTATCTTTCAAATTGATTCTATGGACATACCCTTTTAATATACCAGGTATTTTGGAGAAAACACAACGATACTGGAACAACAACTGGAAAAATGGTTTATAGTATTCTGTGCCAATAATACATGAACCATCCAACTTATCTTTAATATTTACATCAACTGTTGTCTCCTGTATGGTCATTAATTGATTCATCTGATTATTACAATTGACTACAAGAGGGCAAATCTCCTCTTTACATCCAAAAGTTTCATCTCTAATTAATATAACAATCATTTAGAGTCATGAAATCCGAACCAATTATGGCTTCATGAATCAAACCTGGCATGATTAAAAAGACATGCTCAAATTTGCACAAATTAATTTCTAATGTAATAAAAACCTGTCTATTAGATAACTTAGTCTTCTTTCCATTAGCAAGTATTACCCTAATCACCTTAGTTGGTAAATTTGGAATAGATTGGTCAGCTGACTTAATTTTCAAGTAAGTTTCTTCAGACAACAAGGAAGCTTGACTGCCTGAATCAATTAAGGTGTTGACAACAATTCCTGAAATGATAATCTTTATCATGGGACAGTTGTACAAGATAGGTGGCTCAGACATTTTGCCAGGTTCCAAATAATCAAGATAAAGGTCTATATTATTGATAATCCACATCATGCTGTTCCCCATATGTTTAAAAATAGGGCCCCGAAGTGAGGAACGTTCCTGCGAGGTCCTTTTTAATTTAATGCCCCACTACTTTTACTACCTTTTATATTTTTCTTTGGTGTTGTTGGGATACCACTAGTAGAAGGCTGATTCTCATTCAGAATTCTACTCTTAACTGTTGGCCTACTGAGGTGGCTATTCGGTCTACCATAGGGATTCGTCCTATAATATCTTTTTTCTCTAACTAACTTCCTCCTTCCCATATGTGACCTATCTGCGAAATGATATTACTCACCATCGGATGGGTGTCTCTATTTACCCTAATTCTAATATCAATATTGGTATCGCTGGTCTCTAACGAATCTAAAATTTCTACTACCTCTTCTATGGTATGTCTGTCAGCAGCAATCAAGATCTGCTCTATATGCCTCGGCAGATTATGGCGAATTATTCGCACAATTTGTGTCTCAGATAAAGGATAAGCTGTCAAGGTTTTCAATTTGACGGCCTGACTCCTGAAAAACTTAGTATAACTACCCTTATTTACATGATATCTTTCCTGAGATATCTGATATCTCATGTTATCTTGGCGGTCTTCCCCCCAAAAACTGGCAAACATGAGATATTTAAAGTCTCCATATGTTTCTGGTTTAATAAATAATGATTGCCACCAGTCTTTAGATGCGGCACACAAATGGTTAGTGGTGATAGCAATCTTTTCTATCTCAGATAAATGACATAAGGTGAATAACTCCTCCAGATTCTGGAGATACTCGTGTGGATTCTCCAGATATTCACCTCTAAAAAATTTTATTTTTAAGAATTTTAAGGCCATGGAGCTATTACTTTCTGGCTCTAGCATGACTTTACTTCTAGCCGCATTTAATGGATCGTATATTGATTCTACTGGATTAATTACCGTATGTAACTCGGATATTACTTGGTTATTATGACCATTATTTGTTTCCTTTACTTGAGTTTCAGATAAACCTTTACTTTGAACAACTTTTTTACTTTTTGTAAAATTATCCCTATTATAGTCTATAGCTTACATGCGACTCTCTAATTCTAACTTATAGTTCTGCCATTCACAGTCTATTCTCTTTGAACTATCTTTTAGGCCTACATTTAAGTGTTTAATCTGTTGTTCCAATTGGTTAATAGTTTCATCTTTATCTATCCCAAATTTATCTTCTAACCTTTGATAGACTTTACTCTCACACTGAGTCATTAATTCCTCTATTTCATCTTGGAGATTATTATGTAATAGCTGTGCATTACTCTTTATTATATCATTAAAATTTTCTACTCTTCCCATAACTTGACTTAGCTCACTTTCTAGATTTTGATTAATCTCACATTGGGTCAACTCTTGAGTTTCTAGTTTAGCTATTAATCTGGTAATCTGGCTCTGACATCCTTTCACTACATTGTCAGGTGCTAGAGTTATATTTCTAACTTCCTCTTTCAAATTACTAACTTCACTTCTAGCACTGTCTAATTCTCCCTTAATAGATTCAACTCTATCCTGAACTTCTCTTTGAAATACTACTGTTTACTTTTGATAATTTCTTATTTCCTGTACTTCATTGTTTAATACAATATATTGACTTTTAAAGTCCTGCTGGATAGCCTCAATCATATTTTCTACCCTTTCAGAATTTGTTTCGATCTCTTTCCTTATTCTTATTTCCAGCTTTTCAGAGGCCAATTTTGATTCTTCTACATGATTTTTCAAATCTTCTCTTAAGTCCTTTATCTCCTGTACTTGATTTTGAGATGTCTCTTTGATCTCCTGCATTTGATTCTCTAATTTAATATTTAAATTTTGCATCTGACTTTTTAATTCACTATTTGAGTTTTGTATCTCACTTTTCAGTTCACTATTTGATTGTTCTAATTTACTATTTGAGTTTTGGATCTGACTTTTCAGTTCACTATTTGATTTTTCTAATTTTTTCAAGAATTCCTCCAATGTATTTCTCATTAATTGATCTGGCTCATTTTCATGTTTTCCCTTTATTATTGTGGCTTCTTCTGGGTTAGCTATATCCAAATCTTCCCCTTCCTCTTTTAATTGTACACTAAAATATGGAGTCTGTGTATCAGGGGATTGTAACTCTTGGGATCCTCCCAAATCCTCAGAAATACTATGATTATCTTTGTTTTCACTCATATTAAAATTCTAACTCTTTTAGTATTTAACAGTACTGAAATATTAGCAATGAACTATTAATAAATTTATCGATAAGAAATTATTGACAAGACATCCTGCCTCCATGCCTCTCCTACCAAGAACAATCTACACCAAAAACTATGCTCTGACATTTAACATCCCTAAAGCTCCAACATTAACTACTAAATATGCTTTTTTTTTTCACATGCTTCTTGGTCCATATAAATATCATTAGATATTATGTAATATAGCATAAGTGCCAATCACAAGACCAGACAAACAGATCATCATAAATGATAAAATCATTACA
The DNA here is from genome assembly GCA_028023455.1 of Epiperipatus broadwayi. Classification (NCBI taxonomy): domain Eukaryota; kingdom Metazoa; phylum Onychophora; class Udeonychophora; order Euonychophora; family Peripatidae; genus Epiperipatus; species Epiperipatus broadwayi. Next base: position 3,462,053 of record JAQFVV010000133.1, on the reverse strand, counting down.
GTGTTTTATGGAATTGCCTACAGACCACAACATCCTAAACTGACAACTTAATTATTTATTTTTCAGTGGCAAAAGATTAGATCATATAAGAGATATTCACATAATATCTTATGGCTAAAACAATTCATTATTGGCAAATATTTTTAATCAATGAATAACTAATCCATTCAAGTGCAAACAATATTAATATTGACTTCAAGAAAAGTTTACTAAATTCCTCGTGGCCAGCTATAGCCATCGATGGCCCCTGTAGGTGGGTGGCCATTTCTAACCCACTATTTAATTAATTAGTTTATTAGAAATTTATTTTATTTCTAACCCAATATTTTTATTAGTTTAGTTTATTTGCACTTGTTTATTTATTTGCACCTATGACACTACTTTACACAGGTTGTCGTTAAGGCAACCAAAATAAAGCAACATATCCATTAATTTTCCAATATGATCTAAAATACCTTTCATATAATACAATTGTACATTTAATTCTCTTAAGCCATGCCACGATTGTAATAACAACAATAATTGATCACTTATTAATTTAAAGAATAATTATAATAATATTAATCTCAGGGTTCTTTGTTTCATGTAAGGAAATGCTCGGCAGTATTGTGTTGTCGCATATAACTGGCATTCTGGTCGGCTATAGGAAACATTTATTTTACTTAAATTCAATGTGTCTTCCTCTCATATCCACTGCTATATTATTTAAAGAGATGATAATTCTATTCAATAATGACGTATAATTTTGAATAACACAGCCTTTTTTTTTTTTCAGAATCTCAGTCAGAATAATAAAAAGACAAGGGTGCTTTTTGTGTCCTTCCATCATCCATGACAACACAATAATATAACTAAGATTTATTACTTAGACAATTTAACTAAATGGGAATGGAATAATGTGCAACCAGAGTTAATGGTTTGGGAATAAATTCATTTTTTTTTTTTTTATACAAAGGTGAATGTTTAGTCTTAAGTTTTCAACTCCATAAATAATTATCATTAAACTAAAATATAATGACATATTCTGATCTGCTTAACTTTATTTATCTGGTATATTAAGTTTTTAAGAATTTGGAATTATTTCGGACTCAAGAAAAGGTTTTGCAAATATTGTGCAAACACTTATATTTAGCATATAAAAACAAAAAAATGAATCTACAACAAATTTTAACAAGACTATAATTTATTATTATCACAAAAAAAATATATGAACATATTCAATAATCCCATAGTAATACAAAAATATAAAATATAACTGACATTAATCTGTATACTCTTTTGGTTATGGACTAGAGGTTACTACTTCTCCTGTATGCAATCATATGGATTGATTAACTAAAAGTACATTTCATTACCAATACATTGTTTATTACATTTTGGTAACCTTGTAGAAGCTTTTATTCAAAATTATTGACTAACTATTTTTTTTTTTAAATGATTAATCCCATCATATGCAATACGCAAAATATTACATTTATTTCTAATACATTTCCTTTATTTATGGTCTTTAATGGGATAACCTATTCTAATTATAGGCGAGTTATCAGAAGTTACACTTACCATCTTACATTTAACTTAATGCTAACTTAAGTTATGATACAAATTTTATTCATACGTATAATTTTTAAATAGGAGTATTATTTAATTACTAACCAGAATTAAATATTGCATGTGAATATTCCTTCAGTAAATAAGCGTTTTAAATTACGCAATTTTAATTACTTTCTCCATTGATTTACTTGTCAAATACTAGCAATATTTAGCAGCACAATACAGATATTGATCCTAGTTACTAACGCACTATTTATACTAAAGTGGATCTTGAGGAACTAACACCTCCAATATAACCTTTATCTTGCCCGAACTTTCAAAATTAAGCACAATAATCAACACCTTCCATGGTGGAGCTATCTTTATTTTCACATGAGGAATATGGAATAACCACGAAGGTCTGTAGAGTAATCTACTACATTAAAATATTTTGGTGGTTTCTTGCCTCTTACTTGGGCATACAACGAACACACACCAAATATAATCCTTTCCTGGGATTTAAACGAATGAAGCATACTAACTGCTAGATAAATTCTTGATCATCCTATCTATGAGAATCGATCACTTGGGCTATAACCATACCCGAACATTATATTTAAAATCTTCCTCTCATGGAAAACAAAGCTTTTGGGGAGATCATTTTTCATCCCACAAAATAAATACATTATAATTATTACCTATGCGAATATTAAGCATATACCAATGCTATATCTGGGCAGGATAAGTAAATACACTGATTATAATAAACTTATGTTACCGTGTATACTTTGATCAACATCTGAAATCAATGGACATCATAAAATGAAAGTATAATAATTTTAATTTTAATAAAGGAACATTCAAAATAGTTGGTAGCATACTATCTTAAACTAAATAAAGTGGATGTGTTGTTTAAGAATAATTAGGAATAAATTCCTCAATTAATACAGTATAAATTCGTTTCAAAACTTTAACAAGAAATATTTTGTTATAGCATTTTTTTTTTTTTAGTTACTTCTGATAATTTTCAATATTTATTTTACCCCTTAAATATCTAAATATTTTTCTTTTACGTATCTAACATACAAAATTTCTACCTACAATTGTATGTAATAATTAAAACATATTTTATAGATTTTTTTTCTTTCATGTTAAATATCAACTTAACCTATAATAATTATATTAAAACATACCTTTGTCATTACAAGGCTATTAAATATCACTTGACCATACAGACTTTAACCTATGTGATATAACAAAAAAATACATATCATTTATAACTTAGTTTTAAACAATCATTAATTAACAAGTGCATACTCTCTCATTAGAAAATGTTTTTCTGTTGAGCAATTGGTCCAGGTGAAGAGCTTTATCCAGTCGTATTTCATGAAGCAAGTTTAAAAACAATAAATGCATGGTATTATTTCCTTTAAATAAAAGTTTTCTCTTATTTTGTGCATTTAATAAATTAGGTAAAGAAATATATAGCAGAATTGAAGATTAATTCTTACTTGAATTAAACTACTACAATTTTGGGATCCAAGAAAATAAAATATACATATTCTGACATAATGAACAGTTGACGATAGACGATAAACATACACAATATTTTTTATATATTGACGATACGTATACTTATTAGCTAGCTTATTTATGGACGAAAATGCGCAATTTTCCAAGAGATTATTATGATAATAACTGCAGTCAATTTACGTGTACAGGAAGTTTTAATAATTCCAACTGATGTATAATATAATATATCATTTATTTTTATCATTAAGTCACTAAGATATTTGGTTTTGTTCATACTTTATGAATTATAAATTTTTTTTAGCGGTAACTTCTCTGTAAGAATGCCCCTATATAACTTTTCCTATATTTACTCTGAGAAAGTTTATATTTTTTTTTATATTTTTTTTTTTCAAAAATATACAGGTGCATAATTTAATCTTATTTATCATTATTATTATTTCCAGACAATTCTTGGTGAATAAAACATATTTTAACATATGTAACTACATTACTTGTAAAGGCAGACAATATTGAGAAAGAGCGCGAAAATGTTTCTAGTTGATTTTCCTTGGTTTCAAAATATTTCTTTCAATTATTTTTTTTTTTTTTCTATACCAATAAAATATCAATAAATGACATAAAGTTAATAAATAATTAATATTCTCTTGGAAATAGCTTCTTTTCTTTAATTTAGATATAATAGAATTTTTCGTGACTCTTTTAGTTACATCTGTCATTTTTGAACTTTAGCGCAAGACAATAAACTTTTAAGTATAAATGGTCTTTAAATAGGTAGATGGCAAAGAAAATCAGGATATCTTATCAAAAAAAATTTAACCACACATTATATTATTAAAATTTTACTTTGATTACATTTATTTCTGCAAAATAAAATGAAAAAATTGAGTTACCAAATTTCAGCACTGTTCCTTCCTTGAAAACTAAAAGCAGACTATCTATTTTTTTTTTTGAAAAAAAAAAAGATCTTGATTATGAAATTGGTTGTTTCATTTTGTTGTTGTTTTTTTTTTTTTTTTACTTTAGTGACCTCTTCCAGAAAAATAATCATTTGATTATAATATAAACAAAAGAAAGGAAAAACCTATTTCAATCATATAGTTTTAGTATTATTTACCTGGATTAAAAAGTAATTTGACAATATAAAAAAAATAATAAATACATTAAATTAACAATCAGTGATGTATAATTCTTTAAACATATTTTTTTTTTTTTTATTTTTTATTTTTTTTTTTTTACAAAAAGAAATTACCAGAAGTTATTGTGCTTTATGATAAGACACTCATCCACTCCCCTCTCTACCCATCCAAAATCAATTACTGTTTAGCTTTTATACCATATTAATTTGCTCTAATTATTAATATCTCAATTAAATTATTCATGTTCTCTCTTTAAAAATGACATGGAGTTATTAAATCTATTAGCTATTCACCCAAAACATGCCAAAGTGAGTGAATAGCATACTTTATTAATCAATTATTACTATTGTTATTTTATCTTTTTATTTCTTTAAAGAATAGCATTGTTTTCCTGCAGAAATAATGCCAAGTAAACCAAGTGTCAATAACACTAGGTTACAATATATATATATATATATATATATATATATATATATATATATATATATATATATATATATATATATATATATATATATATATATATATATATATATATATATATATATATATATATATATTAAGATATCCAAGCCCTCACCCTTTAATGGACAGGCTTCAATCTATTCCACACTCCAACTCTTTAACCAGCCATCCAATTGAAAATCTGATGATGGAATGCTCAAAGGCCACCCTTGCTGACTTAAGATCAATCTGACCTGTCATGTACAGGACACAATCCATTTATTACATATACAAGGGAGGGGTAAACATCTCTACTATGTAATAACTGAAACAGACAGGCTTATAATATACCTGTGTCTATATATATATATATATATATATATATATATATATATATATATATATATATAGGATATATAAGTACAGACCTTCACATGACCCACCACTCTTCACACCATATCACAACACTAATACACTTGAACACATATATGTTGAAAAGATAAATCATCACCAATATATGTATTTCATGAAGTTTGGAGAGTGGTGGCTAATGTGAAGGTCTGTGCTCATTTACCCTATATATTAAAATATATGGTGTTAAATATGTAAATAAGTAAAGAGTAGATATGTGTAAGCATTACAAAATTTTTATTTCCCTTTATGATTAAATAATTTTTTATAATAAATGTCACAATATTATCTACTTTTTCCATAATCCCTATGCTTTATATATAAATATATATATAATGTTTTCATGGTTATATTAAACAATATGTTTTTGAGTTAATATGGGTATTATTTTGTATTACTATCCACCATTTCCATGATGAATTAACATTTGCCACTGTGAAGGTTATGTTGTTTTACTTTTTTTAAAAAATTGTTACGTGGCAAATAGTAACGAGATTGAGTTTGAGGTTAAGAATGAAATTGAGTCTGAATTAGTTGAGTATTCAAAATACACACATTAACAAATATGTTAATTTTCTTCATTTTCACCATTAATTGTTTTCAAGTTTATATTGTAATGATATAAAATACACAGCTAAACATGAAAATTGTTCAAAGATAATCTGCATGCACTTCCACATTTCGACATCATATGAACGGAATTTCTTTTTTATATAATGCTAATTCAATCAGATAAAGATACTCATCATTTTTCAATTAGCACTTTTGATTGCTATAAAAGGCAAATGCTAGAATAATAAAAATATAAGATTTATTTACTTAATCACAAAATAAATATTAACATATTTGATAGAAATCCCCAGAAAATATGAGAACTACTGATTTTGTATCCTGTGTTCAAATTTATGATATCAATGCTTTAATTGTTGTATGGTCCCTATTTGGACACAGTCGACTTATTTATCTGTAGATTAGATATTATATATGTATAATGAATTAAAATGTATGCTACTATTAATAATATGATAACAAAACTTAAGTATATTGCAAACAGTGATAAATGACTTATAATATAAATTAAAAATCATGAAGAAATATTTTCGATTATGTTCATAATCATTATCAACTCAATTCAAATATCAAAATGGAATCATTTACTACTAACAGGAAATATTCTTAAGTTTTGTTATATATATATATATATATATATATATATTGTACCTAACTGAAGTGTCACTTAGTTCCAAGAGGTAATCAAGGTTATCTTAGCTTAACCTTTTGTTTAAAAAAATTTCAGATTTAAAAAAATAATGATGATAAAAATAAAAATGAACTTAGTCAATTATTAAAATAGGATAATTTAAATATTTTAATAGTGTCAGTTGGTTTGATAAGGGATATTAAATAATAATTTTTACATAAATAAATGTTAAAAAATAATTGTGAATTGATAAATAGTATTAAATGTATTCTAAAATAATTATTGTATAATCCATTTTAATGTCTAAAGAATCATAATTAGATATTATAAATAAGTCAGAATAACTAAGTAATAGATTTTTAAAAAAATGATATGTAAGTTTTTATTAAAAAAATAAGAATATTTGTCATTAGTTTTGTAGTTTAACATTCCAGTTATAAAAAAGTATTCTAGATTAAATATTCATTAACATTCTAATGTTGTAATTTAAAAAATAATTTTAAAACAATTAATGTAATGCCAGATTTATATGAGAATATGTGCATGCCTTGACATGGAAACACAAGAATAAAAAAATAATAATTTAATTCAATATTGTTTAAAATAAATAAATAAAGCAAATGTGTAGATAAAATTATTTTTAATATAATATTTAAGGGTTTAATAAAGAGTATAACTTTAAATCTTATATTCATTACTATTGTATTGTATAAATATCATATTAAAAACAATTATTGCACAATATTTGTTAATATTAAAATTTTGACATTGCAGCTGAAGGTCACATGGTATAGGAAAATTATATTGATTATGTCAGCAGATTGATTCCACAGCTGGTTTGTCAGAATTTTAAAATTTAATAAAATATAGTTTTTATTGGTTTTTAAATGAATTGTAGGTGGATGAAAAATCATGAGATAAAATGGAGATCTAGGGGGGAATCAAGAACTGATCTATTTCAATTCTACCTATGGCTGGATCTTAAAAGTTCTTTAATAAAAAGAAATTTTATAAAACTTTATATTTTTTTTAAAAAAAATAAAAGTATGTTTAAAATAATTACTTAAAAATCGTCTTACAATGAAGAAGGACTAAAAAAGAAAGGTAATCTGTTTTCTGACAGTTTTTCATTACAATTGAGACATTAAAATTTACGGTAAAATGTTTGAAAAAAAAAATACAGCATCTCATATTTCATTTACTTTTGATCTATTCATTTTGCTTTATTTAGAAGTAACACTTAAATTATTAAGTATTGTTATGGCTAAAGACTTTATTGCACTAAACTATAGTATATCTCCTATCAAATTAAAAATAAACGTGAAGAAGAAATTAAAGAAAAAAAAGACATTCAAACATTTTAAAATATTAAAATGGAAATGCGTTAGCGTCTTTATAAATTAGAAGTGACATTAAATTTAATGCTTTATTACTTAATAGATGATATATACATTTAAACATGCTCTTAACAGAATAATGTTTTTGAGGAGAATATGTATTTTAAAATACTAATTCTCATTTATGCCAATAGTATGAAAAGAATTTGTTTGAAAGCAAAACTTTAAAAGAATTTAAAAAATATTATGAATGAACTTGTCTCTATCAAATGCATAATGTTTGGTTATAGTTGCCAGTACATATAAATAACTTTATGACCGTTGATCTTTGCTCATAAACAGAGGAATGTCTTAATTATATAAAAATTTACTCTTATGTTTAATAAATAAAAGGAAATTTGTTTAAAAAAGAAATACATTTTTAAATATTAAGAAACATTTAAAAAAAGAGCTCTATTTTAAAAAATGCATTTATCTAAGGAAGAACAGTGAAAGTTAACTAAAAATTTATATTATAATTATTCCATGTTTGAACCTAGGATTATTAATATAAAGTGTGTTCAGCTGAAGAATTTATTTTGTTTCATGCTGGCTTAATCTTATTATTTAATTTTTTTTAAAAATTGTTTTAAAAAAATATTATTAATGAACTATTGAACATTTTCGTTTGGAAATAATTGCCATGTATATAAATGTATTAATTGAAGCTTTGAATTCAGATAGATATCTTAACCTGGATAAGTTGTCCACACATTATGAAATGGAAAAATCATTACAGAGCCGAAATATAAACTTGAATTAATGTATTATTATTATTTTTTTATGGTCTGTTTTATTGGTTTTTTAAAAAAAGAATAAAACCTTAAAAATATTTATGCTATTAAATTTTTATGTAACACTTTTTGCATAAATATACAGGTAAACTAGGGTTATAATTTTAAAATGAAATAGGTTTATTTGAATGAGCAAATATTTCTTGCCATTCTTAAGTAGATTTAATTTATTTATCAAGCATTACACTAGCTAGTTTCTATTTAATAATTTTATTATAGAGATTTAAATATCACAGTCTTATTTTCATATAAATAAGATGTTTTACTCAATTTGTATTTTAAATTTACTAAAGAAGTTTATCAGAGAATATCCATTCATTGGTTTTATGAATGTTATATTGATAATAGTTACAAATATTTTATATTCATCGAGAAGTAAATATTCTTGCAATTAATTTACAATTTTAAAAGTCCACTAGTTACTATATTTTTACATTTAATATTTTGTTATGTGTGCATTGTGCCTTGCCTAGAATTTTATATGCCTTTAAGTTTAAAGTATTTTGTACAGTAGTCAGTTGACACATAGTTTGCTTTGTTGGTTTGAACATTGGATATACATTTTGCATTTTATAAATTTCTTGGAAATAACTTAGTTAGTTTAAGTAAAGTATATATCAAGCTATTAGTTAGAATTTGTTAGCCTCAAGAGTTAGGCTTAGTTTATAATTTTTGAATATGCCTTATGGAGTAGAGAATATTCTCCATCCTTATTGTATTGTATTTCCATGATTTGATAGTGCTTGTCCCCAAAAAGAGGGTATTTTATTATATTTTTCAGTGATGATGATCACATTTATAAGCATTGGAAATCCCATGAGAGGATTGTGCTTTTCTAGTGGGTGTTCCTGTTCCCAGGTGTACTGTAGATGAATTCCAGACATCTTTTCTGCTTCAAAGTTAGGTATTTTTGGAAGCCACCATATTCTTTCCAGCTCCGAGGGGCCTAGTATTTTTTATATTTTTGCCTATCATTCATGATGACTTAATGCTAATTTCACCACAGTAGGTGATGTTGCATTTGTTTTAGATTTGTGATGAAAAAATATGCTTGTTTGAGGAAATGTATTTCTTCAGGTAATTGTAGCTAATTTATGGCTCATAGGTATATCAATGTTTGAATTGTGTTGCTATGATAGTCTTATCACACACAATCTAAACAACAATAAGTTATAGTTATTTTAAAGTATGTTAAATATGCATATGGTATAAGTGGCAATTCACACATAATAATTTAATATTTTCATCCAGATTTTTGCCGCTGGATTTGTAAGTCTGTTACATCATTATCTTTAACACATTGAGGGAATAATTTTATGTGGACTAAAGTTATTAAAAAAAAGTATAACTGATCTCTGATGAATGATTGTCCCATACACTTAAGTTAGTTTAATTTTAGTATTAGTTTAATCTGATTTAAAGATATATCTAGCTGTAATATTAGTTATATCCATGAAACTAGTGATGATATTTTCAAAAGTATTGTTGAATATGCATACTCCAACTTAGCGTTTGTTAAGGTGAGGTGTATAAAATTAAGCTTAGGGATTTCAATATAAACATACTTCTGTGTGTTATTCTGATTAGTAGATGACACAATAATGTTATTAATTAGTCCAAATAATTATATAAAATCCTACTGCGCTATTGGCACTGTTTGTATTCTACTACCTTTATAAACATTTCTTCTCATTATTAATAAATCAAATTATTATTATTTCAAAAGTTTTGTTTGTTTCACTTTTATATGAAAATATATTATTGTCTTGGGTTCAAAGTTCACAAAATCTTAAAATTTTAAAGTTATTGAATCTTCAATTTAGACACAAGTATATTCTAAGTTAATTAAATATAGTTGATATTGTCTTGAAAATTAAAAAGCTATGTTAAAATAAATGATTCTCACATTGAATCATAAATACAGATAATTGCATTATAACAGATACATAATTAAATACTTAGTTAAAAGTTTATTTTTTTAAAATTATCAGTATATCTTTCAGATTAAAGATTATGCAATATCAGATTAACAATATTAATACTTCAGAAGAATATTTTAATTAATATTATTTTAAAAGCTGCACCTTATCTTATATTTATTGCACATCATCTATCATCATCTTAAATCTTATATATTTAAAGAATTCTAATCCATTTGCATTTGTGGTCTTTAGTGGTTGTCTATGAGTATGGAAAGGCATTAAAAGTACCCTTATTCTTTTTCTTTGCTCAAGTAATATCTTAGATAATAGGCCATTATTCGTTTAAATTTAAATTGATTCATTAAGTTTTGTGAATTAATATTTGTTTTGTTTATTCTTTTAAGATTGAACATATTATAATTATTTTATGGTCAGCTAAGATATCACTTATTTATTTATTAATCACAGTAATTCTTTGTTAGGCAACTTAACTTAAACTTTAATTTTACACAAGAGTTTTAGTTTTAAAATCCCCGAGGTTATTTACTCTTGTTGTTTAGTAAATATAATTATGTAAGATAATATTTTAGTTTTAAAAGAATTTTATTTAGGGAGAATATTGGTTTTTTAATACATTAATTTTTTAATAATACATTGACAAAAAAAGAGTCTATAATGTCACTACTGGGTTGGTAGTCGATGATTTATGAAAATATTAATCCAGGGTATGGAGTAAATCCTGTGGTTTGCTATTTGGAAAAGTATTGGGCTTTGGAATTTGGAAAAGATTCCAGGTTTCTTCAAATAAAAATTTGGAGGAAAGGATCATGTCTTTAAAGCCAAGCATCGTATGTCTTATTCAGAAAGTGTATGATTTATTTGTAAGACTAATATGGTAAGCATTGAGTAGTGATTTAGATAATCTTTTGTATAGTTTATTAAAAGATCAATATGCTGTAGTAGTTATAGTTCATCAGTATTGGATTTGATATTTACTTGATTATACATCTCTGGATCATCATCTCTTTTCTTTAAATTTATTGTAACCCCACTGAGCTGTATCGTTTAGGGTCTCTTATTTATATTTTATTACATTTCATTTCAATTGTATTCTATTTCTTTTCATGTAATTTCTCATATCTTTCTATCATCTCAGCCATATAAAACATTCATTTCTCATATCCTTCTATCATCTCAGCCCTTTAAAACATTCGTTAAGGGTTTCTTCTCATACTTCTTTCTCATATCTTTCTATCATCCCATTTCATTTCTCTTTCTCCTTTATTCCATCTTCTTCTTATACCTCTCTTTCATATTTTTCCCATCATATCATTTCTTCTCTCTATCCATTATATATATCATTTCTATTACTTTTCCCTATTTCTTTTCCCTCTCAATTCTCATTTCTTTTCCATCCTTTACCATTATCATTATCTCCATCTCTAATTAGCATTATTTCTATTACTTTTTCTCTTTCTTTTCCCCCTCTCCCAATTCTTTATTAGCATTATCTCTTTCTCTCTCTTTTCTCTTTCTCACACACCCCTCTTATTCTAGTATTTACAATTAGCATTTTCTCTTATTCTATCTCTCTTTCTTTTTCTCTCTTTTTTTTCATACCCACTCACAAAATGTACTTCAAACCCAGTCAAGCCCGAGATTTAAGTCAGGGACCAGCCTGGATTCGAACCCACTCTCCAAGCACCAGATCTAACACCCAATGGATAACATAACAATGGTAGCACACGAGATTTAATTCTTCATCCGGCCCACTAGCAAATCGGAGAAAACAATAAGACTCATGGACTTAAACATATATATAAACAACGTAAATACTAGACATTCCACAGATAAAATCTAACATATTTAAATAATAGGGGCTTTACTAATGAATACTTATGGGCAATTAGTGTATTGGATTGATTTAATAATGAGACAGAAACTGATATATGATGAATTAAAATATATTTATTGACAATTGTTGTTGGCAAATGCATGCAGGCATTTTATTTATAAAGTAACATTACTCTAGGCCAATAATTGATACGTTGGCTATTATTTAATTGCTCCAATATTATTTAATGGAAACAAATACCCTACGATATAACTAATCACAACATTAACTTTTACCAGTTTTGCCCTTTCATCATCAGTTCGTGTGGCTATTGTACATGAAATCAAACTAAGTCTGGAGTGAAGCTTAATAATACGTCTTAATTATAATAAATTTATATTAACTATGGGCTTTTAAAGCGTCCAAGATAGCTTTAGATCGAACGGGTTTTGAAGATTGCTTCGGATCAACGCCGAAGACTGCATATTAGGGAGGAAAGAGTTGGCTAGCTTTGTTGTAGAGTAGTGCAGTGAACTCTGTGCGTATAAAAATTGTATTTCATCATGATAGAGAGCTAGAACATCAGGAATCTGGCTATGGTTCTTAAAGTCCCGAGAAATCTTCAATGGAGCTGCTGAACCTTTTTCCGGACCGATCATTCTGCTAAAATTATGAAAGCTACTAAAATACTGTTCCAGTAGTCCACCAATGATGCCTACGTTTTCAACAACTTGGAGATGTAACTTAAGGACCAGCGGAAGGGGTAATATATTTCTATAATGAACGTTAAACTTTCTGGTCAGTTCGAACTTTATTTTACCCTCCTCCTATTTAAGAGCTCTTTATTATTTAATGTAAAAATCTTTATAAAATGCTACTATAAATTTATATTGTAATTCTTTCAATCTCTAGTCTTTAAACTTTTTCTTTTCTTACCTGGCGGTTCATTTAACATATTATATATATGTATTTATCGTGTGATTTATTAATGCTATTTAAAAATTATATGCCAATAATCTTTCAACTCGATGAGCTCCTCTGTTCTATTTGCCTCATGCAAATATTATAATATTAATTTCAAATAGTAATTCTCACCCATTAGAACTAAATTTGAAAGTTCTATTAATCATTGAGTCGAAAGAAAATATTACATGTTTATTATTTTGATAATTGGCTAATAAAAAACTATTAGCTCCGTTTTTCACCTATGTCCCCAGCTCCTAAGTTACAAGTGTTTATATATATTCATATAATGTTAAAATGGTATTTTCTTGCTTCACTAATGTTGATTTATTAATTCAAATATAATGTTAAATGTTTTTATTGCAAAAAGGGTCAATAAAGGGTTAAATGTATTTTAATTCCACTTTTGTTATTTTAAATTAATATTCAGGAAGGGCACGATATTAGGGCATAATTAATATAGTTTATAAATGTTTTAAAATAGTTCGATAAAAGCTCGTTTGACTTTAATTAATTGGTCAAGTCATCATGTAGAGCATTCTACATGGGTTTTATTTTTCAACGATGACTATCAAGTCATCATCATCAAACGTTGCTGACGCAGGGCAATCTTCCACTCCGTTAGGCTGGTCGGTGATCATATTCTCTTATTTAAATTTCTCAAGGAAGAAAGTACTTCCTTTCCTATTCATTAGTCAAAGGGTGTAAGACTTGTTAGATGCAAGCCGCCATAGGACTTCGATCATCGACTAGCGATTGTATTTCAATTTTACTCTCTGCCTCATAAGCCGCCAGTACCGTTGCATTTTTGTTCCGGTAAAACCCGCTCCATGCTCGTAATTCGTGATGAAATGATTTAAATTAAAGTTGAACAAATTCTCAAATATATTATTAATTAAATAAGTTTCAAATCAATTTTAAAGTTATGCCTTAAAATACGTTTTGCTCTTCGTGAATAGATTTCCGAATGTGAAAATAAATCTCACATTCCACCGTAATAAAATTAGAGCAATCATTTCCGTTCTTAATGAATACCTTTATCTGCCTTTATATTTCTCATTGGGAGCATAGACATAGAATCCCATGTTGTGTAATACTTGTTGGCATATGATAAGGACCGCCACTCTTATTATATTTATCAATTCTCTTAAAGACTAGAGGTAATTAATGCATTCTATGTTTTATGGAAACAAAACAAATTATTCTTATTAAATATTTTCTAACATACTTGGTTTCTCAGTTCATCATTCTTTTATAATTATTTAAATGTTAATACTCGCTGTCTGTGTTGGCAACCCGAACATACATATGATTCGATTTAAAAGTAGTCAAAGTTAATTGATATTCGTGTCAGTAAAAGGGTCTCTAGTCCTCACCAACCGTTGAGCTAGTTCTTGGCGCATGGCACAGTGCCATCGATTTCTGCTATCTGAGCTCTTGGGTTGGGTTTGAATTCAGTTTTGGTTCAGCTGAGTTTGAATCCGATTTGACTTGCGGTAGTGGTGGGTTTCGACCGAAGCAATCATGTTGTATGGTCGGCCAGATGGAACATGGCACTTGTAGGCAGACAGTTCTTCGAGAGAAGAAGAAAAAGGTGCTAGATTCCACTACTCAAAATTCATCGTGCAGAACTTGCGTTGGCTTCTTAAAAGTAATTAACTCAACTGACTAAACTCCTCTGAACTTAACTACGAACTGAAGGTAAACTGAGCTGACTTCCTTTGTTCTGTGGTCCCTTTTATAACATTTTAATACTGCCCAGAATGCAATCTCATCTACCAACCTTATCTCTGTAATCCCTTTCAAAAAAGCAACATTTAATTAGCAAAATATTTTCAGTTGATAAGGCCTGAAATACCATTTTTAACTGTTTTGAAAGATTTGAAAACAACTGATAAACAATTTGTTTTTTTGATTGTAATTAAAATTTATAAATTTTAATTATAGACAACGATTTGACCAAAGATAATTTCAGTATTTCAAGCCTTCCCCATTTTTTTCTTTGTTGTTACATTAAATGCACACAGATATAAAAATAATTACAAATGTATTTTTCAGCAATAAAATTATTGCTTTAGTCAAAATATATATACGCATCACTCAAACTACTGTTTCATTTTTACTAAACAAAGATTAATTTCACTAATCTTTAGAATGATTCGGCATACAGTGTGTGAGTGAATAGCATATATTTATAGCAGGGTCTAAATTGCGGACCCCTAGGAGGTTAGTGTAGATGGTGACACATGAAGCATCGATGATGATTAGACATCGATTGGTTCATTCTTCCCCACTTAAAATGATAAACAAAAAAAATCAATAAAAAAAAAACCTTAGTTGGAGTCTAATATAATATTGGTGAGAAAAACAACCTTAATAAACGAGCCTGAAAAATTTGCTTCTTGTTGACAAAAAAAAACTGCCTTATATGACTCACATTTCTAGTATGGAGAAGAATCTTTCATTTTGATATTTTACTGCAATTGTTTTCTCTATTAACTGAAATATTTGGTATGAGGATTGGGTGGTGTGTATGGTTTCAATTGTCATGCATTATAGATGCCACTAAACCCATTTTCTCCTTCCAATAGAAAAGCATTTTCATGACATCTCTTCCGAACAAGATATGGTCCACTATACAAGGGAAAAAATTTTTTAAATTCCTTTTTTACTACACTGCTAGTCTTGGGGGATCTCAACCATATTTGATCCCCTTCCTAAAATTGGTGACATTGCATCCGTCCCCTCTTTATGCGATTTTCGGCTGCCTGGGCCAACCATTATCTAGCAGCTTCTTGGTCACGAATAGGGTCAATAACTATTTCATCTAGTGGCACCAGGTTTGGAAATAAGTTGCGACATGGCTTCCCATAATGAAGGCGTTCGGGCGTATAACCGGTAGACTCATTTATCATCTGGTTTATACAGTTAACTATTTCTGGAGTTTTATTTACCCAATCCTGGTGGTTGGTTGATATGTAGGTGCGAAAGAGATGATTGAGTTCTCTCATGACTCTTTTGCATGGGTTAGATTGGGGATTCCTAATCGATGTCAACCGATGAGTGACTTGTTGCTTCAAAAGCCAGCCCTCCAAGATAAACAATTCCCTGAGGTAGGAAAACCTAATTCTATTCTATCAGATCATGGTTCAGCCTTCACCTCTAGGGAATGGAAGGGCTGGCTTTTGAAGCAACAAGTCACTCATCGGTTGACATCGATTAGGAATCCCCAATCTAACCCATGTGAATGAGTCATGAGAGAACTCAATCGTCTCTTTCACACCTACATATCAACCAACCACCGGGATTGGGTAAATAAAACTCCAGAAATAGTTAACTGTATAAACCAGACGATAAATGAGTCTACCGGTTTTACACCTGAACGCCTTCATTATGGGAAGCCATGTCGCAACTTATTTCCAAACCTGGTGACACTAGATGAAATAGTTTTTGACCCTATTCATGACCAAGAAGCTGCTAGAAGACGGTTGGCCCAGGCAGCCGAAAATCGCATAAAGAAGGGATGGATGCAATGTCACCAATTTCAGGAAGGGGATCAAATATGGTTGAGATCTCCCAACACTAGCAGTGTAGTAAAAAAGGAATTTAAAAATTTTTTCCCTTGTATAGTGGACCATATCTTGTTCGGAAGAGATGTCATGAAAATGCTTTTCTATTGGAAGGAGAAAATGGGTTTAGTGGCATCTATAATGCATGACAATTGAAACCCTACACACCACCCAATCCTCAGACCAAATATTTCAGTTAATAGAGAAAAAAATTGCAGTAAAATATCAAAATGAAAGATTCTTCTCCATACTAGAAATGTGAGTCATATAAGCAGTTTTTTTTTGTCAACAAGAAGCAAATTTTTCAGGCTCGTTTATTAAGGTTGTTTTTCTCACCAATATTATATTAGACTCCAACTAAGGTTTTTTTTTTATTAATTTTTTTTTGTTTATCATTTTAAGTGGGGAAGAATGAACCCATCGATGTCTAATCATCATCGATGCTTCATGTGTCACCATCTACACTAACCTCCTAGGGGTCCGCAATTTAGACCCTGCTATAAATATATGCTATTCACTCACACACTGTATGCCGAATCATTCTAAAGATTAGTGAAATTAATCTTTGTTTAGTAAAAATGAAACAGTAGTTTGAGTGATGCGTATATATATTTTGACTAAAGCAATAATTTTATTGCTGGAAAATACATTTGTAATTATTTTTATATCTGTGTGCATTTAATGTAACAACAAAGAAAAAAATGGGGAAGGCTTGAAATACTGAAATTATCTTTGGTCAAATCGTTGTCTATAATTAAAATTTATAAATCTTAATTACAATCAAAAAACAAATTGTTTATCAGTTGTTTTCAAATCTTTCAAAACAGTTAAAAATGGTATTTCAGGCCTTATCAACTGAAAATATTTTGCTAATTAAATGTTGCTTTTTTGAAAGGGATTACAGAGATAAGGTTGGTAGATGAGATTGCATTCTGGGCAGTATTAAAATGTTATAAAAGGGACCACAGAACAAAGGAAGTCAGTTCAGTTTACCTTCAGTTCGTAGTTAAGTTCAGAGGAGTTTAGTCAGTTGAGGTAATTACTTTTAAGAAGCCAACGCAAGTTCTGCGCGATGAATTTTGAGTAGTGGAATCTAGCACCTTTTTCTTCTTCTCTCGAAGAACTGTCTGCCTACAAGTGCCATGTTCCATCTGGCCGACCATACAACATGATTACTTCCGACTGCTGATTGCTAATGATGCCGTCATGCTGTTTTTTTTCTTAGGTAACCTTTTAACATAGAACTGCCTTTATAAGTCATTACTTTTGTAATCAATAGTTCAACCGTCATGTCTTAATTTATATATTGTTTTTGCTTTTAAACCCTCTCTCAGTAATCTTTTATTAATATCATGTATTTTAACTTACCGTTCACGCTTAATTAAATTATATATCGAAATGTGTGTGATTCCATTAAGATTTCATATACTTTGTTTAATGTATAGATATAATTTATTTTCTTGAATGTGCCAAAATCGCTAAATTCAAGAGTAAGGGGGGAAATAATTGTTTTACTTGGGAAAAGGGTGGGCTTTATTTAAAACTTATGAATAGAGTTTTGTCTATATTAAATAGAAATTGCTCGCGAGTTTGGTTTCATTTTAAATTCGTTACTCTTAAAGTAAATTAAAAACTTTTACTGTGGATGAATTTTGCTTTAATTTTCTATTTTAAAAAGATCGTGAACTTTCTTATAATTAATTCATTCCTTTTTGCTGGTGCCTGAAGGGCAAATTCCACCAGTTAATACGTATTTGGGAATCGATTCTTTAAATATAAATGTGGTTAGTTTAATAATATTGTAAATAGAAGCATTATTATTCATTATGATTAGATAAGTGACTCAGAATTGGAAACAGATTATTGCACGAGAGGTTAGACCATTTTCAAACTGTAAATGATATTATAAAATTATAGAAACGCTGCTGGCATATATTTTCTTTTCTGATATTTTATCTTTCCATTTCTTGATCGTTTTATTATTGGGGACAAAGAAAGCATGAAGCTCCCATCCTTCTTTTCAAAATCGTTCCTAACCAGAGACGCTACTCTCTGTTGAATGTAAAGTTTAAGGGGATTATGTGCTGCAGATGGCAGTACATAATGATCTGGGGTCTCATTCTCAGCCTCTACTTTGATATCGCTCTGCCAGAAGGTGTGGACATATCCAATCTAAGTTCATTTCAAAGTATTCTTTTAAATGATGAAATATCCACAATCACCATGAGGCCTTATTTTCGTTATTGTATGCTAGTACCATTACTTTGCTCATTAACTTGATCATTTGTCTAATCTTAGTAGAGTCGCAATGATGTGTTAAAGATAAAGATTCATTTCGTAAAATATGTTCAGTATGTTGATCTAAAAACTGCTTTTCTTTAAAAAGCTTTATCGATTCCCAGAGATGTAAATCAATTTGTATAATTCATTCTCATAAATATTGTGAATTGTTTGTTCCTTATGTCTACTTAGTCTAGAGACGCCATGTCCAAACAATGCCTATCAAACATATGTGATGATTTTAAGATTGTAAATAAATGATTGAGACCGTACATTTATATTTATTTGTCAAAATGATTAATGTTAAACTATCGTGTATCTTTCTGTAATCCGAATCTGTTCCGATCTTGTAGATTGTTTGTACATCCACAACATTTTATTTGTAAACACTTGTAAATTGACATATTAACCCTGCACAACTTATAACACATTCTATAAAATGGTATTTATTCAATTATTGATGTAATGGGGATTTTATAAAACAAATCCCAAGTTTTCAAAATGTATAAGATCCCTCCAAGCGTGAAACAATTTTGTAACATATATATGCGTTTTCTACATTTATTAAATATATATATTCATGTAAATCCTGGTTTGTTTTGAATTATTAGTTTATAGTTAATATTTAGAACTATTTTCGTTGGCTAAGAGCTTAGCATTAATAAATAAGTATAATAAATGTAATTCCTGGGCTACTCTGACCTCGATCATCATCATCAGTCTGATATTATGCTCCACCGCTCTGCTTATGGGCACGGTTTCAAAATAATTTTACGGTGTCATCAGAATTGTTGTTCGTTGGGTCAGAGATTCGAAGAATAGGCAAATAGGTTAGAATTCAGGATTGTTCCAGACCTGTGTATCTCGAGCATGATCGGATTCGAGGTACTTTTGCTTAGGATTTGGAACCTTGTTAAGTGAGCATACTGTTTTGACCGGTACAGTGGATTTTTTTTCCGGGCTTGGCGCCCAACGTTTCACCTTTTTTTCTGTCGTCTCTCACTGACCGGTCTATCCCACCCAAATTTAAACTTTTTGGTATCGAGTTGTGTGTGTAACAATATTAAAAATGTATAAATATATGTAGAATTCAACATAAACACGCACACATTTCGATCTCAAATTAAAGGCAATAAATACGGATAAAATAATATAATTTAGATTTCTTGTAGTTAAATAAATTTTGTGTAATATTAATCAGTTATTTTGAATTTTATAAAGTTCGTATTTGTTGCTAATTTAAATTTCTTTAAATAATAATTCTAACAAAATCTGATGTATTAATTAATTAAAGTTAAAATAATTTTATTCCCCTTTGTCTTTGGAAATTTAAAAGCAACGGTCAGTGATAGATAATAAATTAATTATAGCAAAATTCCAAAAGAATGTAATTAACGAATGTAAAGAAAAACAAACAATAGCACAGCAAATTTCTTTCTAATTAAAACCAGCAGAGCATTGATTATCCTGAGGGCAAGATAAATAAAACCTAAAAATATCTCAACAGAAAATTTAAAAGATCAAGATAAGAAAAAGGAGGCCATCTTAGACTTGCTGGAGACCTGGACTTGAATTTTAGCTTTGCTCTCAAGTGGAGCGTCTAAAATATCTTAAATAAATTAATACTGCAAGGTATGACTGAGTAAGCACCGAAATTATTCTCCACCGGGAGATGGCCCACTATATGCTGAGCTTCACCTTGCCCATCATAAAAACACCAAAATGATCTGCTGCCTGAAATAAACAAGAAAGCCGCTGCTGTTAAAAATCAATAAAACAACATGCCCAGGACAAGAAAGAAAACTTCTAATTACGAACAATCTGCTATTAAGCCAATGGACAAAAACATCTTATAAAACAGGTACCTGTGTATGTATTCCAAATTATCGAGTACTCTAGTAATAATAAGCTATAGCTCATCTCCTATTATTTGTATAACTTCCAAATGTTAAAATTGTAATTTTGAGAAACTAAAATTTGAGAATTCATGTAATCTGTAAATTTCTCACATAATCTAGCTTACCCTCCCTCTATCACTTCTTAGGTGTGTATTTCTTAAATCTACATATCATTTATAATTATCATTGAAATATTACCTTCTCATAATTATCTTAGTTTTAAAGCTAAATCCATAATCGCTTGAACAGTGAATGCGTGTCGAATTATCATTAATATTTGCTTTTATAAATAACTTAAATTTCATATGAATCAACACGCATTCAAAGAATCAGTTATTGTAATGCAGGGTCTACTCCTCCATAATAGCTGGCATACTCACTGTATTAATTCCCTTTTTAGACATTTTTTTATTATTAAATGTTAATGAATAATTATGTAAATTTCATTTCTTTGAGAGTCACCAATTTTCTTTCAGTCAACGGTGATAATGTTGGGCCGAGTTTGAAATCTAGTTAAATATTACCACAATCTTTTAGACATTATACATGTGTTATGTTTTGAAGCCCCGATGGCTCATTCCACGCCGTGAATACTTCGGATTCTCTAGGGTTGAATTAACCCCAGTCATCATACACCAGCGGTCATGATAATGTTCCCGTAGGGCTTGACGACCATCACGCAGCTGGCTGGAAAATTGCGACACGGACTGCTTGTCCCTGGTTATGCTCATGTGACACCTAACCTCTTCGGGTCACGGCAGAGACCAACCCGAAACCCTTATAACTTATTCACAGCATTGCAGTTTCAGCGCTGCCATTTTACATCGCCCTTCTAAGGCGTACCACGTGTTCTTTTATTTAGTTTATTATTCTCTCTATCACTCTGCCTCGGCATTATCTTCGTCAGATACTCTCAAATAAATGTTGCCTTTGTCGTAAAATAAATATTTTATTAAATAAATGTATGTCCGCCGTTACTGATGACTCTTGCAGTGCAAAGTATAAATTCCTTACAGCACACATTAGAAATACTCACTCGAGAACCCTAGGTAGCTAGATTATGCCTTCATATAAATAAATGCTCCTTATAAATAAATGTATTTTTATATATATAATATTATCAATTAGCTGTTGAGACTTTGAATTTAAAATATGATTAATCACATTAATAATGTTTTCTTTTATTAAATACGTAAATAAATAATTCTAAATATACGTCTGTAGTTAAGTTTTCATTTATTTGATGCCCATTATTGACATTTCCTCGATTATATATATTAATTAATATTCGTTTGATTGTTGGCCAACTCGGAAACAAAACCCATGAATCTCGTGCATCTCCCTGACCACCGTGCCTAAAGAAGTGTTTACTTATGTCGCATCAGAGGGGTTATTCCGTAGATTATATTGTGGAACCGATAAACTAAGTTCGAACTCAGTATTAATGGTGGCTTCGCTACTCGATGGTGCTGCTGTTCTGTGTGGTGGTTGAATTTTGCACTATGTTAACGAGATACACGTGTTTTGACTGTTACACCATCCTTTACCATTATCATTATCTCCATCTCTAATTAGCATTATTTCTATTACTTTTTCTCTTTCTTTTCCCCCTCTCTCAATTCTTTATTAGCATTCTCTTTCTCTCTCTTTTCTCTTTCTCACACACCCCTCTTATTCTAGTATTTACAATTAGCATTTTCTCTTATTCTATCTCTTTCTTTTTCTCTCTTTTTTTTTCATACCCTACCAACATTTCATTATTAGCATTCTTTTCCTTCTTTTCTTTTCTCTCTTTCTCTCTCTATTTTGTCAGGTTACAATATATATATATATATATATATATATATATATATATATATATATATATATATATATATATATTATAACAGTCAGATGTGCAAGATCAAATGAGTCTTACCATATCTGCACTACAGGGCGCCACTAGTCCATTTGAATTTTGAAAATTTATAGAGTAGGCAGATACATGCTGCTAAGATCTAATTTTTACATACGTATGGTTTATTTCAACCATCAGCCCATTGCCACTAGCTCAGTGAGATGCAGAGATTTATAAAATATGAATTACTTAAATATATCTTCAATATAAAAAAAATTAAATAAAAAAGCCACTGCCAGTAATTACCACACAAACAACATTTATTAACACACATATATAATCATTTAAAATTTGAGGAATAACATTTATTATTTTATATTTTAATATTAACTTTGAATTTAAATTATTTTTTTAAAATTTTAAACCATCTGCACAGATGAATTTAATAATATTTTTTAAAAGTGTCAAGTATGAATAAACTGCATACATTGCATTTGAAAAAAAAATTCTATCTTTTATTTAACCTTAGGCCAAAAGTTCACAGTCAAACTGATGTCAATCCATCTGATACATCGATGTATTCAATGTAGCATGAAATATGACAGCACACATATCATACTGTCAGGAATGTACATCTGAACAGCATGGTTAAAAAAGACATTGATTCTCATCCAGACAGGAATACTACATCTGTCTGACAAGAAGAGCAATAAAAAAAAAACTCCATAGGAAGGGACTGCATTTTCCATCTTACTATCAACTTCCATAGGCAAAAAGGGGGTGTGCGGCATATAATGTGATCCTGCATGTAGCAAACCTCATACTACATTTACTAATTACAGCGATATATCCAATCTATTGACCCAATATAACTATGAAACAAATAACCCAAGATTAACCCTCCCTTAATTAATTAATAAATCTATATAGCCATTCATGACTGACTTAAATTTAACATTTATATAAATTTGCACAGATTAATTTTATAAAAGTTTATTTTTTAATGTTGAGTGTAGATCGACTACATAGATTACACAGTTAAAAACATTTCAAAATAAACATAAATTATCAAAATATAAAGTCACTGATTGAAATGCACAGGGAAATTTCCAAAAAACCCAATGGTATTCATCATAAGATGCTGCATTGATACCAATAACTTAAATGACATCCTATTAAATACATTTTACATACTCAATGTAAGGTATCATTTTTACTGAATGTCTATATATTTTAATCAAATATGAAAATAAAACATAATTAAACGTTAACAAATCTATGCAAGCATCTATACCCAACTTAAATTTAATGCATTATAAATAATTTATACAATAAATATTAATAAAAAAATGGAAATGATTTTTAGAAAACTCAAATGTATAAAAATTAAACATTAATAATTAATTTGAAAACTTAAAAGTCAGATAAAAGTTCATTTTAAAATTTAGGTTAGCTGAATATTAAAAGCTTGTCAAATCTTAATGAAAGTTCTTAATTACTTTTAAATTTTACAGTTAATGTCCGACAATAGAAGAATCCTGGTTTCTGGTGCCAATTCTTGCAACATCTCTATTTGAAGACCAGTCTGTTGTTCTGGAGATGGCTTTAGCTGGTTCAATCCTGGTACTATTTGATTACAGAACCCATATGATTCGAGGTCTGCAATAGTACCATTCATAATTTATCAGTCATTTCATTTAAAATAAAAGAGAGAGTGACAAGTGCATCTTATCATGTCCCTAAAAAAAAATCAAGCTTGAACTGTTCTTAATTTCAATATTTTTTCTTTTATACCGATCGTCCGGATTCACTGAGCAATGGTTTCCTGTTCCAAATTTTCGTTATGGTTCGGGCCTTCATTGCTGCTTTTATTGGACATCTAATTTATTTTTGTTCTTTTATCTATATTTCATCTGACTTTTTTTTATAAGAGGCCCAAGGGCTAGTTTGCTTTTCATTTAATTTATAAAACAACCATATCCATTTACAAAAAAATATTTTCTCTTTAGATCTTCTACTTTTCTCTAAAAAAGTATGTTCAAATACTTTTTTTATTTAAAAAAAGAAATACTTTTAAAGTTTTGCATCATTGCAAATATATAGATACATATATTGAACAACTCTTTCATTTTAGCTTTTAGTTTTTAATTTATGAACTAAAAAAAATTGTATTCTAATTTTAAATTAATGTAACAGCATATACCGTTACTATATATATATATATAATGCTGTAAATGTATAAAAATAGTTAACAATAGTTTTTTTAATTATCCAGCAATTACACCGCCGACAACTGTATTTATAAATCTAACAGTGCCTACAGAAGTAACAGCCACCACCACAGGTAATTAAACATTTTAATAGCTTATAAACTGTGTGTATAAACATGAAGTTTGTACAGTATTTAAAATAACTCATGCTAACATATCTGACATTCACTTGATGTTTGTACAATTTAAAGTTAATATGGATTTATAGTTTTTTCATTGGTCTGCTTGTGTTTCTGATTTTTAAGATTATTTATTACGTTATGCATCATGGTATTTTTGGAAATATTCAGCAAGTTTGTTTATTTTTGTTATTGTTTTTTACAACAAAATAAATTCCATATTTTTCATCCAACCAAATATTTTATATTCTATTCACTAATGGCTATTTTTTTCCAATGTTAATAAAAATATTATACAACTAAATTGGGTTCAATCCCTATTTGTTTTGATTAAAATTATCATGGACATACTTGAAAATGCTGATAAAAAAATAATAGGCAAGTAAATAAACTAAGGCATTAAAAAATATACTCTGTGGTGATAAAAAGATTACATGATGGAACAAAAGGTGGGAATTCAAATTGTCATATAAGTAACAGAAAAGGAATATTGAAATTTTATGTACCTGTTTCTAATTATTATAGAAAAGTTAGTTGATAATTTTGTTATAATTTTTATATGTAATTACCAGAACTAAAGTGAAAATGGAAGGTCATGAAAGTGAAACTGAGACTACTAGTAATAAGTTTATGAATGTGATCATGAACGAGTTAGTAGAAATTAAAAAGAAAAATAAACAGAACATAAAAAACATGGTAAGAAAATGAATAATGAAATTGAAACACAAAGTGAAGATCTTGAAATCCAAATTGTAAATGCAAAGCTAAATGTAAAAACAAAACAAAGGACTTAAAATGCAAATTAAGAATTAGATATAAAAGAATAAAAAACAGATTGAACTATTACGTGAAGAAATAATAAATAGATTAGAAAATAGCTTTGTGGGATTAGAAAGTAAAACTATTGAAATAATCCTGAAGTTCAATATAATAAATAAAATGTGGTAGCTGAGCAAATAGATAAAGCTAATTGTGAGATGTTTTCTGAATGGCAAAAGATAAAAACGAGTGTGAGATATAGAAAACAGATAAAATTAAAAACAAATATCAGAATGCATTGGTTAAAGATGATCATAATGTTCATAGTATAAATGAATTTATAGATGACACAGAAGACTTAAATAGTGATGGCTATTACAAATTAGCATGCACAATTATGAAGAAATATCAAATTTTGAATACAAATTAGTTTGTAAAATATGATAGAAATAACATAATCAATAAAATCATTTTAATAGAGTTAAATATAATAGTATTATATATGGTAGTGTGTATAAAAGAATAAGCATTATGGATCCACAGAGTTTAAAAATTAAAGACTCAGATAAAAGCCAGAGTTAAGGAAAACAACTAAGCGAGAAAGATTCTCTAATAAGTTATTAAATTTCAAATATTTTTTATGTGGAACTAAAAGTAAAATGTAGAACTAGAAAGCATAAAATAGAAAATTTTACTTTTACTTCGAAATGAGTCGAAGTTACCATATCGTAAATCAAAAACTTTTAAGGCCATTCAAAGTGAGCGTCTGGATATTTAAAAATATATTTAGCATACTGGGAACACTATATTACTTCTCCACTTTTCTGAATATGTCAACAATGAGTCCCACATTAGGCATGAATTACAATATGTATGCTATCCACTTGTCTATGATTTCAAGCCCAATATACAAACAATAAGTATTATATTATCCACAAAAAGGGACCAAATTAATAATAATTTGTTATATATCTTGTTCACCTTCTTCGTATCTATCCTTTTAAGGATCAGCAGAGCATACCTTTAAATTAGCATATTTATAAGGTCTGAATAAAACCAGCCTTATGTGCCTCTCCAGTACTGTAATGTGAAATGCAAGTTCAGCAAGTTCACTACATTACTCTAGTTCCTAGGGTGAGTGGCATATAATAAAAACCACATAATAATCATGATATTAGTAATATATCAATTTATATTTGCATGGAGTGATGCAACGAAACATCTAATACACCAGACCATAGATTTTGAACATTTTAATATTTTATTTATAATAATAAAATAAAATCTGAAACAAACTTCCTTCTCTTTTCCTTCACTCTAATGTATTTATATATTAGTTCACAGAGGGCAGTACTGGATTTCTTAATCATGTGGGATGATGTAATTGCTTAATATATATATATATATATATATATATATATATATATATATATTATTACATATATATATATATATATATATATATATTGTAATAATAACTTCTAGTTACTATTAACTTAATATAAAAGTACTCTAAAATACTTTTATCTCTAATGAAATTATTTATTAATCAAAATGTATTTGACTATTTTAATATTTACACACACACACACACACACACACATATATATATATATATAAACATTAAATAATACATACCTTAATGCCAAGCTTTTAAATAATCACCAAATTTAAAATTGAAAAATAAAGAATTTTATATATATATTATATTTTAATAGTTATTGATAACAATGAATATTTAAATCAAGTATAAAAATTGAAACCAAAAACACACGAGAATATAATTCGTTTGATTTCTTCATAATAAAAAACAGAGAAGAAAAGAAAATGATTTCTTTTTAAATAACTTTCTTTAAAAAAACTCTTACTATTCTACATTGGAATTGAATTTAACTGTTCCAAATTAAAACCTATGGATTAAAACTTATGGATTAAAAAAGTTTATAAGAAAATATTTTTATTTTCTACTAAATCTAAAAAATAGAATAGCAATAGAAAATGAAAAAGAACATCTATTTGAGTTATTGGAAACTACATTATTTTAATACTTCATTATTCTACACACACACACACACACACACACATACATATATATATATATATATATATATATATATATATATATATGTGTGTGTGTGTGTGTGGGTGTGTGTAAGAATCTTACAATGTGCTGTGAGTAGAATAATTTTGTATCATAAAGGTTTCAAAACCAAATTTCATGCTAATTTGAGATATTTATTGTGTGGAACATCTATTAGAGAATGGAGAATAAGAACATCAATCCTCGAAGGATATATATTTTATTGTATATCAAACAAATCACTGGATAATATTAATAATTTATTAATTTAGGATAAAAAATAATCATTGTACCAGTGAATTAATATACTTCACTGGTGTACTCCATTAGGATTATGAACTATGGACTTAAAGATCCATTCTTAACTCAGGCAAATAAGTTTTTCTTTTATTTATTTATATATATATATTATATTATTATTATATTACTTTAATAAGCTTAATTTTATTATTATTATTTATTTGAAATTTGGCATGGTTTAATTTCTAGTAGAAAAATTCAACTTTAATTTTATGAACATAAATTGAAACTTTGACAAACTTCATCAAAATTAGATGAAGTATAAAAAAAGCTTATTATTTAACAGATAATAAAACAGGATTATTATATTTAATATATAATATAATAAATGTATAATGTATTTACTTTATTATAAATACATATAAAATAAGTTATACAACTGTAAATAATATTTATTAAATAATAATTATGAAACATATGAACAAAGACTGTAAATAAATTGATAATTTATTTAAATTGTTAATTTTTGAATTTATATATTGTTTTATATATCTGCTAATTTGAGTTACATTCTTTACTTTTGAAAAGTTTATTATAGTATAAAATTTCATCATAGGATATTGGATGGGAATATTATTTATTAATCCTTTAAAATCATAAAATTCATGCTTATTTTTTATTAATATTTTATTTATCTTTTACATTATATTTTTTATTGTTTATTAAATATTAAATTATTAATTTGATCTCTCTGCCTAATCATTATTATATTATATATTTATAAATAAATACATAATCATTATTAGTTCCATATATATATATATATATATATATTGTAATGGCAATGGTTATTTGGATGATTGATTTATATGTTTATACTTTCAATTATATTTTATACTTATTTATTATACTTTATTTTTTTCACAACTTTTATTCTTCCTTTCATTTATTTATTCTTATTTGTTTACTATCAGTTTTGCTAACCGAAAAATCCCGGCTTAGCCTCCAACTGTAATGGATATTGTTTATTTATTTAACCAACGCCGTTACAATACAAGCAGAGAGCTAATACAGATACAAATTTAACTTCATATCTATAACCTTGACTGAACCCCAAGGCAGTACGTACATATTATGTTGGTGTTATTTTTCCCGATGAAGAACCCTCGACTGCTGAACAAAGCAAACTATTTCAAGAAATTTAACGAATGTTCAGTGCTTGCTATTTATTTTTTATAATTGGGAAACTCTCACAAACAAGCAGCACATGAATACCTTTAAAAATCAGCCTTCCCCTTTAATCACTAAATTACAGTTTCCCTCCCCTGTCATAGCTTGGTGATAGGAGAATAAAGAAAGTATACACAATTTATGAATAAATATGTTTAATAACACTCACTGTTATATAAAAAAAATACATGATAATAATAAAAAAACACACACACTTATATAATACATGGCCATAATAAGACATAATAAAACAGATCAAATATAAAAGTTATTTTGAAATCCTATTGGGTAGAGTTCTAAATTTATCAAAATTGTTCCTTGTTTATTTATTTATGAACATTAAAAATTAAAATGCATGCATGCTTTTACCTAGGTTTCGTTGTAGTTGTTTCCATGGGTATTTCTTTTGAGCGCTCTTTACCATCCAGTGGGAGATCATCCCTATTTTTGTAGAGATGGTATGTCCTTCACTGTCGGCTGGATTGATTTTCTCTCTCAGTTTGTGGGGTTACTTCTCATTTCAGGATTTTACTTCTTGTCGATTCTTTAGGTAGATTTTAAGTTGTCAGTCACAGAAGCAACGGTCTCTCTAGCAGGTCAGGCATAGATCTTACATTGTGAGTCAGTGGTGAGATGGATTGAATACGAACCCACATCCTTTTAACGCCATTAGCCACACACTTCTTTCATTTTCTTTTAGCTGTTGCTTCTTCAAAATGTCTACTAGTAATGAACAGATAATAATTGTAATTATTTTACTGTCTTTCTTTTGTTCATTGTTTTGTAAATTTTTAATTAAGATTTAGATTTCCAACTAATTCTTATCATCATGTTTCTTTATTTAATTAGTGGCTGGAATGTAGGCTTTAATTAATTTAGCTGTAATTATAAGCTTTTCCTTGTCATACATTTTTTTTGTCCGAGGAATTTAATTAGTCCTACAGACTTTCACACCTACGGCCATACTGTTTTTATATTACATATTACATTTAATTTTTATTTCAAAGTTTACAATTCATTTTTTACATTTATGTTTATAATTCATTTTAACTTGTTACAATATAGTTTTTAACAAGAGAAGAAAAGATGCATTTCTTTATGCATCCCCTTCCCCTCTCCCACAATAAACAGAAAAAATTTTCAAGCATTTGACTTACTCATTTTTTTTTAAAAGAGAGAACGAGACACATTTCTTTGTGCACCCTTCCCCTTCTCTTACTATTATAAAAATCGAAAGTAATTTCGACATTTGAATTTCAACTTTTTTTTTTTTCCTTCTTTTTTTTAAATTTTAGTAGCTAATCCATTTACCTTTATTACTTCTAATAGCTAATTTATCTAATTTTTATTAATAAATATATACATGTGATGACAACTTTACGTGGTTGTCACATTACTCTCCGCCCATTTTTGAGAATTAAAATCAGGTCGAATCTTAGTCTGAGCTGAGAGCTTATTTTAATTCTTTGCTTTCAACCCTTACTTCTGCTTTTATTACATACTTTTCCACTCTATCATGATGAGTGATGATGATGAGAATGACTGCAGAGAGACAGCTGGGTAAAACTACACAGTTCTTTCTGATCGATTTTGGCTAATCAACCAATTTAATCTTTACGCATACGAGACCATGGCACGACTTAACTCTATCAAAAACATAAAAGGGTTTAAAGTGTGTGAACAGCATGATATTTCTACTGCCTGTTCATCTTGCACAAACAACAAATTCTTATTTATTTTATTTATTTTGAGATACTAATTCTTATTATATAATGAGGCCAGGATTCTTATTGGTGCTTCATTTAACAGGTTTTACCACCGAAAGCCATGTGAATCTACAGTTAGCAAAGACACGGCTAAATCAAGCTCAAAATATGACCCATACATAATGCATACACGCACACATATATGCCTCAATCTGCAACCTCATACACCTATCAGTGATATCTATCATTTAAGTATTATCACTATTGTTCGTTTATTTTATTTTATTAATTATTAACTGGCTCTTTAATGAGCCTAAACGATTCTTATTTCTATTTTTACTTTTATTTATTTGTTAATTATATCTGCATTTATAATTGACACTTTTTTATATGAATAACTTATTTATAGATTTCTTTACCCCCCTTTTTTTGTTATTACTTTTATTTACATTTGTCTTGCTGTGCTTGACTGCACATAAACGCAAATTAAGTTTATCATTGATTTTACTCCATGAACATTACTTTTTTTTCATTATTGTAACTTTAATCATTTGTTGTGAGATGATTTGCCCCACCTGTCATATGTTTAAAAAAAAACTTTATTTCTCGTGATCCCATGACATTATTGTTTGATCGCACCAACATATCCATCCATTTATTTTCTTTAAGCTTAGTTTTTATCTGGAGGCTTCTTATGCCTTTTACCATACATATTTCTACTTGTGCTTGGAACTGGAGCAATGTTTTGATGTCCACTAGAGTAGGCTTGCTCATCTGGGTAATTTATATTTGAACCTCTTCTGGTCTGTTCGGACATTTTGGCACTTTCTGATCTATCAGGAAACACCTGGTTTCCTTCCCAATAATAGTGATGAGGATTGTATTGCATTCTCCCTATGTGCAGATCATTGGGCTGGGGTTTAAATTCCTGATCCTCCGCCTTGTAATTAGGCCTAGTGCTGTCAAATGCATTCAGCGACTCATCGACCTGTTTGACAATCTTTCTTTTTGTGCCTATGAGCATATGTTCTACATTAGGGGTAAAATTGTGCCTTGTTATTCTGATGATTTTCTCATTTTCATCAGCTATAGTATCTAACTTCTCATCTTGTTCTGTTTTTAAATTTTTTACTTCTTGACCTAACGTTTCCAGCTTATCCTTCACATACTCCATCCCATTATTTACTTTGAACTCAATGCTGAGTTTTACTTTAACCCATTCTCCCAGAAGGTGCTGCTCTATTTCCTCCATTAATTCCTCCTGGTGATCCAACCTTTCATTCATGACCTTCACTTGATATGGGTTTTGTTCACATTTTTTCTTTACATGTTCAACCTTTTGGCTAAAATTCTTACTTAGTTGTTCGTTCAACTCTTCTATCTTCCTACTATTTCTTTCATCTCTTTCCCTCATTTCCATAATCAGCTGTTGCTGGCCTTCCATTATTTTCATAAGCATATCCATTATAATTCAGCTTTCTATTTTATCTTTATTATCAATCTTCGTCTCCATTCCCTTGCTAATTTCTATCTCCCCTTCACTAGCTGTTTCTCCAGAAGGTTCCATTTGTTCTTTGGAGGTTTTTTCTAATTTGCCTACTAGAGTGTCCATTTTTGTTTTGATCTTGTGTGCATAAAATCTATCTAACACGCACACTAACTAATCACTTATATTTTATTCTACGGCTTTATTATTCTAACTCTCTCCTTATAGGATTATCTTACTTTACTGACTTTATATTTCACTGACACTAGGTACATTTGTTCCACTCTCGCCGTCCCACTCACTAATCATCACTCAGCCATGCCTGCCTTCAAGACTCCTCCACAACTGTCTCCTATTTACAACCTAACTTCGTAAATTATATCACGTTCTCTTTCTCTCCTTTTACCCTCTATTATTTTATTTCTTGTTTTTGTCTACCACCAAGCTATTTTTGATTTGTTTTTTAATTATTGCATCAACTATTAATTTTGTTATATTCAAATTCAAATGGGCTGAACTTGTAAATGTGAAAATATACCGGACTCTGGCCCCCAATTATAATGAAAATGGTTATTTGTGTTGGTTTGAATTTATATATTATTATTATTTCAATTCTATTATTTATTATTATACTTTATTTTTTTCACAATTTTTATTCTTTCTTTCATTTATTTATTCTTATTTGTTTACTATCAGTTTTGCTAACCGAAAAATCCCGGCTTAGCCTCCAACTGTAATGGATATTGTTTATTTATTTATTTAACCAACACCGTTACAATACAAGCAGAGAGCTAATACAGATACAAATGTAACTTCATATCTATACCCTTGACTGAACCCCAAGGCAATACGTACATATTATCTTGGCATTATTTTTCCCAATCAAGAACCTTTGGCTGCTGAACAAAGCAAACTATTTCAAGAAATTTAACGAATGTCCAGTGCTTGCTATTTATTTTTTATAATTGGGAAACTCTCATGAACAAGCAGCACATGAATACCTTTAAAAATCAGCCTTACCCTTTAATCACTAAATTACAGTTTCCCTCCCCTGTCATAGCTTGTTGATAGGAGAATAAAGCAAGTATACACAATTTATGAATAAATATGTTTAATAACACTCACTGTTATATAAAAAAATACATGATAACAAAAAAAAACACATACTTATATAATGCGTGGCTATAACAAAACATAATAAAACAGGTCAAATATAAAAGTTATTTTGAAGTCCTATTGGGTAGAGTTCTAAATTTATCAAAATTATTCCTTGTTTATTTATTTGCGAACATTAAAAATTAAAATGCATGCATGCTTTTACCTAGGTTTTCATTGTAGTTGTTTCCATGGGTATTTTTTTCAAGTGCTCTTTACCATCCAGTGGGAGATCATCCCTTTTTTTGTAGAGATGGTATGTCCTTCACTGTCAGCTGGATTGATTTTCTCTCAGTTTGTGGGTTATTTCTTGTTCCAGCTTTTTACTTCTTGTCGATTCTTTAGGTAGATTTTTAAGTTGTCAGTCACAGAAGTGGCGGTCTCTCTAGCAGGTCAAGCATAGATCTTACATTGTGAGTCAGTGGTGAGATGGATTGAATACGAACCCATATTTTCTTAATGTCACTAGCCGTGCACTTCTTTCATTTTCTTTTAGCTGTTGCTTCCTCAAAATCTCTACTAGTAATGAACAGATGATAATTGTAATTCTCTTACTGTCTTTCTTTTGTTTATTGTTTGTAAATTTTTAATTAAGATTTAGATTTCCAACCTATTCTTATCATCATGTTTTTTTATTTAATTAGTGACAGGAATGTAGGTTTTAATTAATTTAGCTGTAATTATAAGCTTTTCCTTGTTATACATTTTCTTTGTCTGAGGAATTTAATTAGAGCAACAGACTTTCACACCTATTGTTTTTATATTACATATTACATTTAATTTTTATTTAAAAGTTTACAATTCATTTTTCACATTTATGTTTATAATTCATTTTAACTTGTTACAATATAGTTTTTAACAAGAGAGGAAAAGATGCATTTCTTTATGCATCCCCTTCCCCTCTCCCACAATAAACAGAAATAACTTTCAAGCATTTGACTTACTCATTTTTTTAAAAAGAGAGAAAGAGATGCATTACTTTATGCACCCCCATCCTCTTCTCTTACTATGACAAAAATCCAAAGTAAGTTCAACCTTTGAATTTTAACTTTTTTTTTCTTTTCCTTTTATTTTAATTTTAGTAGCTAATCCATTTACCTTTATTAGTTCTAGTAGCTAATTTATCTAATTTTTATTAATAAATATATACGTGTGATGATGACTTTACATGGTTGTCGCTATATATATATATATATATATATATATATATATATATATATATATATATATATATATATATATATATCATAAACCATTATCAATCCACTGCAGGATGAAGGTCTCTCCAAGTTTAATCCATCTTCTCTGATCTTTAGCTTCTCTTCTCCACATCACCCCTGCACACTTTCTTATTTCATCCATCCATCTCACATGTGGTCTCTTTCTGGGTCTTTTACAATCTCTTGAAATCCAGTTTAAAATTTCAATTGTCCATCTATTATCATCTCTTCTAGCAATATGTCCAGTCCAACTCCACTTCAATCTTTTAATTTTTTCAATGAGGTCAGTAACACCTGTTTGTTCTCTTACCCATACATTGCATTTTCGATCTTTTCTTGTTACTCCCAACATACATCTCTCCATACTTCTTTGAGTGGTCTGAAGTCTCTGTATTGCTCTTCTATTAAGTGTACAAGTCTCACATCCATAAGTAAGAACTGGTAAAACACAATTGTTAAAAACCTTCCTTTTCAAACACATAGGCATATTTCCTTTTAGTATCAAATTATTTCTACCAAAAGGACTAAAAACCAAGTTTAATTCTATGATTAATTTCTTCCATTATGTTTCTATCTGTATTAATAATCTGACCAAGGTATTTGCAACTGTTAACTTCTTTTAATTCATCATAATCAATCTTTATTTTCATATTTTGAGCAAATCGATTAAACATTACTTTAGTCTTTTTAACATTTATCTTTAGTCCTACTATTCTACTTTCATCTGATAATTCCTGCAACATATTCTGCAGCACTGAAGCATTATTGGCAAAAACAACTACATCAACTGTGAAATCTAAATGACTTAAATAATCTCTATTTATTTTCACTCCTTTAGTTTCCCATTTTAATCCATAAAATACTTCTTGCAGGAATGTTGTAAAAAGTTTTGGAGATATGGAGTCACGTTGTCTTATACCTTTCTCAATGTTGACTTTCCCAGTATCATTATGTAATCTAATTGTTGCTGTTGCATTTTTATAAATATTCTTCAAAATATGACAATATCCTGGATCTATACCTTGATGTTCCAATGCTTTAATCATTGAAGAAATGTTTATAGAATCAAATGCCTTTTCATAATCTACAAATCCAAAACATAATGACAACTCATATTTATTTGTCCTTTCTATAACTTCTCTCAACACCTGGATATGATCTACTGTACTAAAACCACTTTTAAATCCAGCTTGTTCTCTTGGTTGGTGGAAATCCAATGTTTTCTGTAGACGAGTTGTAATTATCTTGGTAAATTTTTTATATAAAACTGATAAAAGCCTGATAGGTCTGTAATTTCTAATATCTTCTTTATCACCTTTTTTAAATATTAATATTATTACTGCATTCTTTTCATTTAGACATTTGGTATATAACTTTGCTAAAAAAATTTCTATTTCTTCACCTACTTCTTTAATATATCAATTATAATTCCATCATTACCTGGAGCCGTTCCTTTCTTCATACATATAATTGTGTGTCTCACTTCTTCATTTAAAATTCTGGGCAATTCAGAAGATGTAATAGATATAGGAGGTACTTGTTCTTTATTACTATATAATTCTTGATAAAAATCTTCTACCAATTTCATGATATCATCTCTCTTTTTAGTAACAACTCCATATTTTTTTTTTATTGCAGATATAAATTTCCTACCAATACCAAAATGTTGTTTTACATTCTTAAGACTTTTATTTTCTTCTACAGCTTTCCTTGCTAGTTGACAGTTATACTTTTTTATATCATTTTGAACTCTTTTCCACACCATTTTACAAAATTCGAGATATTCAATTCTTTTTAATGCATCATTTTTGTATATCTTCATATTCCTTCTTTTCTTCATAAATACTCTAGTCTCAGTAGAAATTTTATTGGTCACTTGCTGCTTTTTTCTACCAGCTATCTTTGTTGCAGTTTTTAAAAGTGTATCATTTATTTTCTTGTTAATTTCATTCAAATCTGAATCATGTTCAAAATCTACTAATACTTGAAACCGATTTGTAAGTTCTAATTTAAATTCATTAGAATGTTTCTGAAGATTAGGAATGTCAACTGTAAATATTGTT
This sequence comes from Epiperipatus broadwayi, assembly GCA_028023455.1. Classification (NCBI taxonomy): domain Eukaryota; kingdom Metazoa; phylum Onychophora; class Udeonychophora; order Euonychophora; family Peripatidae; genus Epiperipatus; species Epiperipatus broadwayi. The sequence continues at coordinate 3,424,997 of JAQFVV010000133.1, read as the reverse complement.
TTTCTTAATAATTTTTGTCTCTCTACTTTCACATTAACATGTATCTTACACCTTACTAATTGATGATCACTTCCTGTGTTAAATTTATTAAGAACATTACAATCTTGAAATATGTATTTCCTGTTAGTCAAAATATAATCCATTTCTGCTGTACCTTCATTTGGATGCTTCCATGTCCATTTCCTTTTAACATATTTCTCAAAAAAAGAATTCATAATATAAAGTTTTTCTTTTTCTGCAAACTCCACAAGTCTATGTCCTCTTTCATTTCTTTTACCATAACCAAAATTACCTACAGCACTTTCATCTTTCATTTGTTTACCAATTCTAGCCTTAAAGTCTCCCATAACAATTTTAAAATGTTGTTTACTCTGATCAAAAGCCTTTTGTACATCCATATAAAAATCTTCTACTACTTCATCACTATGAGAACTTGTTGGGGCATAAACCTGAATTATCTGCATTTGGTATCTGCTATTAAGTTGTATAACTAATCTTGCCACTCTGTCTGATACACCATCAATCTCGACAATATTGTTCTTCCACTTTTTATTTATAATGAATCCTACTCCACTTGTATTTCCAATATTTGTGCCTTTATAATAGAGTATATGTCCACTTTTTAAATCAATTGTTTCTTCACCTTTTTTTCTAACTTCACAAATTCTAATAATGTCCCATTTAATATAAGAGTTCTTCTAATTCTTGCAATCTTCCTTCACTTGAAAGTGATCTGCAGTTGTAAGTACCTAAATAAAAAGTCATCATATATATATATATATATCATATATGATGAATTTATTAGTATATATATATATATATAGTATATAAATAAAAAGTCATCATATATATATATATATATCATATGAATATAATTTATTAGTCAATGCTTATATAAAGGCATATTAGATAATGACTTGTTTTAAAATCACTCCTGAAAAGAATCAATTGCAAATTCTCCATGAGTTTGAATATCGTAGCATAATGGTGACTGAAAGAGGGATGAGAGATTGATGAACTAGTCTAAATTACATCAAAATTTATTTAAAAATTATTGAGCTAGCATAGTAAAGATGGATGTAATCATGGACTTAGCATTTCATCATTTTATTTTTAGCATTCTACTTGAAGATCCAAAGTCCAATTGTAATTGAATGTGCACCCTTGATCTGGTGAAAACTGACATCCCGTTATAATTGGCACTCAATGTGGGGCCTTGAATCAATGACTTTATATTATTATAGCCTTGAATCATAAATTCTATATCATTACATATAACAACAAAGTTGTGGCTAAATTTATTGTTGATTCTTGGGAAAAAGTATGTTATGAAGATTTATATGGTGTTTATAATTGCAGGATTAAAATAAATATTGGTAATGTTAAATATTATAGAACTAAATTAGATGTTAGAAACAAGTTTCTAAAAAAAATTCAACCAATGGATTTTAAAAGAAAATGAAAACACACACACACACACATATATATATATATAATATTAAAAATGACAATATATATAATATGATTTATAGAGATCAATATTTAAATAAATAAACTTTATTAATATTTGAATGTAGTTAACATTTATAATGCTTAGAAGTGGAAAAATGTTTTCAAACAAACATACTGAATGCTCTAATCAAATGCAAGATGATATGCAAAATAAATTAAATGATGATATTAATAATATTATAAAACAATAATCATTAGTACAATCACCTAGGGGTTTTACAACCATAGTTGAATGCCCTCAAAAAACACAGAATTCAGATCAAGTGCTATTTCAAACAGAAAATTTGGTTGAAGAAAATCTAGATCAATCATCTAAAATTGAAATTAATCAATCCCTTAATGTTGATACAACACAGGTTATAGACAATAATACAGCTATGATGGAAATGTTACAAATGTTTATGAATAAAATGGATAGTAATAATAAAAAAATAGATGATAATATTAATAGCGTGTGAGCTGTGGGATGGCATAATTTCTAACCAAAAACACATTAATATAACTTTTTCAGGCTAGCAATTCTCTATTAATATTGACTTTTTTGTTTGTTTACAAAGTTTACTTTCTTTCGTTTCTGAATTATTTTTCCCAAATAATATTTTTGACGATGGGATAATAATAGTTTTTTTTTTAATTTTTATTGACAAGAGGGTCTTTTTTGGTGTGTGTTCAAATAGTAATTTGTGTTTTTTTAAAAATAGTACTACTGTTTTTGTAAAATTGGATTGACAAAATTCACGAGAGAATGGGTATTTTTGATGGATCTTTAAATAATAATTTATGCTACTTTGTTTGGTTTCCATTTGATTGCTGACAACAATTAGTGGAAGGGGTGTTTTTGTGCAGGATTAAATAATAATTTACATTACTTTTATAAGTTTAAATTTGATTGCCAACAACAATTATTGGGAGAAGTGTTTTTTTCATGTGTGTGTATGTTTAAATAAAAATGAAAACCATTACTTTTATTGGTTTACATTTGATTGACAACCAATTTGACTTCCTTTCATTTATAAATTATGGTTTTGGTTCTACAAATATATATTTTTGACAATGGGACAATAAGACTTGTTGTTTGTTTAATTTTTATTGACAAGAGGGTGTTATTTGGTGTAGGTTCAAATAGTAATTTGGGTTACATTTAAATGATAAGTTACAGTCTTACTTTGATTGATTTACATTTGATTGTCGACACTAATTATTGGGAGAAGGGGTGTTTTTTTGTGTGTCTGATTGTAGACAATTATTGGGAGAAGGGGTGTAACTGTTTAAAGAATAGTTTACATTACTTTTAGTGGTGGTGTACATTTGATTGCTGACAATAATTAGTGAGAGGGGTGGGTGTTTTTGGGTGATGATTAAATACTAATTTACCTTCCTGGTATTTTACATTTGGGATTTCTGACAACAATTATTGGGAGAAAGGCATTGTTTTTTTTTGTGTATGTGTAAATAAAAATTGAAGTTACTTTTATTGGTTACATTTGATTGACAACCAATTTGACTTTCTTTTTTTTTTCGTTTATAAATTATGGTTTTGGTTTTCCCAAAACCTAATATTTTTGACAATGGAACAATAATAGTTGTTGTTTCTTTCATTTTTATTGACAAGAGTGGGTCTTTTTTGGTGTATGTTCAAATAGTAATTTAGGTTACGTTTAAAAAATAATTGTTTTATGTAACTTTTAGTCCTTTTCGTTTGATTGCCGACAACAATTAGTGGGAGGGGTGTTTTTGTGTATGATTAAAGAATAATCTTACATTACTTTTTTTTTTCATTTGGTTGCTGACAACAATTATTGGGAGAAAGGGTTTTGCATTTCATTTTTGGTTGTGTGTATGTTTAAATCAAAATTTAAGTTACTTTTATTGGTTACCATTTGATTGACAACTGATTTGACTTTTTTTTTTTTGTTTATAAATTTTTTGGGTTTTTCCAAATAATATTCGGTTTGACAATCGGACAATAATAGTTGTTGTTTCTTTAATTTTTATTGATAAGAGCAGGTCTTTTTCGGTGTATGTTCAAATAGTAATTTGGGTTATGTTTAACTAATAATTTACGGTCTTACTTTGATTGGTTTACATTTGATTGCCGACAACCATTAGTGGAAGGGTTTTTTTTCTATACAATTAAAGAATAATTGACGTTCCTTTCATTTGACCATTTGATTGCCGATAACAGCAATTATTGGGAGAAGAGGGGGGTTTTGGGCTAGGTTTAAATAAAAATTTGAGTTACTTCTTTTATTTGACATTTGGGTTATTGCCGACGACAACAATTATTGGGAGAAGAAAGGATGTATGTTTAAATAAAAATTGAAATTACATCTTTTATTTTTTACATTTGATGAAGGCCATTTGGAATCCCTTAAACAAGCTTGCCTTTACGAAGTGAACATTTCTGTCAGCAACAACGAGACTTACAAATGAAAGTCAAAAGATGTTTTTGGACCTCAAATCTGCATATATTTGCCGCACAATCCAATCTTTTCTTTCAGCAGCAGGATGTTTTTTTTCTGCTGTAGAAATATTCCAACACTGGCTTATTGTCTGGAAATTCCCATCTTTTTAAGTTTTCTGCATCGGAATTAGCCATCTTCTTGGTCTCGGAAAATTTCTTGCTAAAACGCGACTCAAAGCGTGATCATTAAAAATTTTATGCTACCCCACCCTGATCGAGAATTTAGGAGGCTTACAGCTTTATGAGGAACAATCATGACACTGTTTAAATTGTTAAAAGGTAACAGTACATCAATTCATGTTAAAAAAAGGCCCCAATGAAAATTAAAATAATTTTGACATGATCAAATTATCACACCCTCGTATGATATTGTTACATAAAATACATAACACAGCATTACGATATAGTGCATGATACAAACAACTATGGCATTTTCCTCTGCTTTTAGCATCGGACAAAGCCACACTATTAGCTGCTAAGCCGAGTTAACACTCTTTCTAGATTTTATCATAGAAAGAAGACTTAACTCTGAGTTAACACTCTATCTTTTAGAGTAGAAAGAAGACTTAACTTCGAGTTAACAATCTTTCTAGGATTTATTTTAGAAAGAATGTTTAAAAGCTTGGGTGTGGCCACAGAAATGGCATATTTCTAGAAATTTAGCTAGAAATAGCACCATCCCATGGCTGACACAAATGATCAGATGACAAACAATAATTTAATAAATGAATTGAATCAAAAATTAGATGATAATATTAATAGTTTAAAAAATGATATGAAAACAAATATAAATAGTTTAAAAGAAGATTTGAAGGATGAAATAACTGGAATTGAGAATAAATTATGTACTAAATGGAACAATTAAATTTAAATGTAGATAATGTTTAAAGAGATAACATAGAAATTAAACAAGCATTAAATGACCTAAAGAATGAAATTGATGAAAATAATTTTAAATGTCAATAATAGTTTAGTGAATTCCAAAATGACATCATAGGTAGATTGAATGTTAAATGTGATGAAATATATAAAAATTAAGAAATTTTTAGAGAAAAAGTAAAGGAAGAACAAAATAAAATACAGAATAAAATCAAAGAAGACAGACAAAGGACACACACAAGAATAGATCAACTTTCTACGGAACAAAATAATGAAATAAAATCCAAAAATAATGTATTAGAAAATATTGATCATCAACTTAGAACTTTGGAGAATAAAATAACTTCTTTAGAGATTATTTTGGATAGAAAATTTGCTACTATGTATAATAGTGGTGACCTTTATGAGATGGATGGTTTGGAATTATGTTTAAAAGAACTACAGAATGCATGTAGTCAAGTTAAACTTGGTACTTTTAATCAATTTATTTTATTTTCATCTGATTCATCATATTTAGCTATTGGTAATTGGTCTTTTGTGTATGAAAAGGATGATAGAATTATTATTTGAAATTCAGATAATCAAAAACAAGCTATTATTTTACAAAAAGATTTGCCTGGTTTTATTTTTAAATCCAGTCATGGTAATATACATCCATTTAATGCTGAAACTTCATTTGACACTCAATGTTCTACTGGTTGGATATCTCAGATTCCCAGTGATGAAATAGAAAAGTATTCTATTAACTTTAATTTGGAGAAAATAATATCAGCTCCACAAATAAATTTTATTAAAACAATCATAAATGATACAATGCAGATTAGGGTAAATAATCAACAAGAACTTCAAACTTACCTTGAATGCAATGATGATATCCAGAGTAAATCATTATTAGTTCAGTTGATTACCACAGAAGAAAATTATCAAAACCACTATGATATTACACAACAAAGTAAAGATATAAAATATCAACACAACATTTTTGGAATGATTGATTTAAAAGCATTAAATTCAATGAATGAAGCAAAGAGTCTCCAAAACACACAAGTCATGGGGATGCAACAAGCAGAGATAATGTATAAGATTCAAGATGGTTAAAAATGAAAATGAACAGGCGAATGACTTGGAAAATGTTGTTAAAGATTTTGTTGGGAAAAATGAACCTAACCTAAAATGTATTTTTTCATATCAGGTATTGTTTGGGATAAGAGATGATTCTTTCAAAACTAATATAGAAACCTATGATAATCATGAAAAACAGTATCTTAGAGAAAATCATTTGGAAGTTATTCAAAAAAATCCACAACAAATAATTGACTCTGAAAATTATTTTATTAATATGGATTTAGAAGGATTAAATTTAAATACTTGTAAGGTTAATCCTGAAAATCAATTATTAGCCTTAATGATGATTGTTTCAGAAATACAAAAAGATCACACCTTTTATAAATTATGTAATACTTATGATGGATCATTTAGATTCATTAAACACATGAATTATAGTGCTTAATGAAGATAAGCATATATTATGGAAGGACCTTCAATATTTGTGACCATTTGAAAATGAAAACAGACAATGAATAATGATTGAATCCACTATAATTTCTTAAAGAAAAAATAATATATGAATATATAGAAATTTTGATGACAAACATTGATGAAGGAACTAAATATATAAAAATTAAATTAAATATACAAACACATATTTATTGAAATTTAATTTTTGGTTACTAAATCTAGAATAGTAGGTAGACCAAATGGTTAATATGATAAGGTAATAAAATGGTAACACAAGTTTTATAAATCTATAAAATATAAATACACAATTATAGATGTATATGTATATAAGTATGTATAGGAAGAATACCTAATAATCTTACAAAAATATTCTTGCCCATCCGACTACACTATTATCAAATTATACCCATACTATTCAAAAAATACAAGCCCATAATTAATGAACCCAAAATAAATGAACAAAAAGACATTTTACAAGCTCATAAACAACTTATTAAAATGGCAAGTAATAGAAATCGAAATAAAGAAAAATGTATTTATGAATTTAAAGTTGGAGATAGAGTGTTGATAAAAACTTCCCATCCCAGCAAACCATTACAGTATAAATATAATAAATTCTTCAACACATACAATGGATCATATACTATCATTAAAAAGGCAGGACCAGATGCATTTTGGATTAACGAAGAAGGAAAGACTCGTGGTACGTATAATTGACGAATTTTAAAACCTTATTTTGGCTTTTTATAATGTTATATAAAGAAATAAGGTGATTATCAAGATAAGAATATGGGCTGTGTAAACCATACGGTTGTAAAAAAATAGTGATCAATGTAAAAAAAAAAAATTGAAAACAGTGTTGATGAGGGTATTTTTCAATGCCTTGAAATAAGTTAAAACAATAGAGTCAATTCAGGTTAATAAATGGATACTCTGGTATTTATTACATCATTTTCAAATCCGTAAGTTTTAAATTAGCAGGAATAAGACTAATAAATATATTTGTGTTATCCAAGAAGGAAACACATTATTTTATTTTATTTTTTTTTTAAATTTTAACCATCAAAGTCTTTAATTTTTGATCATTATAAGAAAATAATAAAGCCCAAGTATAAGGAAGATTAAACAGTTAAAAGTTATTCAACCCTTCCTAAAATCCAAATATAAATGTAATTAAATTATAGGAACATACTAAAATAATTGTAAGTTTTTAAAATTTTAACTTAAATTAAAATTTTAACTTTTGAACGAAAGAGGAAATGTAATAACTTCTAGTTACTATTACCATAACATAGGAGTACTCTAAAATACTTTTTTCTCTAATGAAATTATTAATTAATCAAAATGTATTTGAGTATTTTAATATATATATATTATAACAGTCAGGGAAAATAGAGTGTTACCGCAACTGCACTACAGGGCGCTACCAGGCTATTTGAACCTGGAAAATTTATATAGTAGGCAGATATATACTCTTAAGATCTAATTTTTTTCATATATATTTTATTATGACCATCAGCCCTAGTCACTAGCTCACAGAGCAGCAGAGATAATATAAAATATAAATTCTTAAAAAAAAATATATTTTCAAAATAAAAGAAACCATTGCCAGTAATAACTTTAAATAATACATACTTTAATGGAAAGCTTTTTAGTAGTCACCAAATTTGAAATTGAAAAATAAACAATTATATATATATATATATATATATATATATATATATATATATATATTTATATATATATATATATATATATATATATAATGACAGGCACACTTTGTATGGTCAAGTATTAGATGATATTACATAATAAAATAGCCTAAAATATATAATAAAGCCATTAAATGTGTGTGTATGTCATCCATATAAATTTTAATCAAGTCAAATTATAAAATAAGTGAGAGATGTCTGTGGATATGTCATATACTCGCATACACAAGAAAAGCCAATAGTTAAGGCTTATAATGTGAAGTATCAGTATATTAGCTATATGCTTATAATTTATTTGTATAATTTTATGTTCATTTTTTTTATAAACACAAAGATGTGTAAGCATAATTTGTAGGTCTAAATTTTTTGTTTGTTAAAAGCTTGTAAAAAAAGAGAAATGGTAATATTTAAAATTCTAACATATAGGTAATTTTAAATCAAAAGTTCTACTAGATATTTTTCTCTACAAACCCATTGTTCTAAATTTAAGAAAAGCCTAAAGGCAAGTACATTTTAATAGATAAGTAATTTTGTTTATTTCTTTTTTTTAAATTATCAAATGTTTCAATTCAACCAAAGAGTTTGTTAAAATTTATGTTAATGTGGTTGGGGAAAAATATCTAATTTAATTTAAAAAATATTTTAAATGGAATTTGATTATCGGAAACTAACTTAGATAATCAAACTTTTTTTTGTATGTTGAATCAAAGTAGATAATCAATTGAATCAAATGTAAATAAATTCTTGAGATTAATTAGTGGACTTCATAGGAATGCTTCACGCATTGTGTGAATCCTCTAACAAAAGCCAATATTAAGTGATTAAATGTGTTTCATAGGGGTACTTAGATTGGGATTCTAATGAGGAGGGCTATATGCTGTTCACCAGCTTAGAGGAATTCAATTGGGCACAGGCATTCAATTGGACACAAGCAGTCACTAAGTCAATCAGTCACTAAATCAATCACTGACTCACTCATGCTAACTTTTTACATTTATCTGAACTTGCTTGTTTCAAGTTTGAGAATTCCCAGTTCTAATTATTTTTTCTTAAATCATGCTGATGTAAACTTCAAGATGGTTTCCAATTAGACAATTTGTATTAGTGTGGTATAGAACTGTGTTTGTGGGAAGGGGTTGGTATTTGAAACACAAAATAAAAGAATTGTTACCAGTGCTATAGAAAACAAAAAGAAAGCCCTACTGTTAGTTGATAATCATCAACCATAAAGAAATTTATAATTAAACCTCAATCACAAATGTACTTGTGTCAGTGAAGTGATCATGGGGTAGGAAACACCAGTCAGTACGTCTGCCCAGCTCCGTCCTGCCATCAGCAAGATTTCCTGAATTCAGTCATCAAATAATTGTGAGAGTCATGGAACAATGCCAGAAAGGTATCCTGAATCCAGTCATCAAGCAATTGTGAGAGCTGTTGAACAATATCAGAAATATCTCCTAAATCCAGCCATCAACTGACAATGAAAGCAGATGACTGATGCCATGTTAAAGTGAAGTCCCTGCTGTCCTGGATGAATAGATGGATAGCCTACTTAGAGCCCAGAAAAGTACAAAAGAAACTTTACATGGTACACTCTATTTTATTAATTACATCTATATTATTGTATGTTACATATCTTTCATTTATATCTTTTTGCATAAAACATCACACTTATTTAATGTAATAATTAGTATTTGTAATATGTATTCATGTGTGATTGTATGAATTTCAGACCACTTTCCCACCAATTGGTTATTTTTTATGCTTTAATATTATATTTCTTAAGCAAAATAACTAGAATACTCTCATATATGTATTTTATTATTATTTATTATGCATTGGAGTTTGTTGTTATTCTATTTATCTTGGGAATTAGTGAAGGGATTCAATAAACATTTATGTAATATTTATAAAACTACTTTACTGCTTTGAGAATTTATTCATATTTCTTTCTCTAAAATAATAAGACACTTTGTGCAAGTTTTAGTCTCCCATTTCTTTACCTGAGATAAAGAGAATGATGAGCTGGCATATGGGATACTCTCTTATCGGGATTTAAATCTTTGGTCATCGAGTGTTTATTTCTATTAGATTTTGTTTGATTCATTTTATTTCATATTATTATATGCCTTACATATCCTTTCAGGAGGGGGAATTAATCTTTTTTTTGGGGACTAGCATGAAGGATTTAAATTAAAGAAATCTTTCAAAGGTATGTAAGAGTCAATACTTTATAAAAATACTGATGACTATATCAAACCGATCATAAAAAAGATTTGAAATTACTTTCTGTTCTGGCGTGCTGCCATATTTGTTTCATGTTCGATATGTGTGCATGCTCACCTTATCAGGGTAGGGATGAACCGGTATAATATATATATATATTATTATTATTATTATTATTATTATTATTATTATTATATTTTAATATTTATTGATAACAATGAATATTTAAATCAAGTATGAAAATTGAAACCAAAAACACATGAGTATATAATTTGTTTGGTCTCTTGATAATAAAATAAGAAAAGAAAAGAAAATAATTTTTTTAAAATAACTTTTTCTTTAAAAAACAACATTACTATTCTACTTTGGAATTGAATTTAACTGTTGCTCTACTAATAATAATTTCTGTGGAAACTTATTTTCCTTAATCAATATTGTTTTATAATCACATTAAAAGCATGACATTTACAGGGTTATAATAAAAACTAAAAAATAAATATATTTATTTATAAAATAGTTGAATATATTTATATACTGTGATGATCTGATTTAATGCGATCCCACATGTATAAATTTAATATTAAACAATATTAAATATTGTAGTTTTCTTTTCGAAATAGAAAAAAAGAACAAATAAATAAAAAATCTAACCAATGAAGAAAGATAAGGTCATAATTTATTACTGTAATGAAATGAAAGAGAGAGAAATGGAATCAAACAAGATTCATATCTTTTACCCTCCAAAGTGTATATTTTGAAATGATAAAAAGTAAAGTTAGAAATATTGAAATCGTAAATTTGGTTTAAAATTAACAGTGAGAAACAAAATAAAAACGAAATAGAAACTGAAAACGATTTATAAAAGTAAAGTATGAGGAGTTTAAATAAAATTATAAATAGAATTTAAAATATGACAAAAAGATAAAGATCTATTTTAAAAACTACACATTTTGACAAAAAAAAACGAAATGCATGTGTGGAGTATGTATAAAGTATAATAAAGACAGTAAAGTTTAATGATTGTCAAACGAAAATAATTTAATAAAAAAAAAGAAATGAAATAATAAATAAATGTAAAATATTGCTACAAAATGGTATGAAAAAGTAAATTTGTATAAGTTCCTGAAGGCATCTTAGAGTGAAAGGTGTAAATGGAAGGCTACTAACAAAAAGATTGAGATAATGAAAGAATTTGTAAAAAAAAGACATTAAATTCTGACATAAAAAATTCCTTATGACACTGCTCTGATAATAAGCAGATTAGAATAGAGTAGAAAGCAGACATGAAAATCCTTTAAATTTTTAGAAGAAAAAAACAGAAGCTGAATGGAAGGTCTTTGACATAGAGACTGAACACTGTATGAACAGGAAAATGATTTACAACATAAGTGAAGCTTTATAAATGTGTGGCTAAAGACCATCATGATCACTGGCCGATTCAGACCCACCGTGCTCAAATCGTCACCTTTTCCATGTAGCAACTGCCGATGATCCACCTGCCTGATGATCTGCCTGCCATGCCCTTGAGGTTCTAGTATGGAGAAGTTACTACATGAAGATGAAATTCCACAAACCAAGTCCAATCTAAGAGTGACTGTTTCCTGCTAAAGAAGTGGAGGAATTCCATGTGACAGTCAGCAGGACCTTAACTCATATTGGAGACAAAGAAAACCTAGGTAAATTACACATCACACCTATATAGAACATATGTGCACATACTTTTGATTTAAAGCAATTGCAAATTTCAGATATTAATGATATAGACAATAATTAAACTCTTTCTAATATTTAAAATGACAACTATAAATGGATAATTTATTTTTGTAGATTATTATCATTTGTAGGTGTTAAACCATACATTTAATCATAGCATTATATCCAATTATTCTTATTATTGTATGTAAATATTTCAATTGATTTCTTTTTTTTTTGTTGTTTATTTATTATATAAATATTCCTTAATTATTTTATCTGTTTTGTCTCATTCTTCACCATTCCAGACAGTTAATATATCCAGAGGGGTTTGGGTTATAATTATTACTCCATTTTGAGCTCTAAGTAACATGTGAGGCTAGTGGTGCAGTATTCTTGATCCCATTTAATTTTATAAATCATCCAAATGCTGTAATTCTTTAATAATTACAGCAGTTGAGAGACATTTTACCGGGAAAGATAACCTGGCATAATATCCGTATGGTCACAGGTTTAGTCAAGTATGGATATAGATTCATTTATGTCCGTATGTTCTCTCTGCTTCCGGTAATGGAAGGTGGATAATTTTGAATTTAAGAATCCATATTATATATAAATAAAAGGGTAGTTCATTTGATCATCATGTTTCTGTTACATTATCAGGGCCAGTCCAGGATCATTTGCTGTGCAATTGGTAATCATGTATTGGGTAAATTTTTTGAAATTTAGCAAATATTTTATATATATAAATTTAGTTAATAAATCTCAGTGGTGAGGAGTGAAGATGAGGGGGCCAAAAATTTTTTGTTGCACTTTATAATATGTTATATATGTATTTTGACATCAAATGTGTAGAAAAAATAGAAAGAAGGGGGGAAATTTTAATATCAAGAAAGCTTTTGAAGTTTTGTTGTGACACATGTAATGTAGAAAACAAGGATTCAATTATAATTGTAGCAAACAAAGATAGATTATTTAGATGGAATTGTTGTTAACGAAAAATAAAGTAGTTAAGTTAAAAATTAAAATAAAGTTTCAAGAAGGTTTTAATTATAAATAATAAAATAGTCATGTATCTAAATTAAGTGAAAAAAATATATATGTATGCTTCTAAAATATTCGCGTATCTCAGTTGAATTGGAGAAAATATATGTGTGATTCTAAAATAGTCATGTATATCAGTTAAATTGAAGAAATATATATGTGTAATTCTAAAATAGTCATGTATTTCAGTTAAGTTAAATAAATATATGTAGGAATAAAGTCATCAATAAAGTACAAACGGAGTGTGTAATGTAGGATATTAGTAAGTTGAAAATATATATGTGTATGAATTTTAAATAGCCTTAACAATAAAGTGATCAATAAATGATACACTTAGTATTACAGTATATCAGCAATGCAAATTGTTTGAATTATAGTTAAATTATGAAAAATATATAATCGTGTCATTTATTTAAGTAAAGTGAGTAAGAGTTTGCACACATAGTGGGAAAAAAGGGCATTCATCAAAGTAGGACAGGCAGTCAAAATGAATCTAGGGCAGGTAGAAAAATGGTGAACCAGAGCAAGAGTGTTTGGATTGCTTAGCATTCTAAATGCTAGCTATCATATAATAAGGAGCAAAGCATAGCAAGTCAAAACAGAAGGTAAAGAATTAGTAGAAAATTTTTTTAAATAAATATATCAAGAATGGTTAGGTAAAATTTGTATCTATGCATACAAGGTCCCAAACTAAAATGGACCATCAAGAAAATTAAGTGAGAGAAATGGATGAAGATAAGGAAAGGGATGCAGAGGATATCACACAAAGGGAAGTGACAGATAAAATCAATTTTAGTGATGAAATGAATATGCTCATGCAGATGAGTGTGGAACAACAGCAGTTCATGAAGGAATGCCAGGACAGGGAAGAAAGAATGATGGAAGAATGGTGTGCAAAGTTAGCATTGGGTAATATCAAAAGAATTGATGAAGCCATAGAAGAAATGAGAAATAACTTCACCAAGTAATCAGATAGAAAGTCAGCAGATTTTGATTTGATAGTGGGCATAAGGCAGCAGGAAGGGAAAATGAGAAAGTAAGATAAAGAGGAGGAAATTTGAAATGATGAGGTTAGAAAATAATGGAATGTTGGTGAGTATGCAGTGGAACATAAGTCAGATAGGGAGAGTATTGGAAAGGTTAGAGTCTAAATTTGAAGAGAGGATAAGGTCAGACAGTAACAGCACAAACACAAAAGTAGGGGGCATAGAACCAAGAGCCACTGGAGGATATATGTAAACAGGGGATATGGAAATCACATAGATAATCCTATCGGGTTCCATCAGTTCTTAAAGATACAAGTCTTTTCAGAACACCCAGGAGATGGAGCACTTGGGAAGCCTTGAAATTTATTTCAAGTTTAGCAGGATGAGTGAGGAGGCCAAGATAGCAGTGGTTTGCAGTCATTTGCAAGGTGAATCACAAGTGTGGTGGAACTCACTGTTCTAGAAGCCCACAGCATTTGCAGGATATAAAGCTTTGAGGACCAGTTATTGGAGTGAGGAACTCCAAGAAAACATGTTGCATCAAATAGCACAGCAAAAATGGAGACTGGGGGAATCATTTACAACATTCTTTTGCTATCAAGTTGCCAAGTTATGGATGATGACAGCTAATCCATTAACTGAAATGCAAATAATTTGGATGATTAGGCATGGTTTCCTGAAAGACATTGAACAGACACTGATTAGTATGGAGAGGAAGACTGGATCGATTTGCTGAGTTGCTAAACATATTGGATAGCACCAGGACTGACGAGAGGGATGAGGGATATAAATCTAGACTGCCTTCAAAGGAATCACGTAATTAAAAATGTTGAGATCCTAGTAAAGGGTGATGGAATAAAACAGAAGAGATTTTACAGAGAAGAACCCATGAGTACAGGAGAATGGATGTCATAGAGTGGAGACTGAGTGGAAGCATCCATATGAGACAGATGATAGAGAATGTTGGGATCATAATCTGCATACCAGAGAAAGCAGATATGAGTCCAACAGTGTGAGACTACCTCCAGATAAAACATAATTACAGTTATAAGGAACAGATGGATCCACTGGTACAGTATTGGAATTGGACTGGATTAAGATTAAAGGTAAATGGTCTTATGAGAATAAACAAAAAATATATAATAATAATGATAACATGAAGAAAGAATGAGATAGCAAATGGCCAAACAGTTTGCAAAGAATACTTTACCCAAATTGAGACAAACCATCAGTTAGATAATAGTTTACGAGATTGTAGATAGAGGCAGGAGGTATGTGTAATAGATATTTTAGTAGGAATTTTAGCAGTATATGGTAAGCCATCTGTTATATATTCATGCATGAGTTCTGCAGTGAACCAGATGCTATTAGATAGGGAAGACAGGGACAGAAATCCTCTTCTCATATAAAGACCCACTGTATTGAAATTGCCAGTTAGATATTTGATAAATATCACAAGTCAGTGAAATATAAACAAATGTACAGGTGAAAAACCACTTATATAATGAGTTGTCAGTAAATATTCTGACATCATGGATGAGCTGGATAAGAAATGCCAGTAATCCGACCTACCTTGGTATAGTGATCAGAGTTGTCACTTAGAGAGATATAAGTTGTGAAATGTGGGGTATGAACAGGTTTTTGTTCAGGTCACAGAGATATCTTGTGGACTCAAACCTGTATATACAAGCAGGTGGCAGAAGTAAACTCATGTATTGTTCGTAAGCTCGATTACAATGGTTTAGTAATGCAGATTGGATCATTAGGAAAGTGAATGTCACCTCTCTAGGAGTATCTCATTATCATCATAATAACAATAGTTAAGTAAGTGTGCCTTGCTCTCAATCCATTAAAAATTTTTTCAAGAAAAAATTTTGAAGGAGGGAACAGTATAATTTGATACGCATTTAGTGTTATCTCACATGTATATAATTAATATTAAACAATATTAAATATTGTAGTTTTCTTTTCAAAATAGAAAAAAAGAACAAATAAATAAAGGAATCAAACCAATGAAGAAAGATAAGGTCATAATTTATTACTATAATAAAATGAAAGGGAAAGAAATGGAATTAAACAAGATTTATATCTTTTACCCTCCAAAGTGTATATTTTGAAAAGATAAGAAGTAAAGTTACAAATATTGAAATTGAATATTTGGTTTAAAATTAACAATGAGAAAGGAAATATAAACGAAATAGGAACTAAAATGATTTATAAAAGTAAAGATTGAGGAGTTTAAATAAAATTATAAATAGAATTTAAAATATGACAAAAAGATAAAGATCTATTCCCAAAACTACATATTTTGATGAAAAAATGAAATGCGTGTGTGGAGTATGTATAATGTATGATAAAGACAGTCAAAGAAAATAATTTTATTAAAAATTTATTTTATTAAAAAAAAGAAAAGAAAAGAATTAATAAATAAATGTAAAATATTGCTACAAAATTGTTTGAAAAAGTAAATTTGTATAAGTTGCTGAAGATGTCTTAGAGTGAAAGCTGTGAATGTAAAGCTACAAACAAGAAGATAAAGATAATGAAAGAATTTGAAAAAAAAACATTAAATTAATTCTAAAAGGAGTTCATGTAGAGACTTTGGTGAGGTCGCTGCTTGGATAATAATCAGATTACAATAGAATAGAAAGCAGACATGAAAATGCTTTAAATTTTTAAAAGAAAAAAACCAGAAGCTGAGTGGAAGGACCTTGATGTAAACTGAACACTGTATGAACAGGAGAATGATTTACAACATTAGTGAAGCTTCAAGAATGTGTGGCTAAGGGCCATCATGATCGCTGGCCAATTCAGACCCACCATGCTTATAGGGTCACTTTCACCATGTAACAACTGCCAAAGATCTGCCTGCCTGATGATCCATCTGCCATGCCCTTGATGTCCTAGTATAAAAAAGTCACTACAAATAAGATGAAATTCCACAAACCAAGTCCAATCTAAGAGTGACCATTCCCTGCTAAAGAAGTGGAGGAATTCCACGTGACGGTCAGCAGGACCTTAACTCATATTGGAGACAAAGAAAACCTAGGTAAATTACATATCACACCTATATAGAACATATGTGCACATACTTTTGATTTAAAGCAATTGCAAATTCCAGATATTATTGATATAGACAGTAATTAAACTCTTTTTAATATTTGGAATGATGACTATAAATGGATAATTTATTTTCATAGATTATAATCATTTGTAGGATTTAAACCATACATTTAATCATAGCATTATATCCAATGATTTTTTTATTGTATGCAAATATTTCAATTGATTTTTTTTATTGTATGTAAATATTTCAATTGATTTTTTTGTTGTTGTTTATTTATTATATTAAATATTTCTTAATTATTTTATCTGTTTCATCTCATTCTTCACCATTCCAGACAGTTAATATATCTGGATGGGTTTGGGTTATAATTATTACTCCATTTTGAGCTCCAAGCAACACGTGAGGCTAGTGGTGCAGTATTCTTGATCCCATTTAATTTTATAAATCATCCAAGCACAGTAATTCTTTAATAATTACAGCAGTTGAAAGACATTTGACTGGGAAAGATAACCTGGGGCAATATCCGTATGGTCAGGGATTGGGTCAAGTACAGATATAGATTTGTTTATGACCATATATTCTCTCTGCTTGTGGTAATGGAATTTGGATGACTTTGAATTTAAGAATCCATATTATATATAAATAAAAGGGTAGTTCATTAGATCAGTGTTTCCCAACCTGTGGTACGCATACCACTGGTGGTACGCGAGTCGCTGGTTGGTGGTACACGAAAAATAATCAATAATGGCGGACATAAAAAAAAAATTAAATTATAAAAATATAGAAACGTTTTTTCCTATAATTCATAAAAATTATTTTAATTAATAATATTATACAGTAAAGTTGTTAATATGTACAGTCGATAACAATCTTTAATGTTAATGATAAAATTGAAAGTATGATTAAGAAATTAGATTTTTGGAAACAGTAATATATATATATATGTATCGAAAACAATCAACTGGAAGTATTCAAAACTCTTCATATTTTTTTGTTTGAAAATAAGGTTAGTCTGTCTCAAGATATACGAGAAAATATAATAGCACATTTAACAGGATTAAAATTGTCTTTCATAGAATATTTTCCAAAATCCAAAAACACAAATGATAATTGGATTTAAAACCCCTTCTATGCAGAAAATTTAGAAAAAGCTACATCATTATCAATAAAGGATAAAGAAAATTTAATAGAATTATCATGTGACAGAACTTTACAAGTAGAATTCAAACGACACAATCTAATTAATTTTTGGTTAAACATTAAAGAATATGAACAACTTTCTGAGAAAGCTCTTAAATTATTATTACCGTTTACTATGGAATTAGTAGGAAGAGCTTTTTTTTCATATATTTTTTTAAAAATAAGTATCGAAACAGATTGAACGCAGCTGTAGACTTAAGGATATACCTCGCATCTTTTGAATCAAATTTCAAAAAATTATGTTGTTCGAAACAAGCACAAAGATCTCATTAAATTTATTTTATAAAAATATTTGATTATGATAAGAAAACATACTAATTGTTTTTTTTATAATTTTGTGTTTTTATTAAAACCATTTATTAGTAAACGAAATATGACAAAATAGTAGATAAATAATGAGTCGGATCAAGGCAAATCAATCTAAATTATTTAATTTGAAAGAATGTATCAGAAAAGGATCATACCCAGAAATTAGACTCTCATTAATTCTTGATCATCTATTGTGGATTGCTAGATGTAAGCTAGTATTTAATCATCAAAATTTTAATCCTATTAACTTCATGCTAAACAATATAAAGAAAACAAAACAAGAGATAGCCTGATAATCCCTGAGGTTATTTTTACCATGACTTGGGACATGCTGGATTTATCCTCTCCATGGCCAACCAATAATAGCAAGATGCTCCAAAACCAAATGAAGGAATGAGAAAACACTTTGAACAAAATATGTACCAAATAACCTTTAATGTAATAATGTAATCTTTAATAAATTATTTTGTAAAACATATGAAACATTGAACAAACACATACATATAAATATGTTACAGTGAGTTTATAATTTCAGTGAGTTTGTAATCTGGCATAATGTTTAGGTATGTTTCAATGTAATTTGTCTAATTATGAGATGTGAATACATACATGGTCACCCTATAATATTTATAATGCAAATGCAATAACACACTCGCAATAACAAATTTCACAAAATACAATCACTTTACGAAGTGGTACAATTTAGCGTGATGTACTACCAAGTGGTACGTGAGCCAAAAAAGGTTGGGAAATGCTGCATTAGATCATTGTGTTTCTGTTACAATACATATATTGAAATTACATGGATAAAAATGACAAATTTCTCATGATTCTTCTCAGATGTGTATACATTGATCTTAACATATCTTCTATATAGTATAAAAAATTTTATATTGATGTTTGCTTTGTTCATTTGTCTGTGTTATTTCGGTTCATAATAGTTTCTACATAAAAGTATTGTTGTTTCTGTAATATAATTTTTTTTCAAATTTTCTGCCGTTATTATAATTTGCAATTTACATAAAGCATATTTTTAATGGCTAACTTGTTTTTTTCCATATATATTAGCACCACCAACAACAACAACAGGTAAATACAATCATCAAATTTTATAGATCATTTAATTTATATTGTAATTATATATATATATATATATATATATAATTACAATAAATATAAATATATATATATATATATATATATATATATATATATATCAATAGATGGAGCTTTACCAAGATCTCCAAACAAACATATTCTGTTTACAAAAATGTCAGAGTCAATATTCACTGTCTCTTTCATTTTGCTCCACCCTCAGATCAGCTGATTTCAAGCTGATTTGCTCTCATCAGTGAAGGGATAGGAGTTATAAAACTAGACCTGAAACACTAACTTCCAAGCATTTATGCAAAACATTTCTACCAGTTTGCAAGCATGAATTTTTTAGACATGTTAACGTCTTCAAACTCAGCCTATCAAACAAGATAGCTATATGGGTCTGATTTCAGTTCAGTTTCTCCACATAGTAAAAGTTTCTGCAATCTATATCATTGCAAGAAAACTTTAAAGGTACATTTATGAAAAAGAAAAACTAGTTTTATATACGTAAAAAACCTGTTATCGCTTGTATTAATGATCAATAGATGGAGCTTTACCAAGACCTCCAAACAAGCATATTCTGTTTACATAAATGTCAGCATCAATATTCACTGTCTCTTTCATTTTGCTCCACCCTCAAATCAGCTGATTTCAAGCAGATTTGCTCTCATCAGTGAAGGGATAGGAGTTCTAAAACTAGACCTGAAACACTAACTCCAAGTGTTTATGCAAAACGTTTCTATCAGTTTGCAAGCATGAATTTTTTAGACACATTAATGTCTTAAAACTCAGCCTATCAAACAAGATAGCTATATGGGTCTGATTTCAGTTCAGTTTCTCCACATAGTAAAAGTTTCTGCAATCAATATCATTGCAAGAGAACTGAAATCAGACCCATATAGCTATCTTGTTTGATAGGCTGAGTTTGAAGTCATTAACATGTCTAAAAAATTCATGCTTGCAAACTGATAGAAACGTTTTGTGTAAACGCTTGGAGTTAGTGTTTCAGGTCTAGTTTTATAACTCTATCCCTTCACTGACGAGAGCAAATCAGCTTGAAATCAGCTGATCTGAGGGTGGAGCAAAATGAAAGAGACAGTGAATATTGACTCTGACATTTATGTAAACAGAATATGCTTGTTTGGAGGTCTTGGTAAAGCTCCATCTATTGATCATTAATACAAGCAATAGCAGGTTTTTTACGTATATAAAACTTGTTTTTCTTTTTCATAAATGTACCTTTAAAGTTTTCTTGCAATGATATAGATTGCAGAAACTTTTACTATGTGGAGAAACTGAACTGAAATCAGACCCATATAGCTATCTTGTTTGATAGGCTGAGTGTGAAGACATTAACATGTCTAAAAAAATTCATGCTTGCAAATTGATAGAAACGTTTTGCATAACCGCTTGGAGTTAGTGTTTCAGGTCTAGTTTTATAACTCCTATCCCTTAATGATGAGAGTAAATCAGCTTGAAATCAGCTGATCTGACGGTGGAGCAAAATGAAAGAGACAGTGAATATTGACTCTGACGTTTATGTAAACAGAATACACTTGTTTGGAGATCTTGGTAAAGCTCCATCTATTGATCATTAATACAAGCGATAGCAGGTTTTTTACGTATATAAAATTTGTTTTTCTTTTTTATAAATGTAGCTTTAAAGTTTTCTTGCAATGATATAGATTGCAGAAACTTTTACTATGTGGAGAAACTGAACTGAATTCAGACCCATATAGCTATCTTGTTTGATAGGCTGAGTTTGAAGACATTAACATGTCTAAAAAATTCATGCTTGCAAACTGATAGAAACGTTTTGCATAAACGCTTTGAGTTAGTGTTTCAGGTCTAGTTTTATAACTCCTATCCATTCACTGATGAGAGCAAATCAGCTTGAAATCAGCTGATCTGAGGGTGGAGCAAAAGGAAAGAGACAGTGAATATTGACTCTGACATTTATGTAAACAGAATACGCTTATTTGGAGGTCTTGGTAAAGCTCCATCTATTGATCATTAATACAAGTGATAGCAGGTTTTTTACTATATAAAATTTGTTTTTCTTTTATATATATATATATATATATATAATATATATATATATATATATATATATATATATATATATATATCATGTGCTTGGGCTCATGGTAGTAAATTTTATTCAAGGGTCCAGTGTGTGAAATTTTAAA
Source organism: Epiperipatus broadwayi (assembly GCA_028023455.1). Lineage (NCBI taxonomy): Eukaryota > Metazoa > Onychophora > Udeonychophora > Euonychophora > Peripatidae > Epiperipatus > Epiperipatus broadwayi. Next base: position 3,403,101 of record JAQFVV010000133.1, on the reverse strand, counting down.
TTTTAAAATTGTAATAATTTTTGAATTATTGAAAAGTAGTGTGTAAATATCAGTTATATATATTGAAATGCTTATTGGATTATAGATTTCTCAATTAAACAAAAGCTCACCCATAAATATTTTAATAGTGAAATGGTTGGGATTATGGTTTTCTAACCAAGCAAAAGCTCACTTAGTAATATCTTGAAGGTGATGATAATCTTGACTGTGAGACACTGGAAAGTCTGATAGAGTGGATATAAATCATAGACATTTTATCACAGGTTCCAGTGGCAGCTGTTTCCATATAATATTTTAATAGTTAAACTAATTTGGAAGCATAAAAATATGTAGCACTTTATTAGTATTATTAAACAGTAGTTAAAAATAAACAACAAAACCAAATTATAAGTTTTCTAAATTTTATTTATAAACGATCTTTAAACACTTTGTATTTTAATTTAAATTGAAATAACAGTCTAGATTTCTGTCACTAGAAAGATTAAAACATTAATTTATGCACAGTTACATTGATTGGATTATTGAAAACCAGTCAAATATTATAACACAAAGAATGAATACTAGAACAAGTTTGTAATCTGGGGAGACTACTTAAAAAAAATCAGAATAAGACATAATTCTCCACGTATAAAAAAAACAGTCAAAGTAATAAGCTGAAAATAGTAAATTCGAAAATTATTTTGAAGAAAATTTCAAGATTATATGAAATTAGATATGTTGGAGTAGAAAATTTAATAACTCTGTAGCATTTCTAACTACTTTTCATTTATCGTATAATTTTTGATTTTCGCATATAGAAGAGATCGGAATAACCCTCATTATTACTACTATTGGGAGAAATATTTGCCTAAATATGGACTATTTGGATGAAAGAACCAGAACAGAAAACATAAGCAATTATTATTGTTTTATTTATTTTAATAAATGGCTAGAACTAATAAGAACACTAAAATTATTGAGATACAAGAGGAAAAGGATTAAAGTAATTTTGATTTTCGCGCTGCCGCCGTAAGCATTAATCTGAAAAATATATTTGTTGTTCAAACTATTTTCTCAGTAAAAATAATTCAAAATTCTTTTGAAGGAAAATTTTAGAAGAGATATTAAATAAATTAAACATTCAATTTTAAATCATATAAAGTAATTTGTTCTGAAGGAAAAAAAATGCCTAAATTATTTCATATTGTCATTGTGAAGAGGCATCATCTGCTTTAATATTTCACTGCTAATGGTTTAGTTGTTGAAATAGAAAATGATAAATTATTAATGTCAAGTATATTTTATTGACAATTGCTAAATAGTAAATTAATTCTACTGACATTATTAAATGTGTATTGTATAATGGAAGTGAATAAATAAGGATTTATTTAATTTTCTTGATTATGTGAAATGTAAAGTAATGATATTCTCGGCTGCTCTAAAATCATTTAAAATTATAACAGAGATCTTCGCGCAGATAGAAAAGCAGGATAAACCAACAAAGAATTTTCATTCTGTTTAATGGTCTTAGTCTCAAATTGCTAGATATTATATCACTAGGATGACATCAAATATATTAATCAATCTAGGATTGTAAAAAAAAAATGTGTTTATAAATCTTGATAAACCTAGTTTAATGGTATTGCCTTCAAAAAATGTTTTAGATATTACCTCATTATGCCTCATTATGTTTACATTATTATAGAAACTAATAAAATAGTTTTGTGCCTTTAAAAAGAATTTTAAGTATTATCTGAATATGCTATTAGGAAACAGGATAGTCAACATATATATTTCCTTAGGAATAGCTGCTTATAATATGCGTCTTCTTATTATTTTGCTCATAAGAATGGTTCAAACTGGGACGACTATGATACAATCTAATAGGAAAGAACATTTGTTCATCGTTGTTATTGACATATATAATATTGTAATATTTTTTTCTCTTACTCATGTGTTATTCAAGGATGAGGTTTTTATTATTATTATTATTATTATTATTATTATTATTATTATTATTATTATTATTATTATTATTATTATTATTATTATTATTATTATTATTATTATTATTATTATTATTATTATTATTATTATTATTATTATTATATGTTATATATTTTGTGATGCTATAAAATATAATTAGTAAGGGTATAGAGATGCCCAAAAAGATATACATCTATCACATATATTTTATATTATCTGATCAAGGGAAACATAATGGTAAATATTATTTATTGGGGAGAAGGGAAAAATATTTATCTTTCACACTGCTAAAATAAATGTTAATATTATATTGAAAGGGGAATAAACAGACCCGCACTTTCCAGAATTATACACTTCCTGACATAATTGTTCTATTATAGGAAATAATTTAATAAACCCTTTTCATTTCTTAATGTAACATATGAATTAAAATGTCCATTTTAAATATCAAATGTAGATTGATCCATCGTTACATGTATATTGCTTGCTATAACAAGGGTATAATAGTTATTTTAAAATAATTAAGGGTTGTTTTACTGATATATTGATGGTTAATTGATCAAACATTAACAGTTTATGCATTGTAAAATGGAATATTTATGTTTCCACTTTTATTATTAGGATGGTTTTACCTTGCTATGGTATTGTTTAGAATTTGTAATAGCTTTTAGCTGATGAGTTTGTGCTAAATATAAGAGCATCAGATATAATAATATCAATATTGTGCATGGGATGATGGAGAATATATATATATATATATATATATATATATATATATCCCATTGCTAATTAAATGAAAGGATGATATTGTTGAGGCTAGTTAAGAGTTATTGCTTAGAGCATAGTTAATTCCCAAGAGGGGATGATCCCATGGTCTGAATTCTATTTTACATGCTGAGCCACTGCCTGCACTTTTATACCAATGAAGGTATTAGAATTGGCCATTTTAGTATACAACGTTCATGTTGGTTTTAGTATATAACTTTCGTGTTGTAACTGATACACTTTTCAAAACTGCAAGAAAGATAGCTGGTAGTAAAAACCAGCAATTGGCCAATAAAATATTTACTGAGACAAGAGAATTTATAAAGAAAAAAAGTAATATGAAAATATACCCCTATGATGCATTAAAAAGATTGAATACCTCGACTTCTATCAAATGGTGTGGAAAAGACTTGGATATGATATAAAAATGTATAACTGTGAACTAGCAAAAAAAGCTGTAGAAGAGAATAAAAGTCTCAAAAATGGAAAACAACATTTTGGTATGGGTAAAAAATTATATCTGTTACAAGGAAAAAAGATGTAACTATTACTAAAAAGAGAGATACCATAATGAAATGGGTAGAACACTTCTATCAAGAATTATATGGTAATAAAGAACAAGAACCTCCTATATTTATTATCTTTTCCAAATTGCCCAGGATTTTAAATGAAGAAGTGAGACTTCAATAAAATTTATGAAGAAAGAAAAGGCTCCTGGTAATGATGGAATTAAACTTGATATATTAAAAGAAGCAGGTAAAAATGCAAAAAGTAGTAGAAAAGATATATATCAAGTGTCTAAATGATAAAGATATACCAGATGATTGGAAAAATGCAGTATTAATATTCATAGTTAAAAAAAGGTGATAAAGAAGATATTAGAAATTTCAGACTTATCAGCCTTTTATCAGTTTATATAAAATTTGTATTAACATAATTACAACTCATCTACAGAGAATATTGGATTTCCACAAACCAAGAGGACAAGCTGAATTTAAAAGTGATTCCAGAACATTAGTTCATATTCAGGTATTGAGAGAAGTTATAGAAAGAACAAAAGAATATGAGTTGCCATTTTGCTTTGGATTTGTAAATTATGAAAAGGCATTTGATTATATAAGTATTTCTTCAATGATTAATGTATTGTATTATCAACATATACATCCAGGTTATTGTAATATTTTAAAGAATAATTATAAAAATGCAACTGCAACAATTAGATTACATAATGATACTAGGAAAGTAACATTTAGAAGGGTGTAAGACAAGGTGACTCCATATCCCCAAAATGTTTTACAGCAGTACTTCAAGAAGTATTTTGTAGATTAAAATGGGAATTTAAAAGAGTAAAAGTAAATGGAGATTATTTAAGTCATTTAGATTATTCAGATGATGTAGTTGTTTTTGCAAATAATACTTTAGAGCTACAGGACATGTTGCAGGAGTTATGAGATCAAGTAGAACTAAAGATAAATGTTAAAAAACACTAAAGTAATGTTCAATGGATTTTTTCAAAATATGAAAATAATGATTGATTATAATAAGTTAGAAGAAGTTAACAGCTACAAATATATTGATCAGATTATTAACACAGATGGAAACATAATGGATGAAATTAATCATAGAATTACACTTGGATGGATATGCTTTTTCTAGGAATAACTTGATACTAAAAGAAATACCTTTTTAATAATTGCTTACCAGTACTTATTTATGAATCTAAAAGTTGAACACTTAATAGAAAATCAATGCAGAGATGCCAGACCATTCAAAGAAGTATTGACAGATGCATGTTAAGAAAAGTTCAAAAACGCAATATATGGGTAAGAAACCTACGTGTGTTATTGATCACATTGAAAATATTAAAAGATTGAAGTGGAGTTGTGCTGTGCATATATCTAAATGAGATGATGATAGATGGACAATTGAAATTTTAAACCGGATTCCAAGAGATTGTAAAAGTCCCTCAAACAGACCACATGCGAGATGCGTAGTTTAAATTGGAAAGTGTTCAGAAGTGATGTGGAGAAGAAAAGCTAGCAAGTAGTGAAGAGGTATTGAACTAGGAGATTCCTTCATTCTGCAATATATTGATAATAGGTGATGATGATGATGGTGACTATTGTGTCATTTTAATAAATCCAAATTTATATTAATTTAAATTTTTAAATGGAATTTCCTTGTAAACATTATGTATGATATGTAGAAATCTTATATGATGTATATTACAGTAATTTCCCTGCTAATTTTTAAACATTCAATTTACTATTACCTTATTTATTTCATTTATAAAACCATCATTTAGTCAAAGCAACGACTACTATTATTAAGCAGTAGTTAACTAAAACAACATAATAAAGCAACCGTTTGAGTGTGAATTAAGTCCGATTTTGAAAGTAAAGTAAAACATATATGTGATCTTAATATAACATAAAACTTGAAATTCTGATTTAGGAAATGGAAATAATTTCTATTTACACATTTTTATTTTTTTAAATATTCAATGCAATGTTAAAGTAATTTTCCAACTGTCTTATAAATTTCTCATTTTACTCAGAGTTTATAACACAAGAGTTGTATATCATTTGAATTTGGCATTCAGAAATAAAAGCGAGCTTTCTTTTTAAATTTTTTTGTAATAATTTCTAAAATTTTCAATAGGATATTTATAAAAAAATAAATAAAATATTTATTTAATGTTAATTTCGCCTTTGTTGCAACGAAAACAATATAAACAAATATATTAAAGTGAAGAACAAAAAAAAAAGATAGCATTGGAATATAAATAACAAAAAAAATTTTACTGTAAATATATTTTAAAATTACCTAAAAATAAAGAATTTGCTAATGATGAAGTATTTATCGGTGCAAGATCAAATCTCTTTTTATTTTATTATAATATATACAAAAGATAAAGGCAATTAGTTAATCAAGTAATATATTTTTTTACAATATATGCCTTTATTATTTTTTTCTCATCAATAAAATTGTATGCACAGTATTATGTACATATAATCAAAATTCTTTGAAAAAAAAATATAATTTTCAATGTACTGTAATGGTAATACACCCGTTACATTAATTTTAAATTAAAATAAAAACTGGAAGCTAAAATTAAAAGAGTTGTAATATATATTCGCACAGATGCAAAACTTTAAAAGTATTTTTTTTAATAAAAAAAAAGTATTTGAACATACTTTTTTTTTATAAAAAAAAAAGGTAAAGATCTAAATATAAATAAAAAAAAGAGTAAAGTTTTAAATATTAATATTTTTTTAAAGTAACATAAGTAAAAATGGAATCAGGTATTAATTAATTCCTGTAATCTCAAAATGGAAATGATTGTTGTTTTAAATTAAATGAAAAAGCAAACAAGCCCTTGGGGTTGTTATATAAAAAAGTCAGATGAAAGACATAGATAAGAAAACAAAAAAAATAGATGTCCAATAGAAGCAGCAAATAATGCTCGGACCTTAATGAAAATTTGGAACAGGAAACCATGTTCAATGAATCCGAAGAACTATTATAAAAAGAAAAATTTCCAAATTAAGGACAGTTCAAGCTTGATTTTTTTGAGAAGGGTGATAAGACACACTTGTCACCCTCTCTCACTTATTTCAAATGAAATGACTGTTGAATTGTGAATGGTACTGTTGCAGACCATGGGTATTGCAACTAAATAGTACTAGGATTGAACCAGCTAATGCAACCTCTGGATTGAGAACTATGGAATGAACAGCAGACCAGTCTTCCATGAAATTATAACTAATACAATCTTTGTGGGAATTGGCAGCAGGTACCAGGAGATTTCTACTGTAAGATATGAACTGAAAATTTTAAAAAAAAGTAATTAAGAACTTTTGTTAAGATTTGACAAGCTAAACCTAATTTTTAAAATGAACTTTAATCTGACTTAATAATTCAAAATCAATTTAATTTTAAATATTTTGAGTTTGCTGATTTAATCATTTCCATTTTTTTATTATTTTTTATTAATATTTTTTGACTAAATTATAGAAATGTTAAATTTAAGTCGCACATGAATGGCTGCATAGATTTGTAAAGTTATATTAATTAATTAAGGAAGGGTTAATCTTAGGTTATTTGTTTCATAGTTAAATTGGGTTAATCGATTGGATATATTGGTGTAATTAGTAAATGTAGCATGAGATTCGCTATGTACAGGATCATATTATCCATTGCACTTGGGCAAAAATAAATCCCATTTCTCTTAATGAACATCAGAAGCAGATGTATTCCTTGCTCCGTGGATCACCCCTTTAGCCTATGGAATGGGATAGTAAGACAGGAAACACAGTTCTTCCTATAGGTTTTTTTATTATTGTTCTTCTCACCAGACAAATGTACCATTCCTGTAATGGATGAGTGTCAATGTCGTCAAGAACCATGCTGTTCAGATGTGCATTCCTGACAGTATGCTATTGTGCTGTCGTATTCATGCTGCATTGAATACATTGATATATCAGATAGATTGGCGTTAGTTTGAATTTGAACTTTTGGTCTAAGGTTAAATAAGGGATAGAATATTTTCTTTTTTAAATGCAAGCTATGTAGTTTTATTCATACTCTGCACTCTAATAAAATATTATTAAATTCATCTGTGTGGATTGTTTAAAATAAGAATTTAAATTTAAAAATTAAGAACCCATCTAAAATATTAAAATCTAAAGATAAATTTTATTCCTCAATTTTGAAATATTTATATGTGCATTAATAAATGATTTGCGTGTTAATTATTGGCAGTGGCTTATTTTATTTTATTTTTTAAAATATTAATATATTTCAAGAATGTAAATCTTTATTAAATCTTATAAGAATTTATATTATAAATTATCTCTGCTACTCCCTGAGCTAATGTCAAGGGCTGATGGCCAATAAAACAAAAGTTGGATTTTTAACTTGTGTTTCTGCCTACTCTATAAATTTTCCAGGTTCAAATAGCCTGGTGTCACCCTTGTATGGCAGATACTGTAAGACTCAAACTTCAAATATCACCCAGACTGTTATAGTACATATATAAAAAATAAAAAATACCTATCTTCCATTTAACAGCATACTTCTATATTCTTCAATATGAGTAACATGTAACAGTTAAATTGAAACAATTTACATCTTTTTAAATTAACTTGAGACTAGTATTATTATATGATTGCCAACATTTCATAATTTTAGTAAATTCTCTGTCCCTTCAAAGATGAGTATTGGCAGCAAAAATGGCATTGTGTATATAATTTCAAGAGATTCTTTAATGTTTATATTTTAAAAATTAAATGCTACTCTGGCTCCATAATCCGCTGAAAGCTTCCTACAGTTCTATTATTATATTTTATATATTTGTATATTCATTGCTTTAAAGGCTATTCCAGATTATTTTTTATTATGCTATGTATTTTTTGCAATTTTTATCATCATCATCATCATTATCAACCATTATCAATCCACTGCAGGATGAAGGTCTCTCCAAGTTTAATCCATCTTCTCCGATCTTTAGCTTCTCTTCTCCACATCACCCCTACACATTTTCTTATTTCATCCATCCATCTTACATGTGGTCTCCTTCTGGGTCTTTTACAATCTCTTGGAATCCAGTTTAAAATTTCAATTGTCCATCTATTATCATCTCTTCTAGCAATATGTCCAGCCCAACTCCACTTCAATCTTTTAAATTTTTTCAATGAGGTCAGTAACACCTGTTTGTTCTCTTACCCATACATTGCGTTTTCGATCTCTTCTTGTTACTCCCAACATACATCTCTCCATACTTCTTTGAGTGGTCTGAAATCTCTGTATTGATCTTCTATTAAGTGTCCAAGTCTCAGATCCATAAGTAAGAACTGGTAAAACACATTTGTTAAAAACCTTTCTTTTCAAACACATAGGCATATTTCCTTTTAATATCAAGTTATTTCTACCAAAAGCACTCCAACCAAGTTTAATTCTATGATTAATTTCCTCTATTATGTTTCCATCTGTATTAATAATCTGACCAAGGTATTTGTAACTCTTAACTTCTTCTAATTCATCATAATCAATCTTTATTTTCATATTTTGAGCAAATTGATTAAACATTACTTTCCTACTTTCATCTGATAACTCCTGCAACATTTCCTGCAGCTCGGAAGCATTATTTGCAAAAACAACTACATCATCTGCGAAATCTAAATGACTTAAATAATCTCCATTTACTTTCACTCCTTTAGTTTCCCATTTTAATCCGCAAAATACTTCTTGCAGCACTGCTGTAAAAAGTTTTGGAGATATGGAGTCACCTTGTCTTACACCTTTCTCAATGTTGACTTTCCCAGTATCATTATGTAATCTAATTGTTGCTGTTGCATTTTTATAAATATTCTTTAAAATATGACAATATCCTGGATCTATACCTTGATGATCCAATGCTTTAATCACCGAAGAAATGTTTATAGAATCAAATGCCTTTTCATAATCTACAAATCCAAAACATAATGACAACTCATATTCATTTGTCATTTCTATAACTTCTCTCAATACTTGAATATGATCTACTGTACTAAAACCACTTTTAAATCCAGCTTGTTCTTTTGGTTGGTGAAAATCCAAGGTTCTCTGTAGACGAGTTGTAATTATCTTGGTAAAAATTTTATATAAAACTGATAAAAGGCTGATAGGTCTGTAATTTCTAATATCTTCTTTATCACCTTTTTTAAATATTAATATTATTACTGCATTCTTCCAATCATCCGGTACATCTTTATCATTTAGACATTTGGTATATAACTTTGCTAATATTTTTTCTGTTTCTTCACCTGCTTCTTTTAATATATCAATTATAATTCCATCATTACCTGGAGCCTTTCCTTTTTTCAAACATTTAATTGCATTTCTCACTTCTTCATTTAAAATTCTGGGCAATTCGGAAGATGTAATAGATATAGAAGGTACTTGTTCTTTATTACTATATAATTCTTGATAAAAATCTTCTACCAATTTCATAATGTCATCCCTCTTTTCAGTAATAATTCCATCTTTTTTCCTTATTGCAGATATAAATTTCCTACCAATACCAAAATGTTGTTTTACATTCTTAAGACTTTTATTTTCTTCTACAGCTTTTCTTGCTAGTTCACAGTTATACTTTCTTATATCATTTTCATCTCTTTTCCGCACCATTTTACAAAATTCGAGATATTCAATTCTTTTTAATGCATCATTCTTGCATATCTTCACATTCCTTCTTTTCTTCATAAGTTCTCTAGTCTCAGTAGAAATTTTATTAGTCAATTGCTGCTTTTTTTTTACCAGGTATCTTTGTTGCAGTTTTTAAAAGTGTATCAGTTATTTTCATATTAATTTCATTCAAATCTGAATCATGTTCAAAATCTACTAATACTTGAAACCGATTTGTAAGTTCTAATTTAAATTCATTAGAATGTTTCTGAAGATTAGGAATATCAATTGTAAATATAGTTTTTCTTAATAATTTTTGTCTCTCTAGTTTTACATTAACATGTATCTTACCCCTTACTAATCGATGATCACTTCCTGTATTAAATTTATTAAGAACATTACAATCTTGAAATATGTATTTCCTGTTTTTGGCAATTTATATATATATATATATATATATATATATTGAAACAGACACATTGTTTTACATATATAATTTAAAGTTCTCCTCCCTCCCCCCAATTTAGAACTGTTAAATTTCAAAAATAAAAGTTAAAACAATAAAATGATAAGATAACTGCAATTTAAAAAATAATATTTTAAAATATTGAAAGTATTGTTAAAATGTAGTATTTTGCAAAAGTTTAATGTTTACAGATTATTAAAAAGAAGGCTGTAGTTAACAGTTAATAAAAAAAAGATTGCAAAAAAATAAATAAATGTTTTTCACAAACATCAGATAAGCATCATTAGAATCCATTCCTGCCAAAAAATAATGGCCATTGAGGAAAGAAAATTACAAATGGACCTCCAAGAAGGTTGGTGTTTGTCTATTTATTATATAATTTTCATTTTAGATATTATCATTGCCTACTTAATTTTTCATTAAAAACCTTCTATTATATATATTAGTTAAGCTACTAGGTTTTGGCTTAATATTTAATTCAGGTTTTCTAATTAAATGTCAGAAGTTGAGGTGGTTTCATTTGAGTCAATGTTTCTCTTATTGTTACTGTTGAGAACCAAGGTTGTGGATTGTATGTTTCTGTCCCGGAACTTTTTCTTTTTACATGGTATGGTGAAGTGTTTAGGGACATGGTCAGGCTCAGAGTCTGTAAGGCTTGCCATTTCTTCTTACCTAGTTTTGGCATCCATTTCTTCTTGCTCGAAGTCAAAACTTGTGTCTGTTGAAGAGAAATAGTTTTTGCTGGTCTTGTTTTCAAGGGTTTGATGGCATCCATGTGGGTCAGTTTCTTGGCTTTTGTTTTGATATGTTACATTGTTTTGAAGAGAATCCTTTGTCAGATGTCTATATGTTTTCAGGTTGATCGAAGTTTTATGCCCTAATTTTTTATTTTGATTATGCTGTATTTAAGGTTTTGGTTGTTGCATGTTTTGATGTTCTTGCATATGTTCTTTTTTTGAACCACACTGATGTGAGTGACCTGCAAAGGTACCACAAGAGGTGCAGTGACTGGAGGGGCAGTTGCAAAGAAGATGTCCAGGTTTCCTGCATCTGAAACATTCCCTTCCAACATGGACTGTGGGGAAAATATCTAATGGCGCTATTTCTTTTTTAGTGTAATTCAAAAAAGTGCAATATTTTGGGGAACTACATAAAGTTATTTTAGATGATTGCAATAATAATTGAATATTAAATGTATAATGAAGCCACTGATGATACGAAAGAAATAGGTTGGATATCTAGCTTCAACAAAACTCGGAAGATATGTTTTTTTAAAGAGAATTTTCAAAATTGATTTATAAACTTATTAGAAAAATTCTGTAATTTATCATGAATAAGTATATCACATAAACAATTGTTGCAAGTATGAAAATTTACTTAAGTAATTAAGATGGCAATAAATTTTTAACTTCCTGAGTGTAGACAATTTCTTGCATTAAACCAAATCTTAATGATTAATCAAAGTAAATAGTAGTTTATTAGTTGTTATTGTGAATTTGGTAAATATTTAATGTCTCTGTTGGGTGATATATATATATTAGAATTTGTCTATTTAGAAATTCATTTATAGATTCATTAAGCCACCTAACTACTCACAAACATTATATTAAAAAATCTGTAGAAATTCTAACCAGTAAATAAATTCAAGTATATTTATTAACTCCTTTAAGTTTTCCACTGTTTTCTGTTTGATCACAACCCCATAAGTTAATAATTGTTGAAATCTACCAAAAAATGTTATAATACATCATAATAAGAATTCTAGAGATATCATTCAGGTATAATTTTAAGTCATTATGAATCATTTATGAACTTTCATTTTAGTATTGGTTATTAGAATTTGTTATAATCCTACAAATGGTCTAAATAGCACTTTCAATGAGACACATTCCCATCTTTGCAACTTAAAAAAAGGACAACAAAATTTGAACGACTGTTATAATTTTTCAAAAACCTTTTTAAAATAACATGTTTGCGAAATAGTAATTTCCACCAACTTTTAAACTAATACAAATTATATTTTGATTTATATATCTTTCATTATTTAAAAAAAAATGGCGAAGCTTATTAAAGTCTGGGAATTGCCAGCCATAGAAAAGGAAGCCATTGCATTTTTACAGGGTGAAAATGTTTTGCCACAGAGCATAAAATGTTCTTGCGGCAAAGTCATTACTCTGCATTCTTACTGCAGTTGGCATTTTTATTGCAATGCCCATGCCTGCAAGAAAAGTCATTCAATTCATGAAAGCCCCTGGTTCAAAGGCTTCAGGATCCCTTTGTGACAGTTGTATGTCTCCTCTACTACTGGAGTAGGGATGACCTTTCACTCTAACCTGCTCATGAAGATCTACAACTGTCCAGCAAGGCCTTAGTTAGCTGGACCAATGGGCTAAGGGAACTGTGCAGTGAAAGCCTGCAGTCCCACACAGGATGTCTAATCGGTGGTCCCAATAAAATTGTGGAGGTGGACCAAACACTGTTTAGCAGGTGTAAAAATCATCAGGGACATATGCTTTTCTAGCAATGGATCTTCAAAGGTGTGTGCCATCATACAGGGGAATGCTTTGTCATGTGTGTTCTATGTAGATCTGCAAGCACACTACTTCAAGCTATATGTGATAACATAGTCAGGATCCACTATATTTGGACTGCTGAAAAAGCTACAGGACATCTGTCCTTGAGGATGCAGGTTTTAGCCACATGAAAGGTCAAACACCGCTATAATTTTGTTGACTTGACAACTGGCGCTCACACACAGAACATTGAGGGTCTGTGGTGGCTGTTAAAGTGGCATAAAAAAGTGTGATATAGCCCACCAAAACCTCAACAACTATCTAGTGGAATTCATGTGAAAACCCTCCCACAAACCAAATTTTTAAAAGAGAAACCCCCCCCAGGTGTTTTTTGGAGATATGTTTTATAGTAATCCGAAATGGTTTGTATAAATGTCTATATTAATGATTTAATTTTTTTTATTTTTTTTTTTTTATTTTTTAGAACTCAACAAGACACAACTAACATTGCAGGTGTTCTTTTTCTTTTTTAAAATTTTTATTTAAAATGGTTTTTTTCTTTAAAACATGTAAATAAACTTGTTATTTTTCCATTGAAATTGTCTTCACTTTCATTAAAATAGTTATTTTACAATTTCATCTCTTACAGCTTGCTTGAAAAGTGTATATGTGTGGGGTAAATGTTATAATTTTTCAAATGTCAAATAAGTCCATTATGTTTTCCGTATATTTTTTTACAGTTGAACTGTGTGTATATATCTCATAATGTATGTGTGCATGTGTATATTGGCCATATGTAATTTTGGGGATTACAATGGGAAGCTAAAGGAGTGAAAGTAAATGATTGACATACAATATCAAGACTGCATTCTTCTTAAAGACAAAAATATTTCCCACATTCTAACTTCTTCAATGATCCTGATATCTCCACTATATCTTCACTAAATCATCTAACCCTATTACACAATTAACCTATTGTGACAATAAAACCTAGATCTTAACTTTTTACTTATGGATTCAGCCTTGCTTGTGGTAACCATAATGAATATTAAAGATATTAATCCACAATTAAAAGTTCACAAACTAATTTTTTTGTGTTATAATCCATTTGCTTTTCAATATTGTACAATTCTGAAAATGCTCAAATTTTGGCTAATTCAAAATAATACTTGAATGACAGACTAGAAATGGGCATCATTATCTTGTTTAATTTGAAAAATGTCTCTGGTCTGATTTAATTTTAAAAATTATTGGCTTTGTTATAATTATACATGTATTCCAATATTAATACTACTTTTCTGACATTTTCATAATGCATCATTAAACCCAAAGATGTCATTATACGTGGTTTTTTAATTTCACAAAGTAGTCAAACCCTAAATGATTACAATTTTGCATTTTCCATGCAACATTTATGCAAACTATCACTTTTATTCCACTTCTCAGTACTTAACAGTCCTTACAGATTGTATTGTTGACAATTTCTCAGCCTCATTAATTGACCGCATATTTCTCTCTTCATCACTTCCACCAGTCTACATAAGTAAAGTTCATTCTTTTTTTCTCTGATATTATATGATCAATCTTAGATTACGATTATAACAAATTCTAATAACCATTACTAAAATGAAAGTTCATAAAGGATTCGTAGTGACTCAAAATTATACCTGAATGATATCTCTAGAATTCTCATTATGATGTATTATAGCATTTTTTGGTAGATTTCAACAATTATTAACTTATGGGGTTGTGATCAAACAGAAAACAGTGGAAAACTTAAAGGAGTTAATAAATATACTTGAATTTATTTACTGGTTATAATCTCTACAGATTTTTTAATATAATGTTTGTGAGTAGTTAGGTGGTTTAATGAATCTATAAATGAATTTCTAAATAGACAAATTTTAATATATATCACCCAACAGAGACACTTAAATATTTACCAATTTCACAATATCAACTAATAAACTATTATTTACTTTGATTAATCATTAAGATTTGATTTAATGCAAGAAATTGTCTACACTCAGGAGGTTACAAATGTATTGCCATCCTTAATTACTTAAGTAGATTTTCATACTTGCAACAACTGTTTAAATATATTGATTCGTGGTGAATTACATATTTTTTTCTAATATGTTTATAAATCAATTTTGAAAATTTTCTTTAAAAAATCTTATATCTTCTAAGTTTTCTTGAAGCTAGATATCCAACCTATTTCTTCCATACCATCAGTGGCTTCATTACACATTTAATATTCAATTATTATTGCAATCATCTACAATAACATTGTGTACATTTACCCACTATGCATATAGAATATGTCCAGATATTATTAAAAACCTTTATAATACTTTTTTTTACTAGACATATAATAAAAATGACATTCTATTTTTGTCTCAACTTGAGATTGTTAATTTTGCTTTTCTGAGATTCAGTTCAACTTTACAAAAATTTTCATAGATCACTAAACATCACATGATCACCATTTCTTATGCTAGCACATAACTGTTATTAAAACAGGCAAAACTCTCCATACAATAGTGCCACTCAGTGCCAACCAGAATAATCAATGGATGCCAGAAGGCTTGTGCATAAAATCCACATCGAGTGCCTACTCATCCACAAGCCAGAGACTAGTCTGAGGATATTGGATGAGTAGGCACTAGATGGGGATTTTATGCACAAGCCTTCTGACATTCCATTGATTACTCTGGTTGGCACTGAGTGGTACTACTGTATGGAGAGTTTTGCCTGTTTTAATTTTCAT
Source organism: Epiperipatus broadwayi (assembly GCA_028023455.1). Lineage (NCBI taxonomy): Eukaryota > Metazoa > Onychophora > Udeonychophora > Euonychophora > Peripatidae > Epiperipatus > Epiperipatus broadwayi. Next base: position 3,387,455 of record JAQFVV010000133.1, on the reverse strand, counting down.
AGATCTGATAGAAATGACATTTACCTTAATTCCAAATTATCAATCAGTATTAACTATAAAGTAGCATTTACCTTTATAGTTCCTTGGATCTAATGTATTTTGTACTTATCCAACTAAAAAATTCCATCAATTTTTTTTATATATACATAGATTATTTACTTAAGGTCCTAAAAGTGCAGTATAAAAATAATTCCTTTGATCTTGTTTTACTTTAATATGCAAATTTAATTACACTTTTTCTACCATTATTAAAAATAAATACATATTCATTAGCTTTTGCAGATAATATTCTTATATCATGATAAAACAATAACCTTCAATTACTGAACAAGTAATTAATCATTTCTCAACTGTATGCAGCATCACATGACTCTCACATTGATGGTTCTATCATAAAGTAAATAAAGTGACCCATTGCAAAATTCTAATTAGATTTCAGCTTTCATTAATAAATCCTGAGCTTGGAAAGTATCTACTAAAAATGTATTGCCTTTACTTTTCTCAAAATTCTTTCATAATGTTTAGACGTTCATCTCGACATATCCTATATCAAAATTAACAACACTTTTAACAGCGTAATTATGGAACAAATTAACTCATTGTTAAACTCTTATAATAAGTAACATTACTTTTACAAGCTGTGGTGATATTACTAATTCAATAATGAAAGAAAGAAACAGCGTACTGGCAATGACTGTACTATCAGGCTTCTGAATTTTAGGCTATTAAGATCATATATAATTTTCAATGATCATCCAATTTTGACAGGCAATGTCTTCCAAATTACTTGAGAACTAATAGTTTTAATTTTAACAGTATACAAGCCTGACATAAGCATCAAACATTCATATCTATTTCAACGGACCCTCATACATTCTATGTTGCTCTTAAATTTTCCTTTCCCCCCCCCCCCCCCCCCTCTCTTAATAATTTAAATGCAGTTAACTGCAATGTTTTTTCTTAACTTTTTAAACAAAACAATCCAAATTTCAAAAATAGTTCCTCAATCTGTTTGTTTTATAGACCATGACATTTTAAATTCTATCCATCAATAAAGATATTAAATGTATATATTTTTAACCTGCAACTTAAATCAGTGGATGACACTGTCTCTCTTATCTCTTAAATTACTGTCCTATCTTCATTAATTTACATCTTGTGTTGTTTCCTTCAAAACAGAATCTTTTTTCTATAATATCATTAGTTTTTGCATTTTGCTCTAAATCTTTTTTCCCCCGAGTCTCTGTAATATCTTACTTTTGCCACACTTATTAAACGTATTATTTTGAAATTTCCTTGTGAGTATATGACATTTTTAGTTATTAAAATGATCCTAAAGTTTTAAATACATCTTGAATATTTCTACTCGATTTTTACACTGAAGAGAGTTCATGGATAAATCACCACACACTACATAAACTGCAATTCTCTAACATCTTATTCAGCCTTCAAAGAATACAATAATAATATGTAGAATATACTTATAAGCAACATCTCTTCACAGCAAATTGGAACTGATAATAAGGGTCTTGTCCATACTCTTCAATTTTATGAATCCTATATTTTGTTTGTTATTTCACAAAAATGTGTTTGATGCTTTATTGCTTACACGCATTAATTTTAATAAATTTATTTTTTACCAAAGATAGTAAAACTTGAATGGTTTATAAATTTATATATCATTTATGATATTAAGTAAATGGAAATGTTTTTCTATGGATTATTTGAAAAATGGATGATAATCAAGAGCTTATTCAGGAAATTGTTAGAGCAATAAAATCTGCTTTTTGACTGACCACTTAAGTATAGTTGAGTTATTTAGATCTTATATTACAAATAATACATGTATGTGCATACATAAATTGTACAGTTAACTTTTTTTACATTTGAACTGAATAGGTATTTTAATATATTTAAAGGAGAGTTTGGTTTGTTTTCTTTGAAGTAATTTAAAAATATTTATTGTGAACGAAACTCTTTGATAAACAGATCAAAATCTCTATAAACTGCAATATACGGTTTTTAGTTAAAATATGAATTTTAGAAATAGAATAACAGAACTTAAAACAATTGTAATAAGAGAAGCATAGCACAGAAACAAGTTCAGAACAACAGATCTGCTTTTTGACTGACCACTTAAGTATAGTTGAGTTATTTAGATCTTATATTACAAATAATACATGTATGTGCATACATAAATTGTACAGTTAACTTTTTTTTACATTTGAACTGAATAGGTATTTTAATATATTTAAAGGAGAGTTTGGTTTGTTTTCTTTGAAGTAATTTAAAAATATTTATTGTGAACGAAACTCTTTGATAAACAGATCAAAATCTCTATAAACTGCAATATACGGTTTTTAGTTAAAATATGAATTTTAGAAATAGAATAACAGAACTTAAAACAATTGTAATAAGAGAAGCATCGCACAGAAACAAGTTCAGAACAACAGATCAGAAAAATTCTCTCGGCTAAAGATATTGTAAAAATGAATGGATAGAAATGAATCATATTCGAATTATTGCTTGTGCATAACAGCACGCATTATTACTTGTTATGGCACATCAATGTTTCATTGTAGCATCTTAACGTTAATAAAAAAAAAGCGTTGTTTTCTATTAAATGTGTGGTTTATTTTGTTTAGTTTTAAGAACAAAAACCTTTTGAAAATAACACGATAGCGAAAGAATAATTGAAAACAAAATATAATTTGTATTAGTTTAAAAAAAAAAAGTTTTACAAACAATCATCTTTTAAAATAACGCAGTTTCGAAAATTAGCTTCTTCTTTTTTTTTTTTTTAAAAAAAAGACCGATTTTTAGTAGTGTTGAAAGTCGTAAAAATTATTATTTTTAAAAACAACCCATTTTTAGAGAAAATAATTTTAAAAAAAGGTAGATTTTTTTAAAAAAAAAAAGTTTAAAATACATCGATTTACCTGAAGGTGAAAAAGAATGTAACATTATTACTGGTTAGAGTAGATTTAAATAGCTGTGCCTTCTACATTATTAACACCTTCACATTATATGTTATCATTGTATTAAGTATGTGCATAGACACCGCCAAGTGAATATCAATAATCTTGGTTCCAGCTGTTAGCTGACCGTCGTATGTTAAATGTGCTTACACATGGCTGGCAACAGAGCTGGTAATCAGGCATCCAATGTTCTTGGTAGTCACTGTTAGCAGATGATGTATGCAAAATTTGCTTATGCCTGGCTATCAGCACCACCTGGTTTATTGTTTATTTCTGATAGCAGACGACTTAAGGTAAATGTACTTACATGTCTCAAACAGCAGCATCTAGCAGTAGTAAAGAGAAACACTGCTTTTGGCCCTGTAACCTGAATGCTTCTCTTTGTTGACACAGAAACAGCACCTCTTGCAGCCACATTACAGGTTCAAAACAAGAACCACTTTGCATTATTTTCTATTATAATGAATTTTAGCTTGCAGAATAAATTAAAGTTTAACTTCTTGAAACTAATATTAAAATTTTACTGTTTTTTCAGATGCCAAATTTTTTTTTCTTTTTTTAAAAGAAAAAAAAAGATTTAACTTTTTGCTGTTGGTTCAATTCCACATTTTTTTTTTTTTAAAAACCCGAAGGCTGTCTGCTATCCATTCAACTGTAGATGTTTCCAGTAAAGAGAAACGCTGCTTTGTTATGAAACCTATTATTATAACTTGATTAAAAACAATTTATAAAATATTCTTATTTTTATTTAATTTCCATTATTCCAACCTCGTTCATTTAACAACAATTTTGACCACATATAAATTTTAATCTTTAATTACATCCATTCTATATGTCAATCAATTAGTATTTTTAGTTAATAAAATGAAATGAATAAAAAAATCAATTAATTTCTACCAATAGACAAACATATTAATTTACATGTATGTTTATACGTATATATATATTGTAACGGTATATGCCGGTACATTAATTTAAAATTAAAATAATTTTTTTTCTTAAGTTCATAAATAAAAACTAAAAGCTAAAAAAATTAAAGAGTTGTTAAACGTGTATATATATATTTATTTGCACAGATGCAAAACTTTAAAAATTATTATTTTTTTAAATAAAAAAAAAGTATTTGAACAAATTTTTTTAGAAAAAAGTACAAGATCTAAAGATAAAATATTTTTGTAAATAGAAATGATTGTTTTATAAATTAATTGAAAAGCAAACTAGCCATTGGGGCTCTTATATATAAAAAGTCAGATGAAATATAGATAAGAGAACAAAAATAAATTAGATGTCCACAATAGAAGCAGCAATGAAGTTCCAGACCATAATGAAAAAAAAATGGAACAGGAAACTATTGTGCAATGAATCTGGATGATCGGTATAAAAGGAACAAATATTGAAATTAAGAGTTCCAGCTTGATTGTTTTTGAGAGGTGTGATAAGATGCACTTGTCACCCTCTCTCACTTATTTGAAAATGAACCAACTGTAATACCAAGATATGAACCAGCTAAAGCCACCTCCAGAACAACAGACCAGTCTTCCATGAAAGTTTTCATGGGAATTGGCAGCAGGAGCCAGGATTCTTCTACTGTAAGACATGAATTGTAAAATTTAAAAGTATTTAAGAACTTTCCTTAAGATTTGATAAGCTCTTAATATTCAGCTAATCTAAATGTTAAAATGAACTTTTATCTGACATTCAAGTTTCCAAATTAATGATTAATGTTTAATTTTTACACATTTGAGTTTGCTAAAAAAATCATTTCCATTTTTTTATTTTTTTATTTATTGTATAAATTATATAAATGCATTAAATTTAAGTTGGGTATAGATGCTTGCATAGATTTGTTCACATTTAATTATGTTTTTGTTTTCATATTTGATTGAAATATATAGACATTCGGTAAATAATGATACCTTATGGTGAGTATCTAATATGTATTTATTCAGCTGTCTTTTAAGTTATTGGTTTCAATGCGGCATCTTATGATGAATGCCATTGGGTTTCTTGTAAACTCCTTCTGCAATTACATCAATGACTTTATATTTTGATCATTTGTGTTTATTTTGAAATGATTTTAACCATGTGATCTATGTAGCCGATCTATATTCAACATTAAAAAACAAACTTTTATAAAATTCATCTGCACAAACTTATATAACTGTTAAATTTAAATCGGGCATGAATGGCTATATAGATTTGCAAAGTTATATTATTTAATTAAGGGAGGGTTAATCTTAAGTTATTTGTTTCATAGTTAAATTGTGTCAATGGATTGGATATATTGGTGTAATTAGTAGATGTAGTATGAGATTCGCTACGTGTGGGACTGCAGTATACACATCACACCCTTTTTTGCATATGGAATGGGATGGTAAGATGGAAAATGCAGTCCCTTCCTATGGAGTTTTTTTATTGCTCTTCTTGTAAGACAGATGCAGTATTTCTGTCTGAATGGGAGTCAATGTCTTCTATAACCATGCTGTTCAGATGTTCATTCCTGACAGTATGGTATTTTGTGCTGTCGTATTCATGCTGCATTGAATACATCAATATATCAGATAGATTGGCATTGGTTTGACTGCAAACTTTTGACCTAAGGTTAAATAAGAGATAGAATATTTTCTTTTCAAATGCAATCTATGTAGTCTATTCATACTTGACAATTTAATAAAATATTAAACCCATCTGTGTGAACTTAAAAGTTAAATTATAAATTTAAAATCCAAAGCAAAAGTAATGCTAAAATGAGTTCAAAATTTATATGTGTATTAATAAATGTTTGTGTGTTATTTCTGGCAGAGGTTTCCTTTATTTTGAAAATATTTTTAGATAGGAATATATTTAAAAATCTTTATGAAAACTTATAAAAATGTTTTAAATCTCTGCTGCTCCATGAGCAAGTGACATTGGGCTAATGGGAGGAATAAAATATAAAATAAATTTTTTTCTTAACTTACGTATCTGCCTACTATATAAATTTTGCAGGTTCAAATGCCTGGTGGCGCCCTGTACATCTAAACCTAATGAATAACATTTGACCCGTTAGCAAAGCGGAGAAGACAAATGAGACATCTATTAACTATTACTTAACTAAAAATATACACACATTGCTGTAAGTGTGGAAGTGGAGAAGAAGGAATTTGAACTACCCAAACCAGTTAGACAGTAAAATAAAGTTTAATATAATGACAAATTAATATACATTATGACTTAGTTAATTGCATACATTAGTATATGCATGAATGAGCAAGCTGACTATCAAACAATAGATAATTATATATTGTTATTTGCTCTATTATTTCTCATATAAATTTATTAGCTAAATAATATATTATAAATAAGCACACATCTTTGGTGGGTCCAATATTATGATGCTAATGTTAAGGATTATATAATATTGCCATTAACGCTTTTATATACGGTTCTGAAACATGCTGACTAACATTATTTCGGGTAGCATTCCAAGATTCATTACAGATTTAATACAAACTATTTTCATGCCATTATGGTCGTGAAAATAAATAAAATACATTTGAAAACATATTTGATTATATGACAAAATACTTAATGAACTTCTTTTAATTAGTGCTGGTAAGAAGGATGCTTTATTTTTCCCAAGGCATATAGATACTCTTAAATACAGCAATAATTTACGATGGTGGGATTGTATAAGACTGAAATAAATTTAATTAATAAAACTAGAAGTAGTTGGCATATATATATATTAGAAGAGTGCAATTTTAATATTAGAGCATTAAAACTGGGTCATTGAAGCAAAACAAATAATACAAGTAGTTTATGGTGCTGACATAATTAGCCAAGAAATAAAGGAAAAGTCATGATTCTGGACGAAAGATGAAGTGGGTAGGCATAGCATGTGCCAGACTTAGGAATCACCACCAGAGGCCTTTTTATACAAAGAAAGTGGATAGGCATAGTGTGTGCCAGACATAGGAATCACCACCAAAGGCCTTTTTATATGACATAAATGGTCCTGGGAAGATTAACTATCCTCAGGACAAGGCTTGAGAAATATATCTATGGGTTTGAACTTCATTGCCACACCCAGACTAGAAGATTAGAAGCATGTAATACATATATACAAAGATAGGCCAAATGTCAGTAATGCAGTAATGATAAATGTCACAAACGACATTGAATAAGATTTACTGCTTTAAAAATAAATGACTCTAGTTTAAATATTATAATTTAGACAAATAATACAATATGCATATATATATATATATATATATATATATATATATATATATATATATATATATATATATATATATATATATATATATATATATATATATAGTATATAGAGAGAGAGAGAGAGAGAGAGAGAGATTTCCCTAATACGTTAAGATTTTATTTAGTAAAAGAAACATTAAGATTTACACCCTTCCCTTTTCTGATATTTAAAATAATTCAATCCCACCTTCCTGGATTTTTTAACAACTGAGAATATTTAAGCATATACTATTTTAAGAGTATAGAAAAAAATAAAATAACTAGCAGTTATATATAGAAAACAATAAGTCACTCTTTCAGAATTGAATAAATAATATTTTATAAGATTTCAGTGTTAATTAGCTTCAGTTCTGTTGAAAATCCAGAGTAAAACAAATATATATTTTATACTAAAACATAAATAAAATGTTGACTTGAAAAAAAATCTGGCGAGCATATTAATTAATAATGCATTATGTTTTAAGGGAATGTTAATAGTCTCATTTCATGAAGGTTTACTTAAAAGAAGAGAAGATTTTAGAAATTCAACTCATCAGATTGCTTTAGACTGGCATTTTAATAATAAAATAGACATATAAAATCAAGTAATAAATAACCATGAATAAATGACCGCACCAAAATTAAAGAAAGTTAGAGCATATGAGATAGGATTAAATTGATAAAAATTATTTATGAGGAATTTACAAATTATATATTAGAAATAAAGTTAAATAATACATTAGAAGAAATCTTGATAGATGAGTTAGGCTAGATTTAGTTTGAGGTGATGGCTTGAAAAGTTACCTTGCAATTTTAAGAGTCCAATTTAGTATGGCATGTGCATGGCAATTGAAATGCATGTTCTTCGGTGGCAGCAAGCTTCTATTAGCATACTAGAGTTCTTAGGTGGGGCTTTTACTTTATTCTTGGGCAGCACAATGGTATGGCCATGGATGATGATGACCCAACAGGCCGAGAATGGTGGTGGACTTACTACTAGATTATTTTAAATCAAATAATTTTTACTTTTGGGAAATGTATGTATTCAAGCACAAGTGCGTGTGCGGCGCAACTGCTCCCAAAAGCTGTAATACAAATACAAATAGCTAACTAAAAATATTAAAACAGCTGAGTGCTTTCAAAGGATCTTGCCTTCATAATCATAGCTTGCTTACATTTAAATTTATGCAAATATGCTAATTCCATCTTTTTGATAGAGAAAAACACGTGTCCTTCCTTGTTAATGTCACAACTGAAGACACTCACCAACAAGTCAAATACCTCGATGTCAAAATAAAAAGAGAAAATAACCACTGCCATTATAGCATGGCCATCAAACCTTTGGAAATCAGATGCCATACACACCCCCAATCTCACACACCCACAGCACATAAATTATTGGGTCTAGCATATTTTTTGCATAGAAACAGATTGTTGTGTAAAATTGAGGCAGATGCAAAAACAAATGTAGCAGAATATAGAAATGATCTACTGAATTTAGGCTTCAGACAATCCATCATCGACAAAAAAATCTCACACATTCAGAATAAACCTCTCAACTCTCATGCCACACAGGATAAACCCAGGTTATTACTTCCAACCAACTTACACAAGAAACTACATTCCATCTTTAGAAACAAATATCAGCTCTGTTTTCAAACCCCTCCAAATTCTAACAATCTAATTAACAATACCAAAGATCAAACTCCACTGTTACAGACCCCCCATACAGTACATAACATTGCTTGTCCAAACAACCATTGCAAAGGCACATATTATGGGGAAAGCAGGGCATCTCTGGCCACACGATTGGCACAACACAGGTATTCATACAATAGAGCTTGCAATGATCCTTCTAATTATTCAGTTTTTTATCAGCACCAGTGCACAAGTCACCATGAGTGCATTCGGGACAATCCTACCATCGTATGTAGAGAGAGACATGACCTCAAAAGAAAGATCAAAGAGGCTTTATTTATCTCTCGTGACAGCGATGCCATAAACAGGAAGGACACGTGTTTTTCTCTATCAAAAAGATGGAATTAGCATATTTGCATAAATTTAAACGTAAGCAAGCTATGATTATGAAGGCAAGATCCTTTGAAAGCGCTCAGCTGTTTTAATATTTTTAGTTAGCTATTTGTATTTGTATTACAGCTTTTGGGAGCGGTTGCGCCACACACGCACTTGTGCTTGAATAGATTATTTTAAGTGACGTGTAATATGTTTACAATACAGTTCTCTCAATAGTAGCTAATCTCTTGGTGATATTAAATTCGACCATTTTATACTCTGGTCAGGTATTTCTGGAATGCTTTTAATTACTTAATTCATTGTTTTTGAAAGATGCAACTGTTAGATAATGTCCAAAATAAATTCAAATCTAGTTCCAGATTAGAAATAGATTTGACAAAAATGTTTATAACAAAAGAAAATCTTTAATCTTAATGCAATGTTAAGAAAATCCTTTAATTAAAAATACCTTCCCCAGATTAAAACAATAACATTTTCAACCCTTTAATTATTTTTGGGTAATTAACAGTTCATCTTCCATATTGGATTTTATAACATACAGTTTAATAGGAAAAAAGTACTTTAAAAAGTTAAAGTTGTATAAATGACATAATAAAATATTTTTAAAAAATCAATATTTTGTGAGTATTTTGCATATATATATATATATATATTGTAATGTTTTCCGTTTTACTAGACCACTATACGCCCCAAATGTATATTTGAGCGTGAGTTGATCAAACTGTATCAAGGAAAAAAAAGAAAGTTGTATTTCTATTTTTAACACAGCTATTTTTCCTGATCAACTCCAGCCTATTAATTGTTACGAATTTGTGCTATTGACAAAAATCAACTTTTAATTTTATTTACTATGAGTGCCAGGATTCCTAAGAATCCGCTGAAATATGTCACCAGCACCTCTCGCAAGTTGTAAGATAAAGAAAAATAAAAAGATTTTTATTATATTTTTTTTTTAAGGGGCGGTAATTCTACCGTAATGAGACTTAATGATTTTTACGATTATTAGTCCTGGGCGTATTGAAACATATTGGCAAAGGTAACTTACGTTTAAATCTTATTTCACTAAAAACAAATTTAATAATAAAAAATAATAACTACTATTAACAACGCACAACGAAAAAGGTTGATAAAAGTATAATCTCTTTTATTCTAACAAACTAAAATATTTATACGTTAAATAGCTATTTAATACTTTGGAGAGAACACATTTAATTCAGGTGGGAGATATCCAGAAAATATAAATATCGTTAAAATAAACAAAAAGTTCTTGGTTAATTAAGAGTCTCTCATATAGAAAAATTAAAGTCACTATCGGGATTCTTTTATACATATATTTTTTACGAGTAGTTTTTAACTAGTTAACTTTGTCACAATCAGGATAATTATTCTTACCGGTAAGTTTCATGAATTCATTAGTAGATAACTATGCATAGTTTTTTGGTAATAATGAGCTCGGCCTTTTGGTCATTGCTTGTTCTTGTGGTCCATTTCCCCAGTCGGTCACGAAGGCTTTTCCTGGTGTACATCATTAGGTCCGATGTCTTCAGGAGCTCCGGTTCACTGCGACATGCCGAATTCTTTCAGTGAAGAGCGATCTTGGATATATTAAATGTTATCCAAGACCAACTAGAGAAACAAAACGAACAAGACCCCCCTTCAACCGGATCCCTCTTTTTTATATCCAGTTTTCAGGACTTCTTCGCATGCTCGTACCATGCCTTTTTAATCTTATCCAGTCTTTAAAAATTTTATGTAATAAAGTCTTTATTTTCTTCAAGTTTTCGGCCATCTTTAATTAATTTGAGCATTTCTACTTTCAGCTTATCTTTTTTTCTTACTTTTGGAATTCTTTTGTTCTCTCCAATTACTGTTATTACTAATCACATAAAAAAAAATACCGAAAGAATAATTTAACTTTCATTGTACGTTTTTAACAAAAATTATACTAATCAAAAAAAAATCTAAATTTACTTTTTTTAGCTTTTACCAAATGCCAATATATTTGTAACGTATATAAATAAACGTCACAATATATATATTTGAGCTGCTCCTATGTACTTTAATAAAAAGAACTAATAATTAATAAAAGGAATTAATAATAATTTAAAAAAATGTTATTGAAACAAAAATTTTATAACTTAGGCATGCATCTCAAGTATATACATGAAATATATATATAAATGACAAAAGGAGTGGGATGGCAAATAGAGTTTGAATACAGGTTAGCAGACAGAACTATGAATCCCAATCTTAAGCTAAGATTGACTGCTTCAATATCATGTAGAAAACAAATTTATTTGCTTTCTCACAATAGATAATAAAAATCTCTCAAACAAATCAGTCTATATGTATGTTTATATATGTATATACTACTTTGATACAAGCAAGTGTGTAGGATATTTTATTTGCCTACCAGTTGGTCTGAATTCAATTATTGAAAATGAAATTGGCCAGGTGTGTAGGCCAGTTGTAAGCCATCTCTTACAACACACACACACACATATATATATATATTATAACAATCCAAAAGAAAGTGAAGATCAAATCTTACTATAATCTGCACTACCAGGGCGCCATCTAGGCATTTAAACCTAGAAAAATTTATAAAGTAGGCAGATACGCTGTTAAGATCCAATTTTATTTTATATTTGGATCATTATCCCAAGTCACTAGCTCAGTGGAGATGCAGAAATAATAATATATAACTTTGTTTAATCTATATCTTAAATATTTATAAAAGAAAAATAAAAGCCACTGCCAGTAATTAACACACAAACAATATTTATTTACGCACATATATAATCATTTTAAATTTGAGGAATAACATTTATTATTTAGATTTTATATTAATTTTTATTAATTTAAATTATTATATTAAGATTATTGAGTATGAATGAATTTAATATTTTTATTAAGATTGTCGAGTATGAATAGACTACATAGATCTGCATTTAAAAAGAAAATATTTTATCCCTTATTTAACCTTAGGCCAAAAGTTTGCAGTCAAACCGACATCAATCCATCTGATACATTAATGTATTCAATGTAGCATGAAAATACAACAGCACAAAATATACTATACTGTCAGGAATGTACATCTGAACAGTATAGTTAGAGAAGACTTTGACTCTTGTCCAATACAGAATGTTACATCTGTATAGCAAGAAGAACAATAAAATAAAAACTCCATAGGAAGGGACTGCATTCCTTTTTGCTGACTTACAATTCCATCCATAGGCAAAGGGGTTTGTGCGGTGTATACAGCAATTCTGCATGTAGCGAACCTCATACTACATCTACTAATTACACCAATATATCCAATCCATTAACCCAATTTAACTACGAAACAAATAACCTAAGATTACCCTCCCCTAATTAATTAATATAACTTTACAAATCTATATAGCCATTCATGCCGAACTTAAATTTAACATTTATTTAAATTTGCACAGATGAATTTTATAAAATTTGTTTTATAATGTTGAGTATAGATCGGCTGCATAGATTCCACAGTTAAAAACATTTCAGAATAAACATAACCGATCAAAATACAAAGTCATTGATAACGTCAATTGCAGAGGAAATACAAGAAACCCAATGGCATTCATCATAAGATGCCACATTGACATTGATGACCTATATATTCTAATCGAATACAAAAACCACAACATAATTAACCGCTAACGAATCCATGCAACATCCATACCCAACTTAAATTTATGCATTTATAATTCGAACAATAAATATTAATACAAATAAAAAAAATAATAAAATGGAAATGATTTTTTTTTTGTAAGCAAATATGTAAAAATTAAACATTTATAATTAATTTGAAACATAAATCATATATATATATATATATTGTCAATTTGAAAATCAGATAAGAGTTCATTTTTTTAAATTTAGGTTAGCTGAATCTTAAAAGTTTGAATGAAAGTTCTTAATTATTTTTAAATTGTAAAGTTCATAGCTCACAGTAGAAAAGTCCAGGTTCCTGTTTTTAATTCCCATGACATCTCCATTGGAAGACCGCTCTGATATTCTGGAGGTAGCCTTAGATGGTTTCATTCTGGTATCACAATCATTTCATTTTTAAAATAAGTGAGAGAGAATGACAAGTGTGTCTTATTGTTCTTTTTACAAAATCAAGTTGGAACTGTCAGGAAACTCAATATTTATTTTTTTATAATATACACACAGATTCAACCAACAAAATGTCACTAATTCATAATTTTCATTCAGGTCCGGGCTGAGGCGGTGCTTCCATTGGTCAAGCTAATTCTTTATATTCTCTTATCTATCTTATCCTCTGACTTTTTAATTACAGTATATAAAAGCCCTAAGGGCTAGTTTGGTTTTCAATAATTCATAAACAATTATTTCCATTTACAAAATATATAAATCTTTAAATCTTGTACTTTTTTATAACAAAGTACATTCAAATACTTTTATTTATTAAAAAAAAATATTTTTAAAGTTTTGCATCTGTGTGAATATATATATATATACCTTTAACAACTGTTTAATTTTTTTTAGCTTTTAGATTTTTAATACATTTATTTTTATTTGCGAACTTAGTTTTTATTTTAAATTAATGTAACGGCATATTTATATATCGTTACAATATACATATATATATATATATATGGAAGCAACGGTTCTCAATCTATGGATTTGATCCATGCTTAATATCTTTTAATATTGCTAAAATAATCATGTTAGTAAATGATTATTATTATAGGGGTGTTCCATTGGCCATTTTGTATGTATTAGATCTGCAGATAAAGAATTAGTTAATAAAATCTTGGATATTTTGTTTAAATCATGATATCAAATATTAAGTATAGATATAAATATATGTGTGCAGATATGTGCATATAGAATTAAGAAAATGGAAACTCTGTAATAAAATTAAAATAAATTAAGAAATAATACATTTGAAAATAATATATATACTTTTAAACTGAGCATTTTATTCCAGAGATTCACTTTCTTGACAAGCCCTAATTATGTTCTATAAAATAAAACAAAACAGATATACATTAAGTAAATAGTAATGGATTGTTTATTTAAATTAAAGTAAAAGAAAATTTGTTAAAAACTATATTTAAACTTGAAACAATAAAATCATTGGGTTTATTGGGGGAAGGGTGAATCTTAGTAGAACAATGTATGGAAATTTTCTGAGTCAAGATAAGGATTTTATTCAGGGTGCTTGCAAAAAGGAAAATGGTTGAAAGCAATGTAAAACATATAAATAGACAATGAGAACAATAGAAATCAGTCAATATTAGTGTTTTGTTTTTTCTTGTCCTGCAGTGTGTAGTGCAACACAGTTTTGAGTTTAAGGCAATTGAGTGCAGTTTTCAGTTATTTATGCTCATTCTAAGTTCATATAATTTTTTTCTAAAAAAGTGTGTCAGTGTGAGTTTGGGATAAGCAGACTATAGCTTGCATAGGTCCTTTTGGTCCCAAATAGAATCGCAGATGTCATGAAGCCAGAAAAATTTCTTTGAATATTTAATTTTTGGACTGATAAAATGTTGTAGTCTGAATAAAAGTAAACAGCTAGCTATTCCTGTGTTCAAAACAATGTGAAACCAATTTTAAATCCCTGTGTCATCATGGGACCAGGATTTCAAAGTGGACTGTGAAAATATTAGGTAACATTTTTTTGTCTCCAGTTGACTGCACAATTCAGTACTTTGTAGATAAGTGCCTTTAATATGTATTTTCATTTCATTGATCTAAATGCTTTCTTTTGTAACTTTTACTTTCTATAATTGATTTTTAATGCCTCTGCTGTGAATATATTCCCTGCCTTTAAATTATGCCTAGCTTAATGCAAAGTTAGTTTCCTATTAGTCAAGCTTTCTATAAATGATATTTGTTATTTTCTTATAAATAAGTCATTTAAATTTATGTTTGATTTTAAAATCTTACTTATATACCAGTTTGCATTTATCTCAACAAATTCCTACCCAACATGTTCTCATATTAGAGAAGTAATTAAAATATGTATTCTTTATTTCCCATCTAATGTCAGTCAGCAGGTAATAATTAAGATTTTGCTCTAAGGTATTATTAATTAGAGCAAACTTCTCTTTTTTGTTGAGGTGAAATGATATATATTTTATATTTGATATTTGATTATGTATCAATGATTTGGTTTCAGGAAGACATTGGGTCAAAGGTGTTCATTTAATTATAATTTAAACATAAAAAGGAAGAAAGGGGAAAATTTCATTAATTGATCATTTTCAAGAAAGAGAGTTTAATAAAATATTTTGTTTGGAAGGAAGAAATGTATCGCCCTAAACTGAAATATGATATTCACATAAGATTAAAAATCATTTGTTGGAAACGAATCTGGGTCAATTAGCTAATAGTTAAATATAATATGTATCTCAATGTAATTTTAAGTTAAATAATTTAAAATTGTATCTAGTATTTGTTTTACATTATCAGGCACTATACTTGATTTGCTACCCTTTTTGCCTGAAAATGATACCATGTGATGGAGTCTCTGAAATGTCGATTAGGACTTAAAACAATAAAAGAAAAAATTCAATGTATGCCAAGCTTGGCAAATTTTGAAGATTTTTGGTTTTCACCTGAAAGTTTTTAATTTTCTAATGGTGCAAATTAATTTTCATTCCTAATGGTGGCATTGCTGGGATGGAGCAGTGAGATTGGGTTCTTGTTTGTGGCATGACTCAGGTATTGGATATAATCATTTTTCTAGATTGAGTACCTTGTGGCAGTTTGATCCTGGGTGGGTTAGATTTTATTACTTTATTAATGTAACCTTGTCATTGGTAAATATCATGAGATGCTTATGTTCATTCATGTCGATCCTTTCTAAACCATTTCTTAAATATAGCCAAATAAATTCTCTCATGGAAAATTTTTTGTTCATGTGAAAGTTAATAATAATAAGCAAAGGTTTTGACATATGCTTGTCTCTTTTTTGGAACTACTTGAAGTGACATCAACCCAAGAATTGAAATAATCCATATTTATAAAAATTGGCATATAAATTATACCATTGTTATGAAATAGGCATATGCATTAAGTTTATGATCACAAAATTGTCTGTTAATAAACAGGAACATCAAGCAGTGAGGGATTAGAGAATTATAGATAAATGTGGTGTTTGTAAACTAGTCACTGTGCAGCTTGTGATGGCATTATTTCTGTGTAAAAAACACAGAATAATACCACTTTTGCAGCCAAACGTTATGGCTAATACATGACTAGCAATCATATTAGCCACATGGCAAGAGACAATAGATGTAGTGGTTAGAATCTGTGGCCAATTGCTTCTGCGCTCCTAACCCTACATCTAAATGAACAACACTAGATGATCATCTAGATTGCCACTTTTTCATTGTGGTGTAAATTCCTACACATAGGGAGGAAATTTGTATTCTCACTTGAATTTAATCTGAGAGTGTGTGCACTGGAATGGTTTGCCACTGTTTGTTTGTTGATGTTTATGATTTTCTGTATTTCACAACTGAGATCTTTTGGCATGCTAGAAATTATCAGCATATTCTTGAGATTTGTCTGAGCTTTTTTTTGGGGGGGTTGTTGTTATTTGGAACCCCAATAAAGTATGTCAATGTCTCTGTCAGACAATTGTAGTTGTTGGTGAAAAAGTATCATTCTGTTGTGACTGGGAAGAGAGTAACAAAAGAAGAACAAAATGGCTACCATGTTCTTGCAATTGGGGGATGTCCCAAAAAAGCAAGAAAAAGATGATACAGTTGACTTGGTTTAGTCATACATGGTGAATAAAATTTATTATTTGATTTAAAAGAAATTTGTGTTTTGTTTGTGATTATTTTGATCTGTAAGTCAATTAATTAACACCCACAATGTCAATGTTCAAAGGACAGGGCTTTACAGTGACTGAGTGTGCGGAGTTGGTTGGACAGCTTCATATTCTTCTCAAATCAATTAACAACATGCTTCTTTCAGTTGGAAGAGAATCGACTCTTTTGATCGATTTCTTAATCAAAATACCAAACAATTCTTTTCGTTTCTGAGCAAATACAGACATCTGAGGTGAAGTTTGTTGGACAGCTATGTTGTTTATTTTTTTTGCTAAATCAATAAACAGCAACCCACATTTTTAACAAATTTAAAAAGAAAGTGTCGATTCTAATTTTAAATAACAACAACAAAAAAAGACGTCTGTTTGAAAAAAAAACCCACTATATTAAAAGGCCAAAAAAAAAAAAAGAAAGTCATATGTAAAAATTGTGTATATTTGAGATATTCAACAAAAAAAGTTAAAACTGTCCCTTATACTGTGAATTGTATCGAATCAAAATGAAAACAAAAGACGTCTGTAAAAAACCCAGTAGATTTAGAATGGAAATGCAAAAAAAAAAAAGACGTATGTCAAAAATTATTTACTTTTGAGATCCAAAAAAAAAAAAGTTAAAGTGTCCATTACAGATTTAAATTTATCAAATGAAAACAAAAAAAAATAATTATGTCCAAAAAAAAAACAAAACAACAAAAATACAATATATTAAAAAGAAAAAACTACAGCCGTATGTCAAAATACGATATATTAGAGAAAAAACTACAGCCGTATGTCAAAATACAATATATTAGAGAAAAAAATCTAGCAGTCCGTTAATGTTATATCACCCTGTTTTTAACTAGAAACTGCGCCACCAAAGGCTGCACAATGAATACTTTACAAATACCCAATATGTTTATTAAATATGTCTGAATTTAACATAATTTATCTGTGGTTTATTTTTTATTTATGTTATTTAAAAAAGTTTACGTATTCATTAATATTGTGCTGCTATCTGATGGCTCTATGTCCCCTCCACACATGTTTCAATTGCAAGTTCATTATATCAACTCACTCATACACTAAAATAAATAAAATTATTGACTTAAATATTAGAAATCCCAGAGACTCATGTTCGACCATTGTTGTAGCTGGCCAGAATGAAATAAGAATTAATTGCTTACCACGAAAATGTTGTTGATTAGTTATAAGATTTGGAGGGTGGGAAACAAGTTGGAATCCATAAGTATTCTTGATCTTTGATCTTGTGTATGGTTGGAATCAAGTTATTTTTATCCACACTGTGAATAGTGTTGAGTTAACATACAATTTTGACCAGTACAGTATTTTTTTCCCTTTGTATCTGGCACACCAACATAAGGCTTCAATAAATTTTAAAAAAACCCCACATACACTGAGTAACACGTCTGCATGCTTACAAAAAGTTTTTTTGTTTGTAAAAGATGAGTAAATTTTTTCTCTGCATTAGGTCTTCAATCTGATACTATGATCTAAAAACCACACACCCTGAGTACAGATAATGATATATGATTTTTTCCCTGAGTGAGATTTGGATTGTATATGTATAATTTTTTTCCTCTTTCATGGGATTGATCTTCCAAATATGAGATTTTGATAAATAAACCCACATATACATATATTTTTGTCCATTCCCCAGGTTTTGGTTTAAAAAATACACTTGTAATATATATATATATGATCAATAGATGGCATTTTACCAAAAACACCGACCAAGCACACGTTTGTTTACATAAACGACAAAAGAGTCAGAATTAACTATCTGTTTCATTTTGCCCACTCTCAGATCAGCTGATTACAAGCTATTTTGCTATCATCAGTGAAGGATAGAGCCAGAAACTAGATCTAAACACTGACTCCAAGAGTTTATGCAAAAAGTGTCTATCAGTTTGCAAGTCTGATATTTTTCAGACCGATAAAGTCTTCAAACGCAGCCTAACAAGCTAGATAACTATATGTGTCTGATATCAGTTCAGTTTCACCACATAGTCAAAGCCTCTGCAATATATATCATTGCAAAAACCTTTAAAGGTACATTTATGAAAAACAAAAACAAGTTATTCATGTAACTTGCTATCACTTGTTATTTATGATCAATAGATGGCGTTTTACCAAAACTACCGAAACAAGTGTAAAATGTGTTTACATAAATGACAAAAGAGTCAGAATTAACTAAATCTTTCATTTGCTCACCCTCATATCAGCTGATTTCAAGCTATTTGCTATCATCACATGATAGAAAATAGCTTGAAATCAGCTAATCTGAGGGTGAGCAAATGAAAGAGATAGTTAATTCTGACTCTTTTGTCGTTTATGTAATCATAAATAACAAGTGATAGCAAGTTACATTAATAACTTGTTTTTGTTTTTCATAAGTGTACCTTTAATGTTTTTCTTGCAATGATATATATTGCAGAGACTTTGACTATGTGGTGAAGCTGAACTGACATCAGACCCATATAGATATCTGGCTTGTTAGGCTGAGTTTGAAGACTTTACCGGTCTGAAAAATTCACGCTTGCAAACTGATAGAAACGTTTTGCATAAACACTTGGAGTCAGTGTTTAGATCTAGTTTCTAACTCTATCTTTCACTGATGATAGCAAATAGCTTAAAATCAGCTGATCTGAGGGTGAGCAAATGAAAGAGATAGTTAATTCTAACTCTTTTGTCGTTTATGTAAACAAATTTTACACTTGTTTCGGTGGTTTTTGTAAAACGCCATCTATATATATATAAATTCCATTTTCAAGCCCAATCCATGATATGTGTAATTTCAACACCATTTAATGTAATTGTATCTACCTGTTATTTACATGGCATTCGAATTACATATATGTTAATATAATTATTAATTCAAAGTTCCCTTCGATCCATATTTAACTAAACTAAAAAAAGAAAAAAAAGACTTACCATATATATATATGTGTGTGTGTGTGAAAAAAATGTTAAAAAATTTCATTGCCTTGATGTACATTCTATTGTAGCTTCATGTTAGAATTTTAGTGTATTGTCCTAAATAATATTATTAGTTTAGTATGAAATAATTTCAACATGAATAATATATTATTGTGTAGTTGTAATGAAACGTGGGTTTTAGTTTTGCATAAACTAGTACGTCATATAAATAATATAGTCAACATCAAGTTTATACAATGCAATTGTATCAATAAGTGCTGATAACATAATATAAACATTTGTACTGAATATCCCTTCAAAATTATTAACGTCGATGTAAAAAAAGAGTGAATAAGATTTTGCTTACATACATTGCATTTATACTTCTATATTATCTAAACAAATGTAATATTGTTGAATAACATGAGATATTTAAATTCATTTTATATTATACAGTAAATCAGGAATTTACTTTTTTTGCAAATATTAATAATAATTGCCTTTGAAACTTATTTCTTTTAATGAACATTCTTTCAAAATCAAATTAAATAGTCTGACATTTACAGAGTTATCATAAATGCTAAAAGCTGGTAATTTTAAGTACAAAATAAATTTATGCATTTATATATAACGTGAAATTACTTAGACTAAAAAGAGAAAAAAAAATCCTTCTTCTTCCTAGATTTCTATACATTGATCTTAAAAATACATCGTATATTAAGTATATATTCTTTTGTGTTGTTGTTTTCTTTTTTTATTTGTCTGTTATCTAAGTTGATAATAGTTATTACATAATGGAAAGTATTTCTCTTTATTTAATCGAATTTATTTTTGTAATTATCTGACACTATTATATTACACAATTAACATAAAGCATATTAATAATGGCTAACTTGCTTTTCCCCTTTATATATTAGCACCAACCACAACACCAACAACAAGTAAGTATAATCGTCGCATTGTATAGATCATTAAATTAATATTTTAATATCTTTTTTCCTATTTATTAATGTATTAGCGATTATTTTTCCAATATGCCCATCTTACTGAGTTAAGTCAAATCAAGCGTAGATAAGAGTGAGATATAACACTCACTTTGAATAAGTTTCCGTTATATATGCTGAATATTTGAACTGTACGTATAAACTTATCTTAAATAGCGAGTTCTTGTTTTTATCACATTTGTCTATATAGAAAACAGTAATTTTGGATTTATTTCTTTGTAAATTTGAATTCTATATTGAATAATTTTGATATGACATTGTTTAATGCAATAATTAGCTTATATTTTATTCAAATAAAAGGTCAATATGTAGAAAACCCATGTGATTTATTTTGAAAGTTTATTTTAAATTATGGACTAATGGTTCGTAATTATATGTAAGTTGTTTAATTATAATAATAGCTTTACACGAATTTATAAGATACGCTTAAATTGAACAAACTCTATGAATTGAACATTTGCATATGGTACCTTAAAAGAATATAAATACATTTAAAATCATATTTTGATTTTTTTGTGTGTGTGTTCATTGTGATCCTATTAATATTAACTTCCAATTAAATACATGTTGTTTATATACAAATTGAAATTACAGAGACAAAAAAAAATTCTCATGCTTCTTACCAGACCTGAATACACTGATATTAATACATCAGACATTAAGTATAAAATCTTTTATATTGATGTTTTCTTTCTTTATTTATCTATATTATCTCAGTTTATAACAGTTGCAACATAATGGAAAGTATTGTTGTTTATCTAATAAAATATATATTTTTAATTATCTTATAATAAAATAATTCACAATTTACATAAAGCATATTATTAAGGTCTAACTTGTTTATTCTCATATATATTAGCACCAACCACAACAACCACAAGTAAGTATAAGTGTCGAATTTTATAGATCATTAATTTTATATTTTAATTAAATTTTTTTATATTTGTTAATGTGTTAATTTAATGTGCTGTCAATAATTTTTACGATGTGTAAGAATTTGAAAATGCAAATCCATGAATTATATTGTGTTAATTTTATACTAGTTTTTAATGTAATTTTGAATTGGACATGAATGATATTATTTATTGCATTTATCATTGGAATAATATTTCATTTGGATAGTTTCTTTTCCTTGAATGTTCTAAAATCTTTTTTATATTTTAAAGAGAAACTCATTTTTAGACTGATGTAATTCAACAAATTTACATCGAGTTCTAATTGTCTATATGTAGAATAATTTACACTAATTAAATATTACATATATGAATTAAAATTTTTGTTGATAAGTGAAGGAGATAAAAATGTTGAATATCCACATTTATACTCCATATTATTTATTTCCTCAGTTACCAATTTAGTAAATATTACAGTTCTAAATTATATTTCCGTTAGAAAAAAGAAAACGATTTTGACAGTTAGGTTGTAATTATATAACTAATATTATTACAGATACAAAATTTTATACAATCATGTAATTTTAATTAATAGAAATATATATTTGGCATTAATTTTTAAATGGAATTTCTTTGTAAACATTATGTATGAAATATAAAAATCTTAAAAGATGTTCATAATATTTTCTGTGACATTTACGATAACCATTTAACATTACTATTACTTTATTTCATTTTATTTAAAAAAAACCCATCATTTTCTGGAAGCAAAAACTACTTGTATACCGTAATAATTAACTAAAACAACATAATAATGTATAATATCTGTGTTATCAAACTTGAAATTCTGGTTTAGTAAATGGAAATAATTTTTATTTACCCATTTTTAATTTTCTAATATTCAAAGCAATATGAAAATAAGATTTCGACTGACTTATAAATTATTTAATTTGTTAAGACTTTATAACACGATGTAGTATATGATTTCAATTTGGCATTGAAAATGAAAAAAATTATTAAATGTCGATTTTGATTTTGTAGCCATGAAAATCCACTACTTGTATGTGTTTATCATTTAGACATTTGATACATAAGTTTGCTAAATAAAATTTATTTCTTCACCTGCTTCTTTTATTATATCAATTATAATTCCATCATTACTTGGAGCTTTTCCTATTGTCATAATTATACGTAATAGCACATCTTATTAATTTCCTTCATTTATAAATCTAAGTCTAAATTTTATGATGTGACGTCTATATAAGAAGTATTTTATGAATTACTAGAAAATTCATGTTCATCGTAAACCTTCTAGAAATGCACTACATTTCTCAATATTTTATATTTTATATAAGCACGTCTCTATAGTTGTAAATAAATGTATTATAAAAGTCTTTTACTTTTTAACAGGAATTATATTTTCATTTGATTATTTAATTTATTTGAACGGCAATTATATATTCAAAAGTATTCTGTGATTACATGTTCTACTAATTGAATTTACTTCAAATAATCGCTATAACCACTCACACTGGTATGTTATTTTTGCAATGAAATCTTACTACTGTTTATTTTTCATAGCAAAAATACATTTATTTTTTCTATTAATTCACATTTTCTTTCTAAATTCATGGGATAATTTTCACTTTATATATATAAACAAAAATTACATTTTCAAACCCAATCGAAAACATCTGTAATTTCTACATCATTTAATGTAATGGTATGTACCCAGTTTTAACATGGCCCTTGAATTACATGTATGTGAATATAATTATAAATTCAAAGTTTCCCTTCAATCCATATTTAACTAAACTAAAAAAATCCTGAAAGTAAAATGTTTAAAAATGTCATTGCCTAGATGTATATTCTATTGTAGCTTCATGTTAAAATTTCAGTGTATAGTTCTAAATACTATTATTACTTTATTATGAAGTAATTTTATCACGAATAATATATTTTTGTGCAGTCTTAATGAAACGTCTGTTTTAGTTTTGCATAAACTAGTAACGTCATGTGAATAATATAGTTAACATTAAGGTTATACAATGCTTTTGTATCAATAAATGCTGATAACATGATATAAAAACTTGTTCTAAATACGCTTTCAAAAAAGATTAACTTCGATGTAAAACGAAAGAGTGAAAAAGGTTTTGCTTTACATACAATGAAGTTATACTTCTACATTATCTGAACAAAAGTAAATTTGTTGAATAACATGATATTTATAAATTCATATTGTATTATACAGTAAATAAGCAATTTATATCTCTGTGAAATAATAATAATTGCAGTTAACACTTACTTCTTTTAATAAATATTCTTTCATATTCAAATTAAAAAGTCTGACATTTACAGGGTTATAATAAATACTAAAAAATTGGTAATTTTAACTACAAAATAAATTGATGTATTTATATACAAAGTGAAATTACGTAGACAAAAAAAAATTCTATTGCTTCTTCCCGACCTGTATAAATTGATCTTAAAAACACATCTTATATTAACTATTTATTTGATTGTATTGTTATTTACTTTTTTATTTTTCTGTGTTATCTAAGTTGATAATGATTATTACGTAATGGAAAGTATTGCTCTTTATTTAATCGAATAATTTTCTAATTGTCTGTCATTATTATAATTCACAATTTACATAAAGCATATTAATAATGGCTAATTTATTTTTCCCATATATATATATATATATATATATATATATATATATATATATATATATATATATATATATATATATATATATATATTATATTAGTAACAACCACAACATCAACAACAAGTAAGTATAATCGTCGCATTGTATAGATCATTAAATTAATATTTTAATCTATTTTATTTCTATTTATTAATGTATTTCCGATTATTTTTCCAATAAATATCATAATAAATTTATAGTAGCTTCTTGACAAGTATAAATCTGATTTGAAACATGACTATTTTACTAAGTTATGCAAAATCTAGCGTACATAAGAGTGAGATATAACACTCACTTTGAATAAGTTTTCGTTATATATGCTTAATATTTGAACTGCTTATATAAACTTATCTTAAATAGAGAGTTCTTGTTTTTATCATCATCATCATCATCATCAACCATTATGACTCCACTGCATGATGAAGGTCTCTCCAAGTTCAATCCATCTTTTCCTATCTTTAGCTTCTCTTCTCCACATCATCTCTGCACACTTTCTTATTTCATCCATTCATCTCACATGTGGTATCTTTCTGGGTCTTTTACAATCTCTTGGAATCCAGTTTAAAAATTCACATTTCTTTATATAGTTTGCAATAATTTTGCATTTTTTGTCTGTAATTTAAGTTCTATATTGAATAATTTTTATATAAAATTGTTTAATACAATTATTCGTTTATATTTTATGCAAATAATGGTTTAATTTTTAGAAAATCCATGAGATGTATTTTGAAAGTTTATTTTAAATTATTGTTTAATGGTTTGTAATTATATGTAAGTTGTTTAATTATTATAATAGCTTTACAGGAATTTAAAGATACGCTTTAATTGATGAAACTTTATGAATTGAACATTTGAATATTGTATCTTAAAAGAACATAAATGCATTTAAAATCATATTTTGATTTTTTTTGTGTGCATTGTGATTCTATTAATATTAACTTCAAAGTAAATATATGTATTTATATACAAAGTGAAATTACACAGACAAAAAAAATCCTTATGCTTCATAACAGACCTGTATACACTGATCTTAAAACATCAGCGACTAAGTATAAAATCTTTTGTATTGATGTTTGCTTTTTTTATTTGTCTATATTATCTCAGTATATAATAGTTACTACATAATGGAAAGTATTGCTGTTTATCTAATAGAATATATATTTTTTAATTACTTGATATTAATATAATTCACAATTTACATAAAGCATATTATTAATGTCTAACTTGTTTATTCTCATGTATATATTAGCACCAACCACAACACCCACAAGTAAGTATAAGTGTCGAATTTTATAGCTCATTAATTTTATATTTTAATGAAATTTTTTTATATTTGTTAATGTGTTAATTTAATTTGTTGTCAATAATTTTCACGATGTGTAAGAATTTGAAAATGCAAATCCATGAATTATATTGTGTTAATTTTATACTAGTTTTTAATGTAATTTGGAATTGGACATGAATGATATTATTTATTGTATTTATCATTGGAATAATACTTCATTTGGATAGTTCCTTTTCCTTGGATGTTCTAAAATCTTTTTTATATTTTAAAGAGAAACTCATTTTTAGACCGATGTAATTCAACAAATTTACATCGAGTTCTAATTGTCTCTGTGTAGAATAATTTACACTAATTAAATATTCCATATATGAATTAAAATTTATGTTGATAAGTGAAGGAGATAAAAATGTTGAATATCCACATTTATACTCCATATTATTTATTTCCGCAGTTACCAATTTAGTAAATATTACAGTTCTAAATTATATTTCCGTTAGAAAAAAGAAAACGATATTGACAGTTAGGTTGTTATTATATAACTAATATTATTACAGATACAAAATTTTATACAATCATGTAATTTTAATTAATAAAAATATATATTTGGCATTAATTTTTAAATGGAATTTCTTTGTAAACATTATGTATGAAATATAAAAATCTTAAAAGATGTTCATAACAATATTTTCTGTGACATTTACGATAACCATTTAACATTACTATTACTTTATTTCATTTTATTTTAAAAAAAAACCCATCATTTTCTGGAAGCAAAAACTACTTGTATACCGCAATAATGAACTAAAACAACATAATAATGTATAGTATCTGTGTTATCAAACTTGAAATTCTGGTTTAGTAAATGGAAATAATTTTTATTTACCCATTTTTAATTTTCTAATATTCAAAGCAATATGAAAATAAGATTTCGACTTACTTATAAATTTCTTAAATTGTTCAGACTTTATAATACGATGTAGTATATGATTTCAATTTGGCATTGAAAAAGAAAATATTTATTAAATGTCGATTTTGATTTTGTAGCCATGAAAATCCACTACTTGTATGTGTTTATCATTTAGACATTTGATACATAAGTTTGCTAAATAAAATTTATTTCTTCAACTGCTTCTTTTATTATATCAATTATAATTCCATCATTACTTGGAGCTTTTCCTATTGTCATAAATATACGTAATAGCACATCTTCTTAACTTCCATTATTTATAAGTCTAAGTCTAAATTTTATGATGTGACGTATATATAAGAAGTATTTTATGAATTACTAGAAAATTCATGTTCATCGTAAACCTTCTAGAAATAAACTACATTTCTCAATATTTTATATTTTATATAAGCACGTCTCTATAGTTGTAAATAAATGTATTATAAAAGTCTTTTACTTTTTAACAGGAATTATATTTTCATTTGATTATTTAATTTATTTGAACGGCAATTATATATTCAAAAGTATTCTGTGATTACATGTTCTACTAATTGAATTTACTTCAAATAATCGTTATAACCACTCACACTAGTATGTTATTTTTGCAATGAAATCTTACTACTGTTTATTTTTCATAGCAAAAATACATTTATTTTTTCTATTAATTCACATTTTCTTTCTAAATTCATGGGATAATTTTCACTTTATATATATAAACAAAAATTACATTTTCAAACCCAATCGAAAACATCTGTAATTTCTACATCATTTAATGTAATGGTATCTACCCAGTTTTAACATGGCCATTGAATTACATGTATGTGAATATAATTATAAATTCAAAGTTTCCCTTCAATCCATATTTAACTAAACTAAAAAAAATCCTGAAAGTAAAATGCTTAAAAATGTCATTGCCTAGATGTGTATTCTATTGTAGCTTCATGTTAAAATTTCAGTGTATAGTTCTAAATGCTATTATTAATTTATTATGAAATAATTTTATCACGAATAATATATTTTTTTGCAGTCTTAATGAAACGTCTCTTTTAGTTTTGCATAAACTAGTAACGTCATGTGAATAATATAGTCAACATTAAGGTTATGCAATGCTTTTGTATCAATAGGTGCTGATAACATGATATAAACATTTGTTCTAAGTACGCTTTTAAAAAAGATTAACTTCGATGTAAAACAAAAGAGTGAAAAAGGTTTTGCATTAAATACAATGAAGTTATATTTCTATATTATCTGAACAAAAGTAAATTTGTTGAATAACATGACATTTATAAATTCATATTGTATTATACAGTAAATAAGCAATTTATATAACTTTGAAATAAGAATAATTGCAGTTAAAACTTACTTCTTTTACTAAACAGTCTTTCATATTCAAATTAAAAAGTCTGACATTTAGTGGGTTATAATAAATACTAAAAAATTGGTAATTTTAACTACAAAATAAATTGATGTATTTATATACAAAGTGAAATTTCCTAGACAAAAAAAAATTCTACTGCTTCTTCCCGACCTGTATAAATTGATCTTAAAAACACATCGTATATTAAGTATATATTCTATTGTATTGTTATTTACTTTTTTATTTTTCTGTGTTATCTAAGTTGATAATGATTATTACATAATGGAAAGTATTGCTTTTTATTTAATCGAATAATTTTCTAATTGTCTGTCATTATTATAATTCACAATTTACATAAAGTATATTAATAATGGCTAATTTATCTTTTCCCATATATATATATATATATATATATATATATATATATATATATATATATATATATATATATATATATATATATATATATATATATATATATTAGTACCAACCACAACATCAACAACAAGTAAGTATAATCGTCGCCTTGTATAGATTATTAAATTAATATTTTAATCTATTTTATTTCTATTTATTAATGTATTTCCGATTATTTTTCCAATAAATATCATAATAAATTTATAGTAGCTTCTTGACACGTATAAATCTGATTTGAAACATGACTATTTTACTAAGTTATGCAAAATCTAGCGTACATAAGGGTGAGATATAACACTCACTTTGAATAAGTTTCCGTTATATATGCTTAATATTTGAACTGCTTATATAAACTTATCTTAAATAGAGAGTTCTTGTTTTTATCATCATCATCTTCATCAACCATTATCACTCCACTGCATAATAAAGGTCTCTCCATCTTTTCCTATCTTTAGCTTTTCTTTTCCACATCACCCCTGCACACTTTCTTATTTCATCCATTCATCTCACATGTGGTTTCTTTCTGGGTCTTTTACAATCTCTTGGAATCCAGTTTAAAATTTCACATTTCTTTATATATTTTACAATAATTTTGCATTTTTTGTCTATAATTTAAGTTCTATATTGAATAATTTTTATATAAAATTGTTTAATGCAATTATTCGTTTATATTTTATGCAAATAATGGTTTAATTTTTAGAAAATCCATGAGATGTATTTTGAAAGTTTATTTTAAATTATTGTTTAATGGTTTGTAATTATATGTAAGTTGTTTAATTATTATAATAGCTTTACAGGAATTTAAAGATACGCTTTAATTGATGAAACTTTATGAATTGAACATTTGAATATTGTATCTTAAAAGAACATAAATGCATTTAAAATCATATTTTGATTTTTTTTGTGTGCATTGTGATTCTAGTAATATTAACTTCAAAGTAAATGTATGTATTTATATACAAAGTGAAATTACACAGACAAAAAAAAATCCTTATGCTTCATAACAGACCTGTATACACTGATCTTAAAACATCAGCGACTAAGTATAAAATCTTTTGTATTGATGTTTGCTTTTTTTATTTGTCTATATTATCTCAGTATATAATAGTTACTACATAATGGAAAGTATTGCTGTTTATCTAATAGAATATATATTTTTTAATTACTTGATATTAATATAATTCACAATTTACATAAAGCATATTATTAATGTCTAACTTGTTTATTCTCATATATATATTAGCACCAACCACAACACCCACAAGTAAGTATAAGTGTCGAATTTTATAGCTCATTAATTTTATATTTTAATGAAATTTTTTTATATTTGTTAATGTGTTAATTTAATTTGTTGTCAATAATTTTCACGATGTGTAAGAATTTGAAAATGCAAATCCATGAATTATATTGTGTTAATTTTATACTAGTTTTTAATGTAATTTGGAATTGGACATGAATGATATTATTTATTGTATTTATCATTGGAATAATACTTCATTTGGATAGTTCCTTTTCCTTGGATGTTCTAAAATCTTTTTTATATTTTAAAGAGAAACTCATTTTTAGACTGATGTAATTCAACAAATTTACATCGAGTTCAAATTGTCTCTGTGTAGAATAATTTACACTAATTAAATATTCCATATATGAATTAAAATTTATGTTGATAAGTGAAGGAGATAAAAATGTTGAATATCCACATTTATACTCCATATTATTTATTTCCTCAGTTACCAATTTAGTAAATATTACAGTTCTAAATTATATTTCCGTTAGAAAAAAGAAAACGATATTGACAGTTAGGTTGTTATTATATAACTAATATTATTACAGATACAAAATTTTATACAATCATGTAATTTTAATTAATAAAAATATATATTTGGCATTAATTTATAAATGGAATTTCTTTGTAAACATTATGTATGAAATATAAAAATCTTAAAAGATGTTCATAACAATATTTTCTGTGACATTTACGATAACCATTTAACATTACTATTACTTTATTTTATTTTATTTTTAAAAAAAAACCCATCATTTTCTGGAAGCAAAAACTACTTGTATACCGCAATAATGAACTAAAACAACATAATAATGTATAGTATCTGTGTTATCAAACTTGAAATTCTGGTTTAGTAAATGGAAATAATTTTTATTTACCCATTTTTAATTTTCTAATATTCAAAGCAATATGAAAATAAGATTTCGACTGACTTATAAATTTCTTAAATTGTTCAGACTTTATAATACGATGTAGTATATGATTTCAATTTGTCATTGAAAAAGAAAATATTTATTAAATGTCGATTTTGATTTTGTAGCCATGAAAATCCACTACTTGTATGTGTTTATCATTTAGACATTTGATACATAAGTTTGCTAAATAAAATTTATTTCTTCAACTGCTTCTTTTATTATATCAATTATAATTCCATCATTACTTGGAGCTTTTCCTATTGTCATAAATATACGTAATAGCACATCTTCTTAACTTCCATCATTTATAAGTCTAAGTCTAAATTTTATGATGTGACGTATATATAAGAAGTATTTTATGAATTACTAGAAAATTCATGTTCATCGTAAACCTTCTAGAAATGCACTACATTTCTCAATATTTTATATTTTATATAAGCACGTCTCTATAGTTGTAAATAAATGTATTATAAAAGTCTTTTACTTTTTAACAGGAATTATATTTTCATTTGATTATTTAATTTATTTGAACGGCAATTATATATTCAAAAGTATTCTGTGATTACATGTTCTACTAATTGAATTTACTTCAAATAATCGTTATAACCACTCACACTAGTATGTTATTTTTGCAATGAAATCTTACTACTGTTTATTTTTCATAGCAAAAATACATTTATTTTTTCTATTAATTCACATTTTCTTTCTAAATTCATGGGATAATTTTCACTTTATATATATAAACAAAAATTACATTTTCAAACCCAATCGAAAACATCTGTAATTTCTACATCATTTAATGTAATGGTATCTACCCAGTTTTAACATGGCCTTTGAATTACATGTATGTGAATATAATTATAATTTCAAAGTTTCCCTTCAATCCATATTTAACTAAACTAAAAAAAATCCTGAAAGTAAAATGCTTAAAAATGTCATTGCCTAGATGTGTATTCTATTGTAGCTTCATGTTAAAATTTCAGTGTATAGTTCTAAATGCTATTATTAATTTATTATGAAATAATTTTATCACGAATAATATATTTTTTTGCAGTCTTAATGAAACGTCTGTTTTAGTTTTGCATAAACTAGTAACGTCATGTGAATAATATAGTCAACATTAAGGTTATGCAATGCTTTTGTATCAATAGGTGCTGATAACATGATATAAACATTTGTTCTAAGTACGCTTTTAAAAAAGATTAACTTCGATGTAAAACAAAAGAGTGAAAAAGGTTTTGCATTAAATACAATGAAGTTATATTTCTATATTATCTGAACAAAAGTAAATTTGTTGAATAACATGACATTTATAAATTCATATTGTATTATACAGTAAATAAGCAATTTATATCTCTTTGAAATAAGAATAATTGCAGTTAAAACTTACTTCTTTTACTAAACAGTCTTTCATATTCAAATTAAAAAGTCTGACATTTAGAGGGTTATAATAAATACTAAAAAATTGGTAATTTTAACTACAAAATAAATTGATGTATTTATATACAAAGTGAAATTTCCTAGACAAAAAAAAATTCTACTGCTTCTTCCCGACCTGTATAAATTGATCTTAAAAACACATCGTATATTAAGTATATATTCTATTGTATTGTTATTTACTTTTTTATTTTTCTGTGTTATCTAAGTTGATAATGATTATTACATAATGGAAAGTATTGCTCTTTATTTAATCGAATAATTTTCTAATTGTCTGTCATTATTATAATTCACAATTTACATAAAGTATATTAATAATGGCTAATTTATCTTTTCCCATATATATATATATATATATATATATATATATATATATATATATATATATATATATATATATATATATATATATATATATATATATATATATATTAGTACCAACCACAACATCAACAACAAGTAAGTATAATCGTCGCCTTGTATAGATTATTAAATTAATATTTTAATCTATTTTATTTCTATTTATTAATGTATTTCCGATTATTTTTCCAATAAATATCATAATAAATTTATAGTAGCTTCTTGACACGTCATAAATCTGATTTGAAACATGACTATTTTACTAAGTTATGCAAAATCTAGCGTACATAAGAGTGAGATATAACACTCACTTTGAATAAGTTTCCGTTATATATGCTTAATATTTGAACTGCTTATATAAACTTATCTTAAATAGAGAGTTCTTGGTTTTATCATCATCATCTTCATCAACCATTATCACTCCACTGCATAATAAAGGTCTCTCCATCTTTTCCTATCTTTAGCTTTTCTTTTCCACATCACCCCTGCACACTTTCTTATTTCATCCATTCATCTCACATGTGGTTTCTTTCTGGGTCTTTTACAATCTCTTGGAATCCAGTTTAAAATTTCACATTTCTTTATATATTTTACAATAATTTTGCATTTTTTGTCTATAATTTAAGTTCTATATTGAATAATTTTTATATAAAATTGTTTAATGCAATTATTCGTTTATATTTTATGCAAATAATGGTTTAATTTTTAGAAAATCCATGAGATGTATTTTGAAAGTTTATTTTAAATTATTGTTTAATGGTTTGTAATTATATGTAAGTTGTTTAATTATTATAATAGCTTTACAGGAATTTAAAGATACGCTTTAATTGATGAAACTTTATGAATTGAACATTTGAATATTGTATCTTAAAAGAACATAAATGCATTTAAAATCATATTTTGATTTTTTTTGTGTGCATTGTGATTCTAGTAATATTAACTTCAAAGTAAATGTATGTATTTATATACAAAGTGAAATTACACAGACAAAAAAAAATCCTTATGCTTCATAACAGACCTGTATACACTGATCTTAAAACATCAGCGACTAAGTATAAAATCTTTTGTATTGATGTTTGCTTTTTTTATTTGTCTATATTATCTCAGTATATAATAGTTACTACATAATGGAAAGTATTGCTGTTTATCTAATAGAATATATATTTTTTAATTACTTGATATTAATATAATTCACAATTTACATAAAGCATATTATTAATGTCTAACTTGTTTATTCTCATATATATATTAGCACCAACCACAACACCCACAAGTAAGTATAAGTGTCGAATTTTATAGCTCATTAATTTTATATTTTAATGAAATTTTTTTATATTTGTTAATGTGTTAATTTAATTTGTTGTCAATAATTTTCACGATGTGTAAGAATTTAAAAATGCAAATCCATGAATTATATTGTGTTAATTTTATACTAGTTTTTAATGTAATTTGGAATTGGACATGAATGATATTATTTATTGTATTTATCATTGGAATAATACTTCATTTGGATAGTTCCTTTTCCTTGGATGTTCTAAAATCTTTTTTATATTTTAAAGAGAAACTCATTTTTAGACTGATGTAATTCAACAAATTTACATCGAGTTCTAATTGTCTCTGTGTAGAATAATTTACACTAATTAAATATTCCATATATGAATTAAAATTTATGTTGATAAGTGAAGGAGATAAAAATGTTGAATATCCACATTTATACTCCATATTATTTATTTCCTCAGTTACCAATTTAGTAAATATTACAGTTCTAAATTATATTTCCGTTAGAAAAAAGAAAACGATATTGACAGTTAGGTTGTTATTATATAACTAATATTATTACAGATACAAAATTTTATACAATCATGTAATTTTAATTAATAAAAATATATATTTGGCATTAATTTTTAAATGGAATTTCTTTGTAAACATTATGTATGAAATATAAAAATCTTAAAAGATGTTCATAACAATATTTTCTGTGACATTTACGATAACCATTTAACATTACTATTACTTTATTTTATTTTATTTTTAAAAAAAAACCCATCATTTTCTGGAAGCAAAAACTACTTGTATACCGCAATAATGAACTAAAACAACATAATAATGTATAGTATCTGTGTTATCAAACTTGAAATTCTGGTTTAGTAAATGGAAATAATTTTTATTTACCCATTTTTAATTTTCTAATATTCAAAGCAATATGAAAATAAGATTTCGACTGACTTATAAATTTCTTAAATTGTTCAGACTTTATAATACGATGTAGTATATGATTTCAATTTGGCATTGAAAAAGAAAATATTTATTAAATGTCGATTTTGATTTTGTAGCCATGAAAATCCACTACTTGTATGTGTTTATCATTTAGACATTTGATACATAAGTTTGCTAAATAAAATGTATTTCTTCAACTGCTTCTTTTATTATATCAATTATAATTCCATCATTACTTGGAGCTTTTCCTATTGTCATAAATATACGTAATAGCACATCTTCTTAATTTCCATCATTTATAAGTCTAAGTCTAAATTTTATGATGTGACGTATATATAAGAAGTATTTTATGAATTACTAGAAAATTCATGTTCATCGTAAACCTTCTAGAAATGCACTACATTTCTCAATATTTTATATTTTATATAAGAACGTCTCTATAGTTGTAAATAAATGTATTATAAAAGTCTTTTACTTTTTAACAGGAATTATATTTTCATTTGATTATTTAATTTATTTGAACGGCAATTATATATTCACAAGTACTCTGTGATTACATGTTCTACTAATTGAATTTACTTCAAATAATCGTTATAACCACTCACACTAGTATGTTATTTTTGCAATGAAATCTTACTACTGTTTATTTTTCATAGCAAAAATACATTTATTTTTTCTATTAATTCACATTTTCTTTCTAAATTCATGGGATAATTTTCACTTTATATATATAAACAAAAATTACATTTTCAAACCCAATCGAAAACATCTGTAATTTCTACATCATTTAATGTAATGGTATCTACCCAGTTTTAACATGGCCTTTGAATTACATGTATGTGAATATAATTATAATTTCAAAGTTTCCCTTCAATCCATATTTAACTAAACTAAAAAAAAATCCTGAAAGTAAAATGCTTAAAAATGTCATTGCCTAGATGTATATTCTATTGTAGCTTCATGTTAAAATTTCAGTGTATAGTTCTAAATGCTATTATTAGTTTATTATGAAATAATTTTATCACGAATAATATATATTTTTTGCAGTCTTAATGAAACGTCTGTTTTAGTTTTGCATAAACTAGTAACGTCATGTGAATAATATAGTCAACATTAAGGTTATGCAATGCTTTTGTATCAATAGGTGCTGATAACATGATATAAACACTTGTTCTAAGTACGCTTTTAAAAAAGATTAACTTCGATGTAAAACAAAAAAGTGAAAAAGGTTTTGCATTAAATACAATGAAGTTATACTTCTATATTATCTGAACAAAAGTAAATTTGTTGAATAACATGACATTTATAAATTCATATTGTATTATACAGTAAATAAGCAATTTATATCTCTTTGAAATAAGAATAATTGCAGTTAAAACTTACTTCTTTTACTAAACAGTCTTTCATATTCAAATTAAAAAGTCTGACATTTAGAGGGTTATAATAAATACTAAAAAATTGGTAATTTTAACTACAAAATAAATTGATGTATTTATATACAAAGTGAAATTACCTAGACAAAAAAAAATTCTACTGCTTCTTCCCGACCTGTATAAATTGATCTTAAAAACACATCGTATATTAAGTATATATTCTATTGTATTGTTATTTACTTTTTTATTTTTCTGTGTTATCTAAGTTGATAATGACTATTACATAATGGAAAGTATTGCTCTTTATTTAATCGAATAATTTTCTAATTGTCTGTCATTATTATAATTCACAATTTACATAAAGTATATTAATAATGGCTAATTTATCTTTTCCCATATATATATATATATATATATATATATATATATATATATATATATATATATATATATATATATATATATATATATATATATATATATATATATATATATTAGTACCAACCACAACATCAACAACAAGTAAGTATAATCGTCGCCTTGTATAGATTATTAAATTAATATTTTAATCTATTTTATTTCTATTTATTAATGTATTTCCGATTATTTTTCCAATAAATATCATAATAAATTTATAGTAGCTTCTTGACACGTATAAATCTGATTTGAAACATGACTATTTTACTAAGTTATGCAAAATCTAGCGTACATAAGAGTGAGATATAACACTCACTTTGAATAAGTTTCCGTTATATATGCTTAATATTTGAACTGCTTATATAAACTTATCTTAAATAGAGAGTTCTTGTTTTTATCATCATCATCTTCATCAACCATTATCACTCCACTGCATAATAAAGGTCTCTCCATCTTTTCCTATCTTTAGCTTTTCTTTTCCACATCACCCCTGCACACTTTCTTATTTCATCCATTCATCTCACATGTGGTCTCTTTCTGGGTCTTTTACAATCTCTTGGAATCCAGTTTAAAATTTCACATTTCTTTATATAGTTTACAATAATTTTGCATTTTTGTCTATAATTTAAGTTCTATATTGAATAATTTTTATATAAAATTGTTTAATGCAATTATTCGTTTATATTTTATGCAAATAATGGTTTAATTTTTAGAAAATCCATGAGATGTATTTTGAAAGTTTATTTTAAATTATTGTTTAATGGTTTGTAATTATATGTAAGTTGTTTAATTATTATAATAGCTTTACAGGAATTTAAAGATACGCTTTAATTGATGAAACTTTATGAATTGAACATTTGAATATTGTATCTTAAAAGAACATAAATGCATTTAAAATCATATTTTGATTTTTTTTTGTGTGCATTGTGATTCTAGTAATATTAACTTCAAAGTAAATGTATGTATTTATATACAAAGTGAAATTACACAGACAAAAAAAAATCCTTATGCTTCATAACAGACCTGTATACACTAATCTTAAAACATCAGCGACTAAGTATAAAATCTTTTGTATTGATGTTTTCTTTTTTTATTTGATTATATTATCTCAGTATATAATAGTTACTACATAATGGAAAGTATTGCTGTTTATCTAATAGAATATATATTTTTAATTACTTGATATTAATATAATTCACAATTTACATAAAGCATATTATTAATGTCTAACTTGTTTATTTTCATATATATTAGCACCAACCACAACAACCACAAGTAAGTATAAGTGTCGAATTTTATAGATCATTAATATTATATTTTAATTAAATTTTTTTATATTTGTTAATGTGTTAATTTACTTTGCTGTCAATAATTTTCACGATGTGTAAGAATTTAAAAATGCAAATCCATGAATTATATGGTGTTAATTTTATACAAGTTTTTAATGTAATTTGGAATTGGACATGAATGATATTATTTATTGCATTTATCATTGGAATAATATTTCATTTGGTTAGTTCTTTTTTCTTGGATGTTCTAAAATCTTTTTTATATTTTAAAGAGAAACTCATTTTTAGACTGATGTAATTCAACAAATTTACATCGAGTTCTAATTGTCTCTATGTAGAATAATTTACACTAATTAAATATTCCATAAATGAATTAAAATTTATGTTGATAAGTGAAGGAGATAAAAATGTTGAATATCCACATTTATACTCCATGTTATTTATTTTCTCAGTTACCAATTTAGTAAATATTACAGTTCTAAATTATATTTCCGTTAGAAAAAAGAAAACGATATTGACAGTTTGGTTGTTATTATATAACTAATATTATTACAGATACAAAATTTAATACAATCATGTAATTTTAATTAATAGAAATATATATTTGGCATTAATTGTTTAATGGAATTTCTTTGTAAACATTATGTATGATATATAAAAATCTTAAAAGATGTTAATAACAATATTTTCTGTGACATTTACGATGACCATTTAACATTACTATTACTTTATTTCATTTTATTTAAAAAAAACTATCTTTTTCTGGAAGCAAAAGCTACTTGTATACCGCAATAATTAACTAAAACAACATAATAATGTATAGTATCTGTGTTATCAAACTTAAAATTCTGGTTTAGTAAATGGAAATAATTTTTATTTACCCATTTTTAATTTTCTAATATTCAAAGCAATATGAAAATAAGATTTCGACTGACTTATAAATTTCTTAATTTGTTCAGACTTTATAATACGATGTAGTATATGATTTCAATTTGGCATTGAAAAAGAAAATATTTATTAAATGTCGATTTTGATTTTGTAGCCATGAAAATCCACTACTTGTATGTGTTTATCATTTAGACATTTGATACATAAGTTTGCTAAATAAAATTTATTTCTTCAACTGCTTCTTTTATTATATCAATTATAATTCCATCATTACTTGGAGCTTTTCCTATTGTCATAAATATACGTAATAGCACATCTTCTTAACTTCCATCATTTATAAGTCTAAGTCTAAATTTTATGATGTGACGTCTATATAAGAAGTATTTTATGAATTACTAGAAAATTCATGTTCATCGTAAACCTTCTAGAAATGCACTACATTTCTCAAAATTTTATATTTTATATAAGCACGTCTCTATAGTTGTAAATAAATGTATTATAAAAGTCTTT
The DNA here is from genome assembly GCA_028023455.1 of Epiperipatus broadwayi. Lineage (NCBI taxonomy): Eukaryota > Metazoa > Onychophora > Udeonychophora > Euonychophora > Peripatidae > Epiperipatus > Epiperipatus broadwayi. The sequence goes on along the minus strand of JAQFVV010000133.1, from coordinate 3,348,146 downwards.
TACTTTTTAACAGGAATTATATTTTCATTTGATTATTTATTTGAACGGCATTTATATATTCAAAAGTATTCTGTGATTACATTTTCTACTAATTGAATTTACTTCAAATAATCGCTATAACCACTCACACTAGTATGTTATTTTTGCAATGAAATCTTACTACTGTTTATTTTTCATAGCAAAAATACATTTATTTTTTCTATTAATTCACATTTTCTTTCTAAATTCATGGGATAATTTTCACTTTATATATATAAGCAAAAATTACATTTTCCAACCCAATCGAAAACATCTGTAATTTCTACATCATTTAATGTAATGGTATGTACCCAGTTTTAACATGGCCCTTGAATTACATGTATGTGAATATAATTATAAATTCAAAGTTTCCCTTCAATCCATATTTAACTAAACTAAAAAAATCCTGAAAGTAAAATGTTTAAAAATGTCATTGCCTAGATGTATATTCTATTGTAGCTTCATGTTAAAATTTCAGTGTATAGTTCTAAAGACTATTATTAGGTTATTATGAAATAATTTTATCACGAATAATATATTTTTGTGCAGTCTTAATGAAACGTCTGTTTTAGTTTTGCATAAACTAGTAACGTCATGTGAATAATATAGTCAACATTAAGGTTATACAATGCTTTCATATCAATAAGTGCTGATAACATGATATAAACACTTGTTCTAATTACGCTTTTAAAAAAGATTAACTTCGATGTAAAACAAAAGAGTGAAAAAGGTTTTGCATTACATACAATGAAGTTATACTTCTATATTATCTGAACAAAAGTAAATTTGTTGAATAACATGACATTTATAAATTCATATTGTATTATACAGTAAATAAGCAATTTATATCTCTTTGAAATAATAATAATTGCAGTTAAAACTTACTTGTTTTAATAAACATTCTTTCATATTCAAAGTAAAAAGTCTGACATTTACAGGGTTATAATAAATACTAAAAAATTGATAATTTTAACTACAAAATAAATTGATGTATTTATATACAAAGTGAAATTACTTAGACAAAAAAAAAATTCTACTGCTTCTTCCCGACCTGTATAAATTGATCTTAAAAACACATAGTATATTAAGTATATATTCTATTGTATTGTTATTTACTTTTTTATTTTTCTGTGTGATCTAAGTTGATAATGATTATTACATAATGGAAAGTATTGCTCTTTATTTAATCGAATAATTTCCTAATTGTCTGTCATTATTATTATTCACAATTTACATAAAGCATATTAATAATGGCCAATTTATCTTTTCCCATACCCACATATATATATATATTGTACCGGTATAAATCCACCACGCTTATTCATACACAGTACCCGAGTTCAAACCCAGTCCACGTTTAAGAATAAATTCCCAAAACGCCAACTGAATTCAAACCCAAACCCCGGCATGACCAACCGATGATGACTTTACACCAGCACAGGGTTATCCCTTTTCTAGCTCAGCTCAGAACATAGACTAAATTCTTACAGTTAATGATATATATATTTATTAGACTCTAGATACTGGAACGGTCATTCATGTAACGTATATATTTAAGTTGCCAATACAGACAGTAAGTGGCTAAATAGACTTAGAGAGTAATAAAGTGGAGGACACAAAAATTTAATTAAATAAAGTGTTTAATAAGCAAAATATAAAGCATATAAATATAGTGTTAAATAAGACAAATAGAAAGCGGATAAATATAGTGTTCAATAAGCAAAATATTCAGCATATAAATATAGTGTTATACAGTACGGTAAGACTTCCATGAATCCTCTTGTATTTGGCTACTAGTCTTTAGTAAACGTTTTATTTAGTAAACAAACTTATGCCAATAGCTGGGTAGTTAAATGATTGACGGGTGGTTAAGAGAATCAGAGTATTTGAGCACTGGAAAAATATTTATCTAAAGATTTTTATTAACTTATTTTATTAGAATAGGCTCGAGCCGGAACGTAGACGAACAGTGGAGAATGGTTTTATATAAATACGACATAAGAGATAGATGTACTGGTGGTTTTATATAAATACGACATGGAAGATAGATGAACTGGTGGTTGCCTGGATTCAAAAGCCCTACAGTAATCAATTGCGGTGCATTAACGGAATACCGGGCGGCTTGTACTTTGACAAGGCTTAATGCCCCCAAGTAGCTCCGGGACACGACAACCAGCCGGGATCATTTCGAACCCCGGTGATCCAAGAGATTACCGGGAAAGAAAAACTGCTTTCATTCCCCAATGGTAGAATGGCGAGACGCTAACTTCAGCGAAGGGAAGGCATTGCCACAGACGTGAAGGACGAATACTTGAAGCGGATTTTTAAAAGAAATTATATAAAACCTGGAAACTATTTGTCTGTTTCTACGCCACAGGCTGAGATCCTTATCCCAATAAAAACATAGCGAACTTAAACTGACGGTGAAAACAATAATTAGTTAAATTTACTCTGAAACTCTAACCCTTCGGGTTGACAGGCGGTAGCGATAGTATCAAATTATGCAGTGAATTATTTCTCATATTATACATAACATTAATGAACACTTTGAAACTATTATATATATATTTAAGATTGAGACTTAGATTGTAATTTTATAACAACTTAACATAGAATAATAAAGTGATTTAACATTTACTAACTCGGAATGTGAAAGAATATTTAATTCAGAACATGAAATTACTTTTAAATTAAATTGATCATTATTACACACTAGTTTACACAGAGTTGGAAATATTACTATTGGCAATGTTTGTTTATGAAATAAGCAACATAAGAAAATATAAATGCATTCAGTTGAAATATTATTACTATTAATTACAATTTTATAAATGATTTCTAAAGACTAGAGCAGAGGGTTAAAAAAAAAGAAAGAAAATTTACTGACAGGTTAAATAATAGCATTATAAATGATATAAAAACTTACATATGATTTACTTGATTGATAATATTAAGCACGTAAGAAAGTTAAAGTTCGTGTAACAAAGTTCTCTTCTTTCTTCATCCAGCTTGGCTTGTGACGAACGTAGGCGCGCATTTTTGAAAGTTATTTGTAAGGCATAGTAAATTTTGAGATTGGAAGTTGGAAATTCTGAAGTATATGAAACATGATCAAACAGCGGCACGAGGATCCATATTGGCGGGCAGAGACCAGCTCCTGGCACTTAGCCCATCAACATTGCGATTCACTGGTAAACTTCTTAATAAGATATTTGAATTATTATTAACTGCTGTGTTGTCTCGAGACTACCTCTCTCAAACACGACCAAAGTTAGAATGTAAGTTTTTTCTAGAATTTGCCACTGCTGACCTTTCCGACTTGTTTTTGTTTTAGGCTCCGCCTACTTTCTCTAGCCTCTAGCGATGCAGCTTGACCAACAATCAATTATCTGTTTTTAGCAATCTTTTAATTTAATATGCTATTTTTAAATTGACATAATAATTACATATAAAAATTCCTTACTAATTTTGAATACAACTTAATTGCTCTGAACATTTGTGCAATTAGATTTTAATTAAAAACACTGATCAAAGGAATGTGATTTTTGATCAGTATTTTTAAACGACTTTATACAATTTTAAAACTAAAATTTAAAACAAATACGCCCGCACTGAAACTTTAAATTAAATGATATAAATTCACAAACCACGCACACACGAATATTATTTCATGGTTTGTGACATTTATATACGGAAACTTTACATATTTATTTATAAACTATAGAATATATAACTAATTTTTATTATAAATTAAAATAGACAAAATCTCACTGCGGGCGAACAGTAGTTTGAATTACCGTACATAAAAACACCTGAAACGAAGATCGGTTCTCCGATCTGTCTGTTTCATTTCTTGTCACTTTATAAAAAAAAACAACAAAAAAAAATGATTATACATAATTTCTGATTAACATTTTTTTCATTCATTTTTTTACATAATTGATTTTTTTTTTATTGATTTGACCTTGGAGAACAGTCTGGGTGAGGGTTTGAACTTAACATTTATAAAGGTGGGTATATTACCGTAATTCCTTTTCTCATCATCATGTGCATGTCATAGTGGTCATTTTCCGGGTTATCATTTTGTATATCTCTACCTTCTCCCTGGGTCGGGAGGTATATAAGGGTTATAGGTATGTCTTTTTAGATCTCTTACTAAAATAGCAAAAGCGGTCACAATATTGTGCTTTGGTATATTATTATATTGTTCATTATTAAAAGTATCTTGCTTTAAAAGAATTTCTCTAACTTTCTGTGATCTAATGGCATCCATTATAACATTTTCACTTTGGGAGTTGAGAAGTTTTTCTCCATTTTTTATGAAACTATTTTTTTTAACATATGTCCATGCTTTAAAACAAAGTTTATTATTTCTGTTTAATGAGTTCAGCTCCTCATCAATTTTGTTCTGATCATATTTCATAAACAAATAAGTATGGGTTTTATTAAAATGGGCAGCATTGTACACAACTAAAGATCTGTCCACTTTCTTCGTTTTCATATCAAGAGGCCATTCAGCATCATTTTTAAACTTTAACTTTGATGTCTTCATTAATCCACTTTTCCACAGAACATCTTTATAATTATTATGAAAATATAACTTCTCATTAATTATGATTTCAGAAGATTCATCCATAACAGTATGTATTGTTCTATTGATATTTTTCATCATCGATACAGCCACTCCATTAGATGGTGGTAAACTGATATAATCACTTTGAGATGGGCTGGCTTGCAGTAAATTTGAAACCACCATTTCCTCAGTACTTTCTTCATTCTTAGCTAAATCTGCTAGAGTAAAACTTTGACTATGAGTAATCTCTGTCAAATCTAATTCTTTACATTTTTGTTGAGTAGAGTTGGCATTTGTATTCACTAATCTAATCTCATGAGGTTCCAACCTTATTTTAGTTGGTTGAGGTTCTGTGTCCTCTGCTCCACTCCTCGCACTATTGCCTTCCCTGCTGTCCTCAACTTCCCCCGGGGTGGCCTGGTCATCTTCATTTTCCATTCCTGGGTCTTCAGAGGGATTTATTTCTTGCTGACGCTTTGCACTTTCTAGATTTGAGTTGGCTCGTATGCCCCGTGCCTCGTCGATCCTTTCCAGCCTCTCCAACATCATCATTATAACCTTCCTGTCCTCTCTCATCTCTCTGAGGATCGCGTTAAACTTCGTATCGCGATCGTGCTCCCTCTGTTTGTTTCCTTCTATTTCTGCCATTTCTGCTTCGTTTTTCCTTAGAAATGTTTTTAGCATAAGACTTTGATTCGTACAACGCTTTGATTTGTATATATCATAAAAGGTTACTGATCCCTGCTCCTTGTGCCAAATCCTCCTCCGCTGCTGATACTGTTTGTGTGGCTTACTTCCTTTCTCTCTTTTCTTCCTTCGCCTACGTTCAGTCTGGTTTTTGTTATCTACGCTTTTTTTCTTTATTTAGGAATATAATATGACATGTCTAAAATCATTACTAAAAATATACAGGGAAAAAAAACTTTCTTTCACCCAGTTCGCACTGTTCTCCTCAGTCCTATAATACATACATATTCATAATGGGTACATAACATAGTATTTTTTTTTTTTTTTATTTCTGTCAGTAATTCTCTCTTTTTATATATGCCACCCTACTCTCTTTTAAAACAACACTCGCCACTGCTGTATGGACAAACATGTTTGCTGACAAATTTATTTGATAGGCGCCAGCCAGCAACATGTGACCAATAGATAATTTAATCTACTGATCCCCAAATATATACTTTTATATGACCTAATAATTTTTGATTTAAGATTTATATAGGCAAAAAAAAATTTAATACTGACTCCGGTAAGGTTTTTTTTTTTTATATTACAACATATATATGCACACACGTTTTTATTTTTAAAACACAAGAATAATCCTACTTCTTTCTTCTTTTTTCAAAAAAAAATATTTTTCACAACAAACGAAAATATATATATATACGTACACAAATATATATACGCGTACACGTTTTTATTTTTTTAGAACTGGACTTAATTCTACTTCTTTATTTTTTCATATGATTTAAACGACAAGAATGAACTCGCAAAAACATTATGGAATAACTCATTTATTTTAATTAATTACACGCACGAATTGCTTCCGCTCTCTTTTCAAAAAAAAATCTTCACTCTGTTTCTTAACAATATTTGGGAGGATTATATACTGAACCTTTGTGTAAGGGAAAAAAAAATTTTATACATTTGTTTCTTACTATAGTTTTCACTTGCGCATTTTAATACGCCAAATACGTATCGATATTATGACAAACGACACAAAAAAAATTGAATATTTTTATCATTTAACTGTTTACTTCCGTTCACTCTGCAGGGTGTGGGAGATTTCTTCATCGAGCACCACGGAGGGCGTCCAAAAAATATAATAACTGTACCGGTATAAATCCACCACGCTTACTCATACACAGTACCCGAGTTCAAACCCAGTCCACGTTTAAGAATAAATTCCCAAAACGCCAACTGAATTCAAACCCAAACCCCGGCATGACCAACCGATGATGACTTTATAACAGCACAGGGTTATCCCTTTTCTAGCTCAGCTCAGAACATGGACTAAATTCTTACAGTTAATGATATATAGATTTATTAGACTCTAGATACTGGGACGGTCATTCATGTAACGTATATATTTAAGTTGCCAATACAGACAGTAAGTGGCTAAATAGACTTAGAGAGTAATAAGGTGGAGGACACAAAAATTTAGATTAAATAAAGTGTTTAATAAGCAAAATATAAAGCATATAAATATAGTGTTAAATAAGACAAATAGAAAGCACATGAATATAGTGTTATATAATAGAAATATACAGCATATAAATATAGTGTTATACAGTACGGTAAGACTTCCATGAATCCTCTTGTATTTGGCTACTAGTCTTTAGTAAACGTTTTATTTAGTAAACAAACTTATGCCAATAGCTGGGTAGTTAAATGATTGACGGGTGGTTAAGAGAATCAGAGTATTTGAGCACTGGAAAAATATTTATCTAAAGATTTTTATTAACTTATTTTATTAGAATAGGCTCGAGCCGTTACGTAGACGAACAGTGGAGATGGTTTTATATAAATACGACATAAGAGATAGATGTACTGGTGGTTTTATATAAATACGACATGGAAGATAGATGAACTGGTGGTTGCCTGGATTCAAAAGCCCTACAGTAATCAATTGCGGTGCATTAACGGAATACCGGGCGGCTTGTACTTTGACAAGGCTTAATGCCCCCAAGTAGCTCCGGGACACGACAACCAGCCGGGATCATTTCGAACCCCGGTGATCCAAGAGATTACCGGGAAAGAAAAACTGCTTTCATTCCCCAATGGTAGAATGGCGAGACGCTGACTTCAGCGAAGGGAAGGCATTGCCACAGACGTGAAGGACGAATACTTGAAGCGGATTTTTAAAAGAAATTATATAAAACCTGGAAACTATTTGTCTGTTTCTACGCCACAGGCTGAGATCCTTATCCCAATAAAAACATAGCGGACTTAAACTGACGGTGAAAACAATAATTAGTTAAATTTACTCTGAAACTCTAACCCTTCGGGTTGACAGGCGGTAGCGATAGTATCAAATTATTCAGTGAATTATTTCTCATATTATACATAACATTAATGAACACTTTGAAACTATTATATATATATTTAAGATTGAAACTTAGATTGTAATTTTATAACAACTTAACATAGAATAATAAAGTGATTTAACATTTACTAACTCGGAATGTGAAAGAATATTTAATTCAGAACATGAAATTACTTTTAAATTAAATTGATCATTATTACACACTAGTTTACACAGATTTGGAAATATTACTATTGGCAATGTTTGTTTATGAAATAAGCAACATAAGAAAATATAAATGCATTCAGTTGAAATATTATTACTATTAATTACAATTTTATAAATGATTTCTAAAGACTAGAGCAGAGGGTTAAAAAAAAAGAAAAGAAAATTTACTGACAGGTTAAATAATAGCATTATAAATGATATAAAAACTTACATATGATTTACTTGATTGATAATATTAAGCACGGAAGAAAGTTAAAGTTCGTGTAACAAAGTTCTCTTCTTTCTTCATCCAGCTTGGCTTGTGACGAACGTAGGCGCGCATTTTTGAAAGTTATTTGTAAGGCATAGTAAATTTTGAGATTGGAAGTTGGAAATTCTGAAGTATATGAAACATGATCAAACAGCGGCACGAGGATCCATATTGGCGGGCAGAGACCAGCTCCTGGCACTTAGCCCATCAACATTGCGATTCACTGGTAAACTTCTTAATAAGATATTTGAATTATTATTAACTGCTGTGTTGTCTCGAGACTACCTCTCTCAAACACGACCAAAGTTAGAATGTAAGTTTTTTCTAGAATTTGCCACTGCTGACCTTTCCGACTTGTTTTTGTTTTAGGCTCCGCCTACTTTCTCTAGCCTCTAGCGATGCAGCTTGACCAACAATCAATTATCTGTTTTTAGCAATCTTTTAATTTAATACGCTATTTTTAAATTGACATAGTAATTACATATAAAAATTCCTTACTAATTTTGAATACAACTTAATTGCTCTGAACATTTGTGCAATTAGATTTTAATTAAAAACACTGATCAAAGGAATGTGATTTTTGATCAGTATTTTTAAACGACTTTATACAATTTTAAAACTAAAATTTAAAACAAATACGCCCGCACTGAAACTTTAAATTAAATGATATAAATTCACAAACCACGCACACACGAATATTATTTCATGGTTTGTGACATTTATATACGGAAACTTTACATATTTATTTATAAACTATAGAATATATAACTAATTTATATTATAACTTAAAATAGACAAAATCTCACTGCGGGCGAACAGTAGTTTGAATTACCGTACATAAAAACACCTGAAACGAAGATCGGTTCTCCGATCTGTCTGTTTCATTTCTTGTCACTTTATAAAAAAAAACAACAAAAAAAAATGATTATACATAATTTCTGATTAACATTTTTTTCATTCATTTTTTTACATAATTGATTTTTTTTTATTGATTTGACCTTGGAGAACAGTCTGGGTGAGGGTTTGAACTTAACATTTATAAAGGTGGGTATATTACCGTAATTCCTTTTCTCATCATCATGTGCATGTCATAGTGGTCATTTTCCGGGTTATCATTTTGTATATCTCTACCTTCTCCCTGGGTCGGGAGGTATATAAGGGTTATAGGTATGTCTTTTTAGATCTCTTACTAAAATAGCAAAAGCGGTCACAATATTGTGCTTTGGTATATTATTATATTGTTCATTATTAAAAGTATCTTGCTTTAAAAGAATTTCTCTAACTTTCTGTGATCTAATGGCATCCATTATAACATTTTCACTTTGGGAGTTGAGAAGTTTTTCTCCATTTTTTATGAAACTATTTTTTTTAACATATGTCCATGCTTTAAAACAAAGTTTATTATTTCTGTTTAATGAGTTCAGCTCCTCATCAATTTTGTTCTGATCATATTTCATAAACAAATAATTATAGGTTTTATTAAAATGGGCAGCATTGTACACAACTAAAGATCTGTCCACTTTCTTCGTTTTCATATCAAGAGGCCATTCAGCATCATTTTTAAACTTTAACTTTGATGTCTTCATTAATCCACTTTTCCACAGAACATCTTTATAATTATTATGAAAATATAACTTCTCATTAATTATGATTTCAGAAGATTCATCCATAACAGTATGTATTGTTCTATTGATATTTTTCATCATCGATACAGCCACTCCATTAGATGGTGGTAAACTGATATAATCACTTTGAGATGGGCTGGCTTGCAGTAAATTTGAAACCACCATTTCCTCAGTACTTTCTTCATTCTTAGCTAAATCTGCTAGAGTAAAACTTTGACTATGAGTAATCTCTGTCAAATCTAATTCTTTACATTTTTGTTGAGTAGAGTTGGCATTTGTATTCACTAATCTAATCTCATGAGGTTCCAACCTTATTTTAGTTGGTTGAGGTTCTGTGTCCTCTGCTCCACTCCTTGCACTATTGCCTTCCCTGCTGTCCTCAACTTCCCCCGGGGTGGCCTGGTCATCTTCATTTTCCATTCCTGGGTCTTCAGAGGGATTTATTTCTTGCTGACGCTTTGCACTTTCTAGATTTGAGTTGGCTCGGATGCCTCGTGCTTCGTCGATCCTTTCCAGCCTCTCCAACATCATCATTATAACCTTCCTGTCCTCTCTCATCTCTCTGAGGATCGCGTTAAACTTCGTATCGCGATCGTGCTCCCTCTGTTTGTTTCCTTCTATTTCTGCCATTTCTGCTTCGTTTTTCCTTAGAAATGTTTTTAGCATAAGACTTTGATTCGTACAACGCTTTGATTTGTATATATCATAAAAGGTTACTGATCCCTGCTCCTTGTGCCAAATCCTCCTCCGCTGCTGATACTGTTTGTGTGGCTTACTTCCTTTCTCTCTTTTCTTCCTTCGCCTACGTTCAGTCTGGTTTTTGTTATCTACGCTTTTTTTCTTTATTTAGGAATATAATATGACATGTCTAAAATCATTACTAAAAATATACAGGGAAAAAAAACTTTCTTTCACCCAGTTCGCACTGTTCTCCTCAGTCCTATAATACATACATATTCATAATGGGTACATAACATAGTATTTTTTTTTGTATTTCTGTCAGTAATTCTCTCTTTTTATATATGCCACCCTACTCTCTTTTAAAACAACACTCGCCACTGCTGTATGGACAAACATGTTTGCTGACAAATTTATTTGATAGGCGCCAGCCAGCAACATGTGACCAATAGATAATTTAATCTACTGATCCCCAAATATATACTTTTATATGACCTAATAATTTTTGATTTAAGATTTATATAGGCAAAAAAAAATTTAATACTGACTCCGGTAAGGTTTTTTTTTTTTATATTACAACATATATATGCACACACGTTTTTATTTTTAAAACACAAGAATAATCCTACTTCTTTCTTCTTTTTTCAAAAAAAATATTTTTCACAACAAACGAAAATATATATATATACGTACACAAATATATATACGCGTACACGTTTTTATTTTTTTAGAACTGGACTTAATTCTACTTCTTTATTTTTTCATATGATTTAAACGACAAGAATGAACTCGCAAAAACATTATGGAATAACTCATTTATTTTAATTAATTACACGCACGAATTGCTTCCGCTCTCTTTTCAAAAAAAAAATCTTCACTCTGTTTCTTAACAATATTTGGGAGGATTATATACTGAACCTTTGTGTAAGGGAAAAAAAAAATTTTATACATTTGTTTCTTACTATAGTTTTCACTTGCGCATTTTAATACGCCAAATACGTATCAATATTATGACAAACGACACAAAAAAAATTGAATATTTTTATCATTTAACTGTTTACTTCCGTTCACTCTGCAGGGTGTGGGAGATTTCTTCATCGAAGCACCACGGAGGGCGTCCAAAAAATATAATAACTGTACCGGTATAAATCCACCACGCTTACTCATACACAGTACCCGAGTTCAAACCCAGTCCACGTTTAAGAATAAATTCCCAAAACGCCAACTGAATTCAAACCCAAACCCCGGCATGACCAACCGATGATGACTTTACACCAGCACAGGGTTATCCCTTTTCTAGCTCAGCTCAGAACATGGACTAAATTCTTACAGTTAATGATATATAGATTTATTAGACTCTAGATACTGGAACGGTCATTCATGTAACGTATATATTTAAGTTGCCAATACAGACAGTAAGTGGCTAAATAGACTTAGAGAGTAATAAAGTGGAGGACACAAAAATTTAGATTAAATAAAGTGTTTAATAAGCAAAATATAAAGCATATAAATATAGTGTTAAATAAGACAAATAGAAAGCAGATAAATATAGTGTTCAATATGAAGAAATACAAAGCATATAAATATAATGTTATACAGTACGGTAAGACTTCCATAAATCCTCTTGTATTTGGCTACTAGTCTTTAGTAAACGTTTTATTTAGTAAACAAACTTATGCCAATAGCTGGGTAGTTAAATGATTGACGGGTGGTTAAGAGAATCAGAGTATTTGAGCACTGGAAAAATATTTATCTAAAGATTTTTATTAACTTATTTTATTAGAATAGGCTCGAGCCGGAACGTAGACGAACAGTGGAGATGGTTTTATATAAATACGACATAAGAGATAGATGTACTGGTGGTTTTATATAAATACGACATGGAAGATAGATGAACTGGTGGTTGCCTGGATTCAAAAGCCCTACAGTAATCAATTGCGGTGCATTAACGGAATACCGGGCGGCTTGTACTTTGACAAGGCTTAATGCCCCCAAGTAGCTCCGGGACACGACAACCAGCCGGGATCATTTCGAACCCCGGTGATCCAAGAGATTACCGGGAAAGAAAAACTGCTTTCATTCCCCAATGGTAGAATGGCGAGACGCTGACTTCAGCGAAGGGAAGGCATTGCCACAGACGTGAAGGACGAATACTTGAAGCGGATTTTTAAAAGAAATTATATAAAACCTGGAATCTATTAGTCTGTTTCTACGCCACAGGCTGAGATCCTTACCCCAATAAAAACATAGCGGACTTAAACTGACGGTGACAACAATAATTAGTTAAATTTACTCTGAAACTCTAACCCTTCGGGTTGACAGGCGGTAGCGATAGTATCAAATTATGCAGTGAATTATTTCTCATATTATACATAACATTAATGAACACTTTGAAACTATTATATATATATTTAAGATTGAAACTTAGATTGTAATTTTATAACAACTTAACATAGAATAATAAAGTGATTTAACATTTACTAACTCGGAATGTGAAAGAATATTTAATTCAGAACATGAAATTACTTTTAAATTAAATTGATCATTATTACACACTAGTTTACACAGAGTTGGAAATATTACTATTGGCAATGTTTGTTTATGAAATAAGCAACATAAGAAAATATAAATGCATTCAGTTGAAATATTATTACTATTAATTACAATTTTATAAATGATTTCTAAAGACTAGAGCAGAGGGTTAAAAAAAAAAGAAAAGAAAATTTACTGACAGGTTAAATAATAGCATTATAAATGATATAAAAACTTACATATGATTTACTTGATTGATAATATTAAGCACGGAAGAAAGTTAAAGTTCGTGTAACAAAGTTCTCTTCTTTCTTCATCCAGCTTGGCTTGTGACGAACGTAGGCGCGCATTTTTGAAAGTTATTTGTAAGGCATAGTAAATTTTGAGATTGGAAGTTGGAAATTCTGAAGTATATGAAACATGATCAAACAGCGGCACGAGGATCCATATTGGCGGGCAGAGACCAGCTCCTGGCACTTAGCCCATCAACATTGCGATTCACTGGTAAACTTCTTAATAAGATATTTGAATTATTATTAACTGCTGTGTTGTCTCGAGACTACCTCTCTCAAACACGACCAAAGTTAGAATGTAAGTTTTTTCTAGAATTTGCCACTGCTGACCTTTCCGACTTGTTTTTGTTTTAGGCTCCGCCTACTTTCTCTAGCCTCTAGCGATGCAGCTTGACCAACAATCAATTATCTGTTTTTAGCAATCTTTTAATTTAATACGCTATTTTTAAATTGACATAGTAATTACATATAAAAATTCCTTACTAATTTTGAATACAACTTAATTGCTCTGAACATTTGTGCAATTAGATTTTAATTAAAAACACTGATCAAAGGAATGTGATTTTTGATCAGTATTTTTAAACGACTTTATACAATTTTAAAACTAAAATTTAAAACAAATACGCCCGCACTGAAACTTTAAATTAAATGATATAAATTCACAAACCACGCACACACGAATATTATTTCATGGTTTGTGACATTTATATACGGAAACTTTACATATTTATTTATAAACTATAGAATATATAACTAATTTATATTATAACTTAAAATAGACAAAATCTCACTGCGGGCGAACAGTAGTTTGAATTACCGTACATAAAAACACCTGAAACGAAGATCGGTTCTCCGATCTGTCTGTTTCAATATATATATATATATATTAGTACCAACCACAACATCAACAACAAGTAAGTATAATCGTCGCCTTGTATAGATCATTAAATTAATATTTTAATCTATTTTATTTCTATTTATTAATGTATGTCCGATTATTTTTCCAATAAATATCATAATAAATTTATAGTAGCTTCTTGACAAGTATAAATCTGATTTGAAACATGACTATTTTACTAAGGTATGCAAAATCTAGCGTACATAAGAGTGAGAAATAACACTGACTTTGAATAAGTTTCCGTTATATATGCTTAATATTTGAACTGATTATATAAACTTATCTTAAATAAAGAGTTCTTGTTTTTATCTTCATCATCATCATCAACCATTATCACTGCACTGCATAATAAAGGTCTCTCCATCTTTTCCTATCTTTAGCTTCTCTTTTCCACATCACCCCTGCACAGTTTCTTATTTCATCCATTCATCTCACATCTGATCTCTTTCTGGGTCTTTTACAATCTCTTGGAATCCAGTTTAAAATGTCACATTTCTTTATATAGTTTACAATAATTTTGCATTTTTTGTCTGTAATTTAAGTTCTATATTGAATAATTTTTATATAAAATTGTTTAATGCAATTATTCGTTTATATTTTATGCAAATAATGGTTTAATTTTTAGAAAATCCATGAGATGTATTTTGAAAGTTTATTTTAAATTATTGTTTAATGGTTTGTAATTATATGTAAGTTGTTTAATTACTATAATAGCTTTTCAGGAATTTAAAGATACGCTTTAATTGATGAAACTTTATGAATTGAACATTTGAATATTGTATCTTAAAAGAACATAAATGCATTTAAAATCATATTTTGATTTTTTTTGTGTGCATTGTGATTCTAGTAATATTAACTTCAAAGTAAATGTATGTATTTATATACAAAGTGAAATTACACAGACAAAAAAAAATCCTCATGCTTCATAACAGACCTGTATACACTGATCTTAAAACATCAGTGACTAAGTATAAAATCTTTTGTATTGATGTTTTCTTTTTTTATTTGTCTATATTATCTCAGTTTATAATAGTTACTACATAATGGAAAGTATTGCTGTTTATCTAATAGAATATATATTTTTAATTACTTGATATTAATATAATTCACAATTTACATAAAGCATATTATTAATGTCTAACTTGTTTATTTTAATATATATTAGCACCAACCACAACAACCACAAGTAAGTATAAGTGTCGAATTTTATAGATCATTAATTTTATATTTTAATTAAATTTTTTTATATTTGTTAATGTGTTAATTTACTTTGCTGTCAATAATTTTCACGATGTGTAAGAATTTGAAAATACAAATCCATGAATTATATTGTGTTAATTTTATACTAGTTTTTAATGCAATTTGGAATTGGACATGAATGATATTATTTATTGCATTTATCATTGGAATAATATTTCATTTGGATAGTTCTTTTTTCTTGGATGTTCTAAAATCTTTTTTATATTTTAAAGAGAATCTCATTTTTAGACTCATGTAATTCAACAAATTTACATCGAGTTCTAATTGTCTCTATGTAGTATAATTTACACTAATTAAATGTTCCATATATGAATTAAAATTTATGTTGATAAGTGAAGGAGATAAAAATGTTGAATATCCACATTTATACTCCATATTATTTATTTCCTCAGTTACCAATTTAGTAAATATTACAGTTCTAAATTATATTTCCGTTAGAAAAAAGAAAACGATATTGACAGTTTGGTTGTTATTATATAACTAATATTATTACAGATACAAAATTTTATACAATCATGTAATTTTAATTAATAAAAATATATATTTGGCATTAATTTTTAAATGGAATTTCTTTGTAAACATTATGTATGATATATAAAAATCTTAAAAGATGTTCGTAATATTTTCTGTGACATTTACGATAAACATTTAACATTACTATTACTTTATTTCATTTTATTTAAAAAAAACCTCATCATTTTCTGGAAGCAAAAACTACTTGTATACCGCAATAATTAACTAAAACAACATAATAATGTATAGTATCTGTGTTATCAAACTTGAAATTCTGGTTTATTAAATGGAAATAATTTTTATTTACCCTTTTTTAATATTTTAATATTCAAAGCAATATGAAAATAAGATTTCGACTGACTTACAAATTTCTTAATTTGTTCAGACTTTATAACACGATGTAGTATATGATTTTAATTTGGCATTGAAAAAGAAAATATTTAATAAATGTCGATTTTGATTTTGTAGCCATGAAAATCCACTACTTGTATGTGTTTATCATTTAGACATTTGATACATAAGTTTGCTAAATAAAATTTATTTCTTCACCTGCTTCTTTTATTATATCAACTATAATTCCATCATTACTTGGAGCTTTTCCTATTGTCATAATTATACGTAATAGCACATCTTATTAATTTCCTTCATTTATAAATCTAAGTCTAAATTTTATGATGTGACGTCTATATAAGAAGTATTTTATGAATTACTAGAAAATTCATGTTCATCGTAAACCTTCTAGAAATGCACTACATTTCTCAATATTTTATATTTTATATAAGCACGTCTCTATAGTTGTAAATAAATGTATTATAAAAGTCTTTTACTTTTTAACAGGAATTATATTTTCATTTGATTATTTAATTTATTTGAACGGCAATTATATATTCAAAAGTATTCTGTGATTACATGTTCTACTAATTGAATTTACTTCAAATAATCGCTATAACCACTCACACTGGTATGTTATTTTTGCAATGAAATCTTACTACTGTTTATTTTTCATAGCAAAAATACATTTATTTTTTCTATTAATTCACATTTTCTTTCTAAATTCATGGGATAATTTTCACTTTATATATATAAACAAAAATTACATTTTCAAACCCAATCGAAAACATCTGTAATTTCTACATCATTTAATGTAATGGTATGTACCCAGTTTTAACATGGCCCTTGAATTACATGTATGTGAATATAATTATAAATTCAAAGTTTCCCTTCAATCCATATTTAACTAAACTAAAAAAATCCTGAAAGTAAAATGTTTAAAAATGTCATTGCCTAGATGTATATTCTATTGTAGCTTCATGTTAAAATTTCAGTGTATAGTTCTAAATACTATTATTAGTTTATTATGAAATAATTTTATCACGAATAATATATTTTTGTGCAGTCTTAATGAAACGTCTGTTTTAGTTTTGCATAAACTAGTAACGTCATGTGAATAATATAGTCAACATTAAGGTTATACAATGCTTTTGTATCAATAAGTGCTGATAACATGATATAAACACTTGTTCTAATTACGCTTTTAAAAAAGATTAACTTCGATGTAAAACAAAAGATTGAAAAAGGTTTTGCATTACATGCAATGAAGTTATACTTCTATATTATCTGAACAAAAGAAAATTTGTTGAATAACATGACATTTATAAATTCATATTGTATTATACAATAAATAAGCAATTTATATCTCTTTGAAATAATAATAATTGCAGTTAAAACTTACTTCTTTTAATAAACATTCTTTCATATTCAAAGTAAAAAGTCTGACATTTACAGGGTTATAATAAATACTAAAAAATTGGTAATTTTAACTACAAAATAAATTGATGTATTTATATACAAAGTGAAATTACTTAGACAAAAAAAAAATTCTACTCCTTCTTCCCGACCTGTATAAATTGATCTTAAAAACACATAGTATATTAAGTATATATTCTATTTTATTGTTATTTACTTTTTTATTTTTCTGTGTGATCTAAGTTGATAATGATTATTACATAATGGAAAGTATTGCTCTTTATTTAATCGAATAATTTCCTAATTGTCTGTCATTATTATTATTCACAATTTACATAAAGCATATTAATAATGGCTAATTTATCTTTTCCCATATATATATATATATATATATATATATATATATATGGCTCTGGATATATCTAATATATATATATATATATATATATATATATATATATATATTAGTACCAACCACAACATCAACAACAAGTAAGTATAATCGTCGCCTTGTATAGATCATTAAATTAATATTTTAATCTATTTTATTTCTATTTATTAATGTATGTCCGATTATTTTTCCAATAAATATCATAATAAATTTATAGTAGCTTCTTGACAAGTATAAATCTGATTTGAAACATGACTATTTTACTAAGTTATGCAAAATCTAGCGTACATAAGAGTGAGATATAACACTGACTTTGAATAAGTTTCCGTTATATATGCTTAATATTTGAACTGCTTATATAAACTTATCTTAAATAAAGAGTTCTTGTTTTTATCTTCATCATCATCATCAACCATTATCACTGCACTGCATAATAAAGGTCTCTCCATCTTTTCCTATCTTTAGCTTCTCTTTTCCACATCACCCCTGCACAGTTTTTTATTTCATCCATTCATCTCACATGTGGTCTCTTTCTGGGTCTTTTACAATCTCTTGGAATCCAGTTTAAAATGTCACATTTCTTTATATAGTTTACAATAATTTTGCATTTTTTGTCTGTAATTTAAGTTCTATGTTGAATAATTTTTATATGAAATTGTTTAATGCAATTATTCGTTTATATTTTATGCAAATAATGGTTTAATTTTTAGAAAATCCATGAGATGTATTTTGAAAGTTTATTTTAAATTATTGTTTAATGGTTTGTAATTATATGTAAGTTGTTTAATTACTATAATAGCTTTTCAGGAATTTAAAGATACGCTTTAATTGATGAAACTTTATGAATTGAACATTTGAATATTGTATCTTAAAAGAACATAAATGCATTTATAATCATATTTTGATTTTTTTTGTGTGCATTGTGATTCTAGTAATATTAACTTCAAAGTAAATGTATGTATTTATATACAAAGTGAAATTACACACACAAAAAAAATCCTTATGCTTCATAACAGACCTGTATACACTGATCTTAAAACATCAGTGACTAAGTATAAAATCTTTTGTATTGATGTTTTCTTTTTTTATTTGTCTATATTATCTCAGTTTATAATAGTTACTACATAATGGAAAGTATTGCTGTTTATCTAATAGAATATATATTTTTAATTTCTTGATATTAATATAATTCACAATTTACATAAAGCATATTATTAATGTCTAACTTGTTTATTTTAATATATATTAGCACCAACCACAACAACCACAAGTAAGTATAAGTGTCGAATTTTATAGATCATTAATTTTATATTTTAATTAAATTTTTTTATATTTGTTAATGTGTTAATTTACTTTGCTGTCAATAATTTTCACGATGTGTAAGAATTTGAAAATGCAAATCCATGAATTATATTGTGTTAATTTTATACTAGTTTTTAATGTAATTTGGAATTGGACATGAATGATATTATTTATTGTATTTATCATTGGAATAATATTTCATTTGGATAGTTCTTTTTTCTTGGATGTTCTAAAATCTTTTTTATATTTTAAAGAGAAACTCATTTTTAGACTGATGTAATTCAACAAATTTACATCGAGTTCTAATTGTCTCTATGTAGTATAATTTACACTAATTAAATGTTCCATATATGAATTAAAATTTATGTTAATAAGTGAAGGAGATAAAAATGTTGAATATCCACATTTATACTCCATATTATTTATTTCCTCAGTTACCAATTTAGTAAATATTACAGTTCTAAATTATATTTCCGTTAGAAAAAAGAAAACGATATTGACAGTTAAGTTGTTATTTTATAACTAATATTATTACAGATACAAAATTTAATACAATCATGTAATTTTAATTAATAGAAATATATATTTGGCATTAATTTTTAAATGGAATTTCTTTGTAAACATTATGTATGATATATAAAAATCTTAAAAGATGTTCATAATATTTTCTGTGACATTTACGATAACCATTTAACATTACTATTACTTTATTTCATTTTATTTAAAAAAAACTCATCATTTTCTAAAAGCAAAAACTACTTGTATACCGCAATAATTAACTAAAACAACATAATAATGTATAGTATCTGTGTTATCAAACTTGAAATTCTGGTTTAGTAAATGGAAATAATTTTTATTTACCCATTTTTAATATTTTAATATTCAAAGCAATATGAAAATAAGATTTCGACTGACTTATAAATTTCTTAATTTGTTCAGACTTTATAACACGATGTAGTATATGATTTTAATTTGGCATTGAAAAAGAAAATATTTAATAAATGTCGATTTTCATTTTGTAGCCATGAAAATCCACTACTTGTATGTGTTTATCATTTAGACATTTGATACATAAGTTTGCTAAATAAAATTTATTTCTTCACCGGCTTCTTTTATTATATCAATTATAATTCCATCATTACTTGGAGCTTTTCCTATTGTCATAAATATACGTAATAGCACATCTTATTAATTTCCTTCATTTATAAGTCTAAGTCTAAATTTTATGATGTGACGTCTATATAAGAAGTATTTTATGAATTACTAGAAAATTCATCTTCATCGTAAACCTTCTCAATATTTTATATTTTATATAAGCACGTCTCTATAGTTGTAAATAAATGTATTATAAAAGTCTTTTACTTTTTAACAGGAATTATATATTCATTTGATTATTTAATTTATTTGAACGGCAATTATATATTCAAAAGTATTCTGTGATTACATGTTCTACTAATTGAATTTACTTCAAATAATCGCTATAACCACTCACACTAGTATGTTATTTTTGCAATGAAATCTTACTAGTGTTTATTTTTTATAGCAAAAATACATTTATTTTTTCTATTAATTCACATTTTCTTTCTAAATTCATGGGATAATTTTCACTTTATATATATAAACAAAAATTACATTTTCAAACCCAATCGAAAACATCTGTAATTTCTACATCATTTAATGTAATGGTATCTACCCAGTTTTAACATGGCCCTTGAATTACATGTATGTGAATATAATTATAAATTCAAAGTTTCCCTTCAATCCATATTTAACTAAACTAAAAAAATCCTGAAAGTAAAATGTTTAAAAATGTCATTGCCTAGATGTATATTCTATTGTAGCTTCATGTTAAAATTTCAGTGTATAGTTCTAAATACAATTATTAGTTTATTATGAAATAATTTTATCACGAATAATATATTTTTGTGCAGTCTTAATGAAACGTCTGTTTTAGTTTTGCATAAACTAGTAACGTCATGTGAATAATATAGTCAACATTAAGGTTATACAATGCTTTTGTATCAATAAGTGCTGATAACATGATATAAACACTTGTTCTAAATACGCTTTCAAAAAAGATTAACTTCGATGTAAAACGAAAGAGTGAAAAAGGTTTTGCATTACATACAATGAAGTTATACTTCTATATTATCTGAACAAAAGAAAATTTGTTGAATAACATGACATTTATAAATTCATATTGTATTATACAGTAAATAAGCAATTTATATCTCTTTGAAATAATAATAATTGCAGTGAAAACTTACATCTTTTAATAAACATTCTTTCATATTCAAATTAAAAAGTCTGACATTTACAGGGTTATAATAAATACTAAAAAATTGGTAATTTTAACTACAAAATAAATTGATGTATTTATATACAAAGTGAAATTACCTAGACAAAAAAAAAATTCTACTGCTTCTTCCCGACCAGTATAAATTGATCTTAAAAACACATCGTATATTAAGTATATATTCTATTGTATTGTTATTTATTTTTTAATTTTTCTGTGTTATCTAAGTTGATAATGATTATTACATAATGGAAAGTATTGCTCTTTATTTAATCGAATAATTTTCTAATTGTCTGTCATTATTATAATTCACAATTTACATAAAGCATATTAATAAAGGCTAATTTATCTTTTCCCATATATATATTAGTACCAACCACAACATCAACAACAAGTAAGTATAATCGTCGCATTGTATAGATCATTAAATTAATATTTTAATCTATTTTATTTCTATTTATTTATGTATTTCCGATTATTTTTCCAATAAATATCATAATAAATTTATAGTAGCTTCTTGACAAGTATAAATCTGATTGAAACATGACTATTTTACTAAGTTATGCAAAATCTAGCGTACATAAGAGTGAGATATAACACTCACTTTGAATAAGTTTCCGTTATATATGCTTAATATTTGAACTGCTTATATAAACTTATCTTAAATAGAGAGTTCTTGTTTTTATCATCATCATCATCATCAGCCATTATCACTCCACTGCGTTTTAAAGGTCTCCCCATCTTTTCCTATCTTTAGCTTCTCTTTTCCACATCACCCCTGCACACGTTCTTTTTTCATCCATTCATCTCACATGTAGTCTCTTTCTGGGTCTTTTACAATCTCTTTGAATCCAGTTTAAAATTTCACATTTCTTTATATAGGTTACAATAATTTTGCATTTTTTGTCTGTAATTTAATTTCTATATTGAATAATTTTTATATAAAATTGTTTAATGCAATTATTCGTTTATATTTTATGCAAATAATGGTTTAATTTTTAGAAAATCCATGAGATGTATTTTGAAAGTTTATTTTAAATTATTGTTTAATGGTTTGTAATTATATGTAAATTGTTTAATTATTATAATAGCTTTACACGAATTTAAAGATACGCTTTAATTAATGAAACTTTATGAATTGAACATTTGAATATTGTATCTTAAAAGAACATAAATGCATTTAAAATCATATTTTGATTTTTTTGTGTGCATTGTGATTCTATTAATATTAACTTCAAAGTAAATGTATGTATTTATATACAAAGTAAAATTACACAGACAAAAAAAATCCTTATGCTTCATAACAGACCTGTATACACTGATCTTAAAACATTAGCGACTAAGTATAAAATCTTTTGTATTGATGTTTGCTTTTTTTATTTGTCTATATTATCTCAGTATGTAATAGTTACTACATAATGGAACGTATTGCTGTTTATCTAATAGAATATATATTTTTAATTACTTGATATTAGTATAATTCACAATTTACATAAAGCATATCATTAATGGCTAACTTGTTTTCCCCCATATATATTAGCACCAGCCACAACAACTACAAGGAAATATAATCGTCGAATTTTGTAGAGCATTGATGTTATATTTTAGTTACATTTTCTTTATATTTATTAATGTGTTAACGATTATTTTTCGAATAAATATCATAATAAATAATGATAAATTTTTCATATGCATATATCTGATTTGAAATTTGGTCATCCTACTGAGTTATTTAAAATCGTCTTTAAATAAAAATGAGACAACATTCACTTTGGGTAACTTTTTGTTATATGTGCTTATCTTTTGTTCTATATATAAAAATTATCTTAGGCAGAGAATTCTTGTTTTCATCATATGTATATATGTGGAAAACAATAATTTTGTATTTATTTGTCTGTAATTCGAGTTCTATATTCAATAATTTTTCATATAATAATATATAATGCAATTATTAATTTATATTTTATGCAAATAATGATTCAATTTTTAGAAAATTAATGTCACTTAAATTTGAAAGTGTATTTCAAATTATGTTGTTTAATTATTATAAAATATTTATATAAATTTACAAAATATGCTTAAATTACTTTTGTATATCAAATTATAATACAGGGTATATGAGCACAGACTTTTACCCTATATTACATATATAGACACATGGTATGTATTTAGCCTGTGTTTCAGTTATTATATCAAATTATGTAAATTGAAAGATATTTTAGATAAAATTTGGTATATTATTATTATTATTATTATTATTATTATTATTATTATTATTATTATTATTATTATTATTATTATTATTATTATTATTATTATTATTATTATTATTATTATTATTATTATTATTATTATTATTATTATTATTATTATTATTATTATTATTATTATTATTATTATTATTATTATTATTATTATTATTATTATTATTATTATTATTATTATTATTATTATTATTATTATTATTATTATTATTACAGGTACATGAAGTGATTATACACCCGATTTAATTAAATACAGTAAATTCAATTTGCTGTCATAATTTTCAGGATGTGTAAGAATTTGAAAATGCAAATCCATGAATTATATTGTGTTAATTTTATACTAGTTTTTAATGTAATTTGGAATTGGACATGAATGATATTATTTATTGCATTTATCATTGGAATAGTATTTCATATGGATATTTCCTTTTCCTTGGCTGTACTAAAATCTTTTTTATACTTTCAAAAGAAACTCATTTTTAGACTGATATAATTCAATAAATTTACAATGATTTCTAATTGTGTCTATGATAATTGAGACTAATTAAGTATTCCACATATGTATTAAAATTTAAGTTGATAAGTTGAATCCACAAGTATTCTCGATATTATTTATTTCTTACAGTTATCGTTTTAATAAAAATTACAGTTCTAAATTTTATTTCACTTAAAAAATAAAAAACCATATTTACAGTTAGGTTTTTATTATATAATTAATATTATTACAGATAAAAAGTTTAATGCAATCGTGTAATTTTAATTAATCGAAATGTATATTTGACATTGATTTTTAAAAGGGTTTTCTTTGTAAACATTATGTAAGATATATAATTATCTTAAAGGATGGACATAACATACTTTCTGTGATATTTAATTTAACCATTTAACATCAGTATTACTTTATTTTATTTTGTATAACCATCATTTTCTGTTAGCAACAACTATTTTATACAGCAATAATTAACTAAAACAACAAAATAATGTATAATATGTATGTTATCCAATTTAAAATTCTGGTTTAGTAAATGGAAATATTTTTTGTTTACACATTTTTAATTTTCTAATTTTCAAAGCAATGTGAAAGTAAGATTTTGACTGACTTATAAAGTTGTCAATTTGTTCAGACTTTATAAGTCTAGTGTAGTATATGATTTCAATTTGGCATTGAAAAATAAAATGGAGTTTGTAATTTTTTCTTTATTCTCATATGTTGAATCCTAAAGTTCATAATGAGGATAATTATAATATAAAAATTAAAGAAAATATTTATTTAATGTCGATTTTGATTTTGTAGTAATGAAAATCCACTATTTGTATGTGTTTATCATTTAGACATTTGGTACATAACTTTGCTAAGAAATTCTTATTTCTTCCCCTGCTTCTTTTACTATATAAATTATAATTCCATCATTACTTGGAACTTTTTCTATTTTCATAAATTTACGTATTAGCACATCTTATTAATTTTCTTCATTTATAAGTCTCTGACTAAATTTTATGATGTGACGTTTATATAAGAAGTATTTTATAAATCACTAGAAAGTTCGTGTTCATTGCAAGTCTTCTAGAAATGCACTACATTTCTCAATATTTTAGAGTGTATATAAGCAAGTCTCTATAGTTGTAAATAAATGTATTATAAAAGTCGTTTACGGAGTTATATTTTGATTTGATTATTTAATTTATTTAAATGGCAATTATATATTCTAGACTATTCTGTGTTTACATGTTCTACAAATTGAATTTATTTGAATTAATCGCTATAACCGAAACATTTATATGTTATTTTTACAATAAAATATTAGTTCTGTTTATTTTTCATAGCAAAACTAAAATTATTTTACTTCTATTAATTCACATTTTCTTCCTCAATTTATGGGAAAATTTTCACTTTATATATATATTGTGCTTTTTTCTATAGGTCAGAATCAGCTCATTACAGTAAATTACTAAAAATTTTAAATTTTAGAATGTGTTCTGTTTGTGTAATAGTTATATTGTATTGATAATATCTTAAAAGTACAATTTGAAGCTAAATTAAAATATGTAATCCATAAAATTATAATGAATAACCTTAAAATAGTTAAATAAAGTTAAAAATACTTATTACATATGGTTGGAAAGCTGGATATAATAAATAAAACAGCTATATATGTTTAAAGTATGTTTAAAAGTTAGATTTTAATAGTTTAAACTTATAGTTAAATAAATGCTATATTTAAAATTATAAATTATATTTAATAATTATAACTAATATTATATATTTTAAAAGTAAGTTTTATGCTAGGAAAAATTATATTTAATTCTAAATTTTCCAAATTTATTATTCCAAATTTTATATTATTGTATTATTTATTCAATATAATAAGTGTTGCAATTTATTATTTATTTTCAGACCGTAAATTGGATACAATCAGTCTAGGTTGTAAAATCATGTGACCTGCATTATACAGTAATGTACACATGCTTGCTAGTATTTGTATTAACAAAGTTCAAAATATTTTAAAAATTGCATTATAGAATTGGATATATTTATTTGCCTATCATAAAAGAAAATATTAAATCAGTTGTTATAACATGTTTTAAATAGTATTATAAAACGAATATGGTTAATAAAAAATAAAATATTTTGTTTTAAAATAAAAAAAAATGAATTAAATATTAAAGGTGGGATAAATTTATTAAATATTGTTTTGAAAAGTCATTTTAAATATTTAGTTAATTTTAGTAAAGTATAATAATTGATTTAAAAGTAATATTTTAAATAATATTTTTAAAGTTATAATGAGTCATATTTTATTTTTTAAATTTAATTGTGTAAAACTGTAGCAATATGCCAATTTGGTATCAAATGAAAAGCAAAAGCCACCAATAGGATGAGGTATTTTGTAGGCTATAGATAGGGTTGCACAAGGGTGTCAGTTGGTGATCGATGTAATAGTAATTTTTAAATTTTTTATTTTAGTCCATTTTTAGTGCTCTCATATAATTTATTTGCAAACTAATAGGATATTATTTTTTTAAAATATTTGCAAAGAGAACATCATATAAATATATTTTAATAAGTTTATTAAAAAATATGCATTGCTAATTTAACGTTCCCATTACCAGGATTATTTGTGAAAACTTAATATAACTTCACAATAAAAATATGTCTATGCCATTAAGTAAAATATATTTAATGCAAATTTTAAAAATAAGTATAATATTTGTAAATACAATATCAACTGTATAAACCAAGCGAACTATTCCAATAAGCACAGAATTATTTTGGACATTGTACAGAAAGCTTAACAGAAAAGCTACTTGCAAATTAAAAGTGAACCACACATTTTTTTTATAATAGCGAGATAGTCATGTTTTAATACCGACCAGTATATGACAATTTTTTATAATAATTTTACAGTAACATAATGCTATAGAGATAAATGTTTTATCCTTTTTGAATGAAAACATTGTAAATATTTTAAAGAAAAAACTGTCATAAATGATATCTAAATGAAAGTATTTTTTAGAAAAGCGTATATAATAAAACCTATATAAGGTTATATGCATTCGTAAAATGATTTTAAAATACCGATAATTTAAACAATATCAGAAACAGTTATAATTAGATAATAAATAGTAAATTATCCTGAAGAATAAACTTGTAAAGAAATAGATTATAAAGCAATAATTACTGAATTTATGGAAATAGAAATATTTTAAATTGCACAAAAAGTTTTATCCGGGTTGCCCATAATCAAATTACCGGGACATGATGCATCACCAAGCCGATACAGAATTCTCTAGAATGGAAGCTTCAAGTGATTATTTTTCAACTTTATGATTTTATTATAATTTTAATAATCATTGTTCTGGACAATAAAAACCATAATCTATTATTATATGAACTTTTCCAGAACATATTAATGATTATTTTTATTAGTTTTCCAAGAGTTTAAGATGTTGTAATTTATTTTTTTATTATTAATTTTTAGACTTTGCTCATCGCACCGAAAGGATTTACAATGCAGGTGCAAAGCTCCGCATGGTTGTTTGTTGTCAAGCAAGAGAAACCTTGCAACAGTTGGGGTTTTAAAATTGCTCTTATGAGAACATTAAAAAAAAAACTCTCGAGAAAATAAAAACATTTGAACTTTATAAGGAATATTTGTCAGCTGAAGATTTACGTAATTATGGTTTTGACTTATTTATTAATTTTTTTAAATGTAATATTATTAAATTAGAAAAATAGGAACATGAACGTTAATTTAGTACTAATGATACTATAAGCTTATAGTAAAATAATTTCATAATTTAAATAAGTTAACATTTTAAGTGTAAATGTATGGATAGATATCATATATGCAATGTTTATTTTAATTGATGGACATGAAAACATCATAAGCGATGAGAGGTTGATATCACTTAGGTAATAGTTGTGAATATTGATATATTTTATGATGTTTTTTTTTGCAGATTGCCAAATGAATTATAATGTATGGAAGTATGAATGTTAAATCGTATGTAAACACATCTACAACACATTTAAATTATGAGATTAGAATTTATTTCTGGGAATATGCATACTTTAATTTCATATTAGTAATATAACACAACATAATGATGAATAGTTATATGATTCTTTTAAAAACTTTAATAATATTGGACATTCAAAGTATTTATATGACTACTTTGTATGTGTTTAAGAATATGTGATAGGAAAGTAAAGCAGACTTTTCTTGTAGATTATTGAGATCGTTCTAATTACAATTGAATTCTGTTTATTATTTTGAATAAGTGAGTTAGTTATTTCTTGGTGTAAGATTTGATAAACCTGTAAGGATTTGTTGATAACATAGTGAGTTACATTGGGAGTAATCTGGAAAACATGAAAACAAAGAGATGATATCAAGGTAGGATGTATTAGGGGAAAAATAGTATTTTTGTAATCTTCTTAAGTATACAGTACAGTTAAGAATGCCCTGTAACTGATATATTTATTTATGGACATTGTCTATTTTCTTTAAGTATTGATGTTTCAATAAAGCTGAAGGAATAGCTTTGACATCATTGTTAGTAGTGGAGAGAATTAGACAGAATAGGTCATGCCTCTTTTTTAAAGATATACTATACAATGGTATTTTTATTCAATATATACTATAAGTTAGGCTTTAGTTTTTCTTCCCTAAGCCTATGCATCTATTCGCTATCTCGATTTCCGAAGTAACTACATTGCACAGTATTGAATATGTTGTAAAGATATAATAAATAATTTAGAGTTTAAGATATGCTATTGTCTGAATAAGATAAGTTCTTTTACTTGTAAGAAGGAGTAGAGTTTGTGCAAGATGGAATTGTAAATCTAACAGACCCAAAAGGGAAAAGAATAATAGAATATGTTCTAAATTTATTTTTAGAAATAAAATAAATTTCAGAAATAAAATAAATAAAAAAAAGTTGCTCTTTGGAATGTTAAATAAGTTCTAAATATTTTATTTCATTTTTATGAGTACTGCATATTTTTAAGAAATAATGTTATAAAGCAAAACGATACAAAATAAGCATAGGTACAATTTTGTATTTATTTTAAATAATAAGGAATACATCAATGATTACAGCTATTCAGTATTAGAGTACTGTTAAGTAGTATATATTGTATTTAATAATCATAGTGTAGTAAACATCGATGTCCACATAGTCTAGAAATAAATAACAGTAGATATTTTATATAGTATTTTCCAACCTTGCAAAATGAAAATTGTTTATTTAAAAGATCCATACTCGATATTATTAATTTGTGTTTTTCCATACTATGTTTGAATGGATGTCTTAAAAAGAAGCATAGTTAAACAATATTCAAAGATATGATATGTTAAAATAAGTATAAAGAAATATAATTTTATCATAAAGATTGATCACAAAAAGATAAATAAAATTGTATTGTTTTATTATTATTATTATTATTTTAAGTCAGAGTGAAGACTTAAATAGATTCTCTATTGTCTTTTTAACAACAATAATTAATAAGAAATGTATAACGTGCAAATTTAGGATATCAAGTGTAAATATTGTAAATAAATTGTTATTTTATTGTTATAATAACAACTTTGTTAAAATTTGTTTTTCAAAATTTGTGTGTTTAGACTATTTTCTTTTCCATTAAAATGCATGATACACACATAATAATTGAATCAAACATAACATTTTTGCACGGAAATAAATAAAGTATTATTTTACGAATTCGAATATTTTCTTGGAATTTATCTATTTAAAAAATCACATTTTTACATTATCTTATGGTCATAAATTGATTATTATAATGGTATATCGAAATATATGCTATATGTTGCCACACACATATATTTATCAGATTATAAAATGCTACCACATACTTATTACGTTATTATATGAAGATAAAAGATTATAGTATAGTATTTTATTATTTTATTATGGTAATAAAAGATTATAGTGAAAAGAAAAAGATGTATAAAGTTAGTCTATCCAATGAAGAATATTATTATTATTATTATTATTATTATTATTATTATTATTATTATTATTATTATTATTATTATTATTATTATTATTATTATTATTATTATTATTATTATTATTATTATTATTATTATTATTATTATTATTATTATTATTATTATTATTATTATTATTATTATTTTATTATTATTATTATTTATTATTATTAGTATTAGTTAAGTGTAGTAAAGTATGACATAAATATCCCTTATCATGTTTTTACTACAGTGAATTTGATTAACTTATAATAGTTTTATGAACCTGAGATATTATTGAGCTAAATTATCATAAATAAAAGATTAAGATTTAATTATTTGTTTAATTTTAATGAGCAGGATTTATTAAAGTCGTAAGAATACTGTAAGTTTACTTTTTTGAGATAGTAATAGGGGGATAGTTTTCTTATGCCATTGAGGTAGTATCCTGTGGGATATTGGCTCAATGTAATCTTTCTTGTCATCTGTATTTTACTTTCAAGTCTCATAGTATAATAAATATTTATTTGTTTATTTCATAAACTGAAACTTTTCATTATTTTTGCTAGTAGAATGTTTTAATATAATGCAGGATATTTTATTTATCAATTATTTGCATTTAATTGAACGTAATTGTTAACTGAGGTAACCCATTTTATTTAGTATTATATATTGCCTGAAACTGAATATACACAAGCATAAGGTTAGAATATGTATGTGTATATATATATATATATATATATATATATATATATAATATATATATATATATATATATATATATATATTGAAGCAGATGATCTGATGCTCAGATCCGGCTTCACAGCCCACATCCAATCTCCTACCATCTAACTGTATTCAAACCCACCTTTATGCAGTGTATACATAGCTAATAATATATATTTCTTTGCTTAGTATTATAAAATAAATCATGTAAACATGTATGTATTTTAATTTAAAAATATTTTATTTAATAATATTCTCATGTGTATGCGGGTGTAAATAATATATTGTAAGGATCCAGAGAAGGTGACTTAATGTAATCTGCACTACAGGGCACCATCTAGGCATTTGAACCTAGAAAAAATTATAAAGTAGGCAGATACGTAAGTCAAAATAAAAAAAAAATTTTTTTTAAAATTTTGATTCCGGTCATTAGCCCATGTCACTAGCTCAGTGGAATAGCAGAGATTTAATAATATATTCTAAGAGTATATATAAAAAAGAATAAAATAAGCCACTGCCAGTAATTAACACACAAACATTTATTTATTTCACATATATATAAGATTTAAAATTATTTTAATATTAGTTTTACATTTCAAAATTTAACCTACATTTTTAACTTTGATTTTTGACTTTAATTTACATTTAATTACTATTGTATTCTAATTTTACATTTTAATTAAGTTCGTACAGATAAATTTATGAAAGCTTGTTTATAATGTTGAATATAGATCGGTTACATAGATTTCACGGTCGAAAACATTTCAAAATAAACATAAACGATCAAAATACAAAATTATTGATTACTGACAATTGAGGAGAGAAATTTATACGTAACCCAATAGTATTCACCATAAGATACTAGCATTGTCACCAATAACTTAAAAGACATCCGAATAAATACATTTTAGATACTCACCTTAAGGTATCATTATTTATCAAATGTCTATATATTTTGATTAAATATGAAAACCCAAAACATACTTATCCGATAACCAATCCATGCAAGCATCTATAAACAACTTAAATTTAATGCATTTTTATTTAGGGTCGAGTATGAATAGACTACATAGATTTGCATTTGAAAATAAAATATTCTATCCTTATTTAACCTTAGGCTAAAATTCACAGTCAAACTGGCATCAATTCATCTGATATATCGATGTATTCAATGTAATACGGATTATGGCAGCACCAAAAAGATTAAGAGAAGATATTGACTCTCATCAGATAGGAATATTACTTCTATCTAATGAGAAGAACAATAAAAAAAACTCCATAGAAAGGAACTGCGCTCTGCATCTTACAATTCCTTCCATAGGCAAAATGGGAGAGTGTGGTGTATGAAGCGATTCTGCCAGTAGTGAATCTCCAACTACATCTGCTAACTACATCAATATATCCAATCCATTGACCCAATCTAACAATGACACAAATAACCTATGATCACCCTCCCCTAATATAACTTTACAAATCTATACAGCCATTCACGCCCGACTTAAGTTTAACATTTATATAATTAATTTAACGAAAAACAAAATAAATCATGGTAAAAACTTAAAGAACAAAAAATAAATAAATGAAAATGATTTTACATAAATAAGAAAAAAAATACATCAAATAACACTATTAATAAAGAATTTAGTTTGGTCAGAGAGGATTCTATTTGGAACAATTAAATACTAGGAAAGTTTAAAATTTAAAGTTCTTAGTGTTTTCAAATGAATATTGTTTGTTATATTTTATAAAGTTATTACGGTTTTAAAAATGTTCATCTTTTACAGTTGCTTGCAGTTTGAAATCCAGCGTTAAATTTCCCGATGATCCTATGGTCCTCTGAATATAAAAAAAGTGGTGTTTCATTTTTCCATTGTATAACAACTGAAGGGATTGAACGTGCGTCTTTTTCAATCCCTTCTCCTTCACTTCCGCACTAACACATATCTGTCACATCATAAATAATCAATAACTAACTAATAATTTCCAAACTTGTCCTTTTTATATTAATGTGAAGGATTGAATTTACATTACATCACCTATGCGATGGTCCTTTTGCTGCGGTCCAATTCCATAGGGATTTCTTCTTATTTGCTAACAGTTTCTATTGTTTTCCTATCTGACCGATGTTTTTACATTTAAATGCCCAAGGTTGGTTTACATTTAACTAATTAAAACTATCATTTCCATTTCTGATTAATTAATGTGTTTTCCAAGATTAAAGATATATTTTTATCTCTAAATCTTTTTAGGTTTTTGTTTTAAAATACCTTTTTATTTTTAATAAAGTTTTATTTTAATAATTTTTTTTTATCTGTGCGATTTATATATACGAGTTTAAGATGATATTTAATTTCAATTTTTAATTCTTAAAGAAAATTTTTAAATGTAAACTTTTTAATTTACTTTCATGTTTAATAAATACAAAAAAAAAACAATGTAATGAACGTCTGTGCTCATTACATATCAGTAAAGTTGCTTAAAAAAATGATCAAAAAAAATTTTTACTTAGGGTTATTAATTACGGTACACGATTGACGAAGACATTTACAAAACATCCGGTTAATAATTTTACAAGAAGACTATATACAAAAAGAAAAAGAAAATGTTGACTATCGCTTACCTAAGGACCATTTACATTTATACGCCTCCCCACAAGAGTTCTATTTTATTTTATACATTTTATTTTTACACACGGCATGACAAGCAAGTTATTTTATAAATTATTTATTTAAGAAGGTTGCATTGAAGTAAATATATTTTGAAAGATAACAGATTTACACGTGTATATTTGCAGCACAATTATAAATACCACCAACTTATTTATGACTGATTAAAATGCTTAAATAGGATTACACTGAAGTAAATTCCCAATGGTACTCTCCATAAGGTACCACATTTACTGTCATAAACTTACGTGGCTGTGTGCTCCTATACACATTAATGCATAAATATATATTAACAAAAAAAACATATCAAATGCAACCTTTTGACTTTCTTTTTAACAAAATACAGTTTAAACTTATTTATACTTTCTAGTGTTTAATATATGTGCTATTTCATTCTGGCAGTGCTTTTATAAGATTTAAAGTATACGACTATATGTAAACAGATAAAAATATTTCATTTTGATAAAATTTGCTCAGGGTCTATGTGGTTTACTAAAGATCGGCCCCAGATTGGGGAAACCAGTTGTAACAATCCAGAAAAAGTGACTTAATGTAATCTGCACTACAGGGCACCATCTAAGCATTTGAACCTAGACAAAATTATAAAGTAGGCAGATACGTAAGTCAAAAAAAAATTTTTTTTTTTTTAAATTTTGATTCCGGTCGTTAGCCCATGTCACTAGCTCAGTGGAATAGCAGAGATTTAATAATATACTCTAAGAGTATATAAAAAAAAGAATAAAATAAGCCACTGCCAGTAATTAACACACAAACATTTATTTATTTCACATATATATAAGATTTAAAATTATTTTAGTATTAGTTTTACATTTCAAAATTTAACCTACATTTTTAACTTTGATTTTTGACTTTAAATTACATTTAATTACTATTATATTCTCATTTTACATTTTAATTAAGTTCGCACAGATAAATTTATGAAAGCTTGTTTATAATGTTGAATATAGATCGGTTACATAGATTTCATGGTCAAAAACATTTCAAAATAAACATAAACGATCAAAATACAAAATTATTGATTGCTGACAATTGCGGAGGGAAATTTATACGTAACCCAATAGTATTCACCATAAGATACTTGCATTGTCACCAATAACTTAAAAGACATCTGAATAAATACATTTTAGATACTCACCATATGGTATCATTATTTATCGAATGTCTATATATTTTGATCAAATATGAAAACACAAAACATACTTAACCAATAACCAATCCATGCAAGCATCTTTAAACAACTTAAATTTAATGCATTTTTATTTAGGGTCGAGTATAAATAGACTACATAGATTTGCATTTGAAAATAAAATATTCTATCCCTATTTAACCTTAGGCTAAAATTCGCAGTCAAACTGGCGTCAATTCATCTGATATATCGATGTATTCAATGTAATATGGAATACGGCAGCACCAAAAAAATTAAGAGAAGATATTGACTCTCATCAGATAGGAATATTACTTCTATCTAATGAGAACAATAAAAAAACTCCATAGAAAGGAACTGCACTCTGCATCTTATATTTCCTTCCATAGGCAAAACGGGAAAGTGCGGCGTATGAAGCGATTCTGCCAGTAGCGAATCTCCGACTACATCTAATAACTACATCAATATATCCAATCCATTGACCCAATCTAACAATGACACAAATAACCTAAGATCATCCTCTTCTAATATAACTTTACAAATCTATACAGCCATTCACGCCCGACTTAAGTTTAACATTTATATAATTAATTTAACGAAAAAGAAAATAAATCATGATAAAAACTTAAAGAACAAAAAATAAATAAATGGAAATGATTTTACATAAATAAAAAAAAAATACATCAAATAACACTATTAATAAAGAATTTAGTTTGGTCAGATAGGATTCTTTTTGGAATAATTAAATACTAGGAAAGTTTAAAATTTAAAGTTCTTAGTGTTTTCAAATTAATATTGTTCATTATATTTTATAAAGTTCTTATGGTTTTAAAAATGTTCATCTTTTACAGTTGCTTGCCGTTTGAAATCCAGCATTAAACTTCCCGATGATCCTGTGGTCCTTTGAATATAAGAAAAGTGATGTTTCATTTTTCCATTTTATAACAACTGAAGGGATTGAACGTGCATCTTTTTCAATCCCTTCTCCTTCACTTCCGCACTAACACATATATGTCACATCGTAAATAATCAATAACTAACTAATAATTTCCAAACTTGTCCTTTTCATATTAATGTGAAGGATTAAATTTTCATTATGTCACCGATGCGATGGTCCTTTCGCTGCAGTCCGATTCCATAGGGATTTCTTCTTATTTGCTAACAGTTTCTATTGTTTTCCTATCTGACCGATGTTTTTACATTTAAAAGCCCAAGGCTGGTTTACATTTAACTAATTAAAGCAACCATTTCCATTTCTGATTAATTAATGTGTTTTCCAAGATTAAAGATATATTTTTATATCTAAATCTTTTTACGTTTTTGATTTTAAAATACCTTTCTATTTTTAATAAAGTTTTATTTTAATAATTTTTTTTATCTGTGAGATGTATATATATGAGTTTAAGATGATATTTAATTTCAATTTTTAATTCTTAAAGAAAATTTTTAAATGCAAACTTTTTAATTTACTTTCATGTTTAATAAATATAAAAAAAAAACAATGTAACGAATGTCTGTGCTCATTACAATATATATATATATTTCAGTGTAGGAGATTGCGAATAAAGTAATAAAGTTTTATTATATATAAGGCATTATATATGAAACTTATTATTTTTTCATATATACTTTTGTAGCCAGAAATGATGCAATCTTGTTAAAAAGTCTCTCAAAAAACAATTACCTGGAAGATCCCTTAGATTTAGTAAAAGATTATGAATTGGTAATAATAAAATAAACTCATTAGTGGAAATTGTCCATGCTAGCTTGTTTTAAAATCATAAGATATATTTTAAAACAATCATTCGAGAAACTGATAAACTTACATTGTTGCAAACATCTTACTAGTTAAGAGTATCTGGTCAAACTATTCCAGATGAAACTTAAGTGCTTAAACCACCTCAGAACCAGCAGTAGTTGCTAAGTTGCAGGTTCAAAATAAAAGTATATATACTGCTGGATTTGAATCCAAAAAGGGAGGAGACCATTAAATAACTATGTCGCTATACATATTCCATGCCAGTTTTGATTCTCACTCAATGTGTCACGAGTAGGGGAAATTTCGCCTTTTCCCTCTGTTCTAACATGCTGTTCCCATGAACGAAGCTCTGCATCCTGTACCAATGAACTTTAGATATTTTACCAGTGAAAATAAAATGCTAATTTTCAAATAATAATGCTACCCTAGATCTAGTGAAATGATACTGATGGACTGACTCCTAGTAAAAACAGCTCTTCCAAATAAGCAAGGTAAAAGAACTTTGACCGCTTATAATTATTAAATCCTGCCTTCTCTGTAATATTTATATTTTAATAATCTATATTAAATGTCTTCAAAATATGTATTCTTATAACTCTATATAACTAATCTATATTAAGCCTCCTATAAAATGTTTTTGCTTTTCTTTTATTTCCAAGCGGCAAATAATTTTCATTTAGATTTATGTATTTATATTTTAAAAAGAAATGCCAATGACATTCTAAAGTCGCAAGCATATAACTCATTTTCGTTTCCCCACCAATCATTTATCGGGTAAATAACTTATAATTTCATCAAAACAAGTCTTATTTGACTTGCCCAGGTGCTCACAATTTTAGATAAATAAACTAATTATATTTTTATGTTTACTGTAGAAAAATAGATTGACATCTGTTTTTTACATTTTCCTTCCTAAATAATGCACTATCTCTTATTCTTAAATTATATTATATATGTAAAACCCATCTTAGCTATTATCACCACCCACTTAATTTGTAATAATTTATATTTTTTCACAAGGGCATTGATTAACCAAGATTGAGATTTATTAAATGTGTGAGAAGTAATGAATAATATTAAGTAACATAATGTAAGGGAGGGGGGTATTTTAAGATCTTAGTTTTATATTTAAGTATAATTATTATCCATGTTTGCTTAATGAAGCCATATCATTACACCAAATATTTCATAATTTATGGGCAATAAATATGTTTAGATAATCTTTAGTCTTTAAAGCTATATTTGTATTGTATTAATAAGTGTTACATGCATAAAGGCCCCTTCCTTTATATATATGTTCATGCTTCTTTCTCACATGGAGGTATTCGCTCAGTCAAGCCCCATTGTCATTCTCAATGTCCTTAAACCAGGCTGTAAAACCATTTTGGGGTCATCCTTGGTCTTATGTGCATGCTTTATATGGGGATCGCTCTGGAAAATCCAGCCCGATAATGACATAGCTGACCATCCTTCATCTTGATACCGACCCTGCCTACATTGCAGTGGAAATCGGTCAACTTCATTCTAAGAATTTATGGAGCATACTCCAGGATCCATAATTGGACCAACCCAATCAGCCGCCATGCATGCACCACCTTTCTGTGTCTTATTAGTCACCCAGAAATAGTCATAAGCCGTAATGAGATCATTTCATTAAACAGACATATTTCCATTAGTTTAATATACGTATTAATGCGATAGATTTAATATCATTTATATAATTATTCATTATATACCCTGCACATTAATTATCTATAACTCAAATTAAAAATAATATTGAATGTAACCAAATATAATATCTGCTTGTAAAATTATTGTCTTTTTAAATCAAGTAAATGCTGTTTTCATCTCTGGGGGTGTAATAGTATTCTAGTAATGTATTCCAATAGTGCTAATTCATTAAATCACATATATTATTGGCATAGCAGCAAATCTTATGTTATCGCTAAATATGAATCAAATATATCTAATACTTACAAGGCTCATGTTGGGTAAATAATCCGACATAATTTTGTTATTAATAAATCTTAAATATATATATCAACTCGAACCATTGCTTTCTTTTAGTTAAGTTAATATATTAAGTTATTACTTGTGCTAAATATGACTAGATGATCTTCACTAAATACATAATTAATATGCTAAGTCATGAGTCTTCATTGCTCATTAAATATAGCTAGTTATTAAGTTAGCCTATCATATAAATTTAGCCTAGAGTCTTTTTGTGTCTCCGATGACCGATGCTGGCAGTGAGAAGTAAATTAAGTCGATATCATCAGGATTGTTTATAATGTTATACATCTGGGAAATTGGCAAAAAGGGCAGAGTTCATGAGTGTTCCTGACCAATGTATCTTGCGCACAATTGGATTCGAGGTACTTTTGCCTAGATGCTAGATCTTGTTACGTGAACATACAAACCCGACCGGCACAGATTTTTTCCTTTTCCCTGGGTTTGGCGCATCAACATAGGGCTTTGAATACAAATACTAATATACGTGAGATAGTAGTAGATAGTGATAGATATAACATGTTTTTTTAAAAAAAATTTTTTTTGAAAATTTAAAAAAAATTTTTTTTTTGGTCTCCCAGCGTAAAATTTTTTTTGAATATTGGTACACACTTCCTATGAGTCATTGTTAAGATAAATATAAATATTTTCTCTCAGTAGATATATAAAAATATGTTTCAAGTAAATAGTATGTCATATACTCATTATTTTTTTTTCCACATAAAAGTTGTAAAAGTTTTTTTATTTTCATGAACCTATAAAATAAAATTAGTGGCATTTTTTTTTTGTTTTCTTTCACATGTGTTATTTGAATAATGATGATGTTATATGTTTTATTCCTTGTCTGTAAATATTTATTACATGTATAATTCTCATGAGTTTTTTAAAAAGAAGTAAAGAGAAATAACAGCTTTTAAGAGGCTTTTACTTTCATATTAATTAAAGATAAAGAAGTGTTTTCTCAAATAATGTTTATAGTTTTCGTATACATGTAAGATTCCAGTGAAATAAAAATAGTGATAGCTTTGAAGGGGCTCTCACTTTTATAAAATAAAATGTGATTTTTTAAAGAAGCGAATAAGATGTTTTATAATGATCTTTTTTTTGGTCATAAACATGAAATTACATGCAGGATGCCTGTAAATAAAATAGTGCTAGTTTTAAAAGGCCTCCACATTTATAATAAAAATAAAGTATGTGTTATAAATAGTGTTTTATATATAAAAGTTTCCATAAATGATTTTAAATAACCTAAAGTATTTTCGAGTCTACAGTATGATAAAATAGTGACAGCTATTAAGGGGTTTTCACATTTAAAATGGAAAGATGATAAAGAAATGTGTACAATATAGAAAAATAATATTGTGATATATAATAATTTTTTTCACGTTTAATAAATACTTTATAAATAAATATAATATGCCCAAGTTTTGAAATGTTTGCTAAATAATGATATATAATAATTTTTCATAAATGCTTTAAATAATGATGTTCTATATATTTTTTTATAAATCTCTCAAATAATAATATTTCCAAATCTATGAAAATTAAATTAGTGACAGCTTTTAAAGGGCTTTCACATTTAAAGATAAAAAGATAGTAAAGTACTGTGTGTGGTAAATGATAATATATAATTTTTTTCTAAATGTTTTAAATAATGATGTTAAACATAATTTTTTTCCCTTGTTAATACATCTTTTAAATAAATATTTTAAATTTATAATATTTCCAAGTCTGAGAGAATTAAATTAGTGACAGCTTTTAAGGGGTTTTTACATTTAAAAATAAAAAGATAAGTAGTGTGTGCACTAAATAATAATAATATATAATAATCTTTCTCATAAATGTTTTAAATAATGATGTTAAATATAATTTTTTTCCTTGTTCCTACATATGTTAAATAAATATTGTAGATTTACAATATGTCCAAGTCTGAGTTAAATTAGTGACAGCTTTTAAAATGCTTTCACTGTTAAAAATAATAAAAGAGATTCTAAATAATCACAAATGTGCAGATTTTTTTTTGAAATATTTATGCATATATAATGGTCATAAATCAATGAAAGAAATAAAGTAGTGACAGTTTTGTTATACTTTCAGCCTCTTAGATAAATATGTGCTAAAGCCATAATAACTTTTTCTGTTAAGCTGTGTGTATAATTATTTAAGTATATAGTTTAGAAAAGTATACAACCCAATAATAGCGGATCATCTGGTCAGGTCACATAGCCCTATCCCTTTGGCTGGTGCCCGGTAGCAATACCAAAATAAATTTGCCAATAGGTGATTGAGTTATTTAAAATAAAAAGAGATTAAAAGCAATGATTCATAATAAAAGTTATATAGAGTTTTTTTTCCCCAAAATATGTGTATAAAGTGTATCAATGCAATCATTAATCAATCATTTTGTTAAGATGTTTCAGGTGCTGAAGAACAACTTCAAAAACAGACCATGAAAGAAGATATAAAGAAGGCCAGGTAGAAGTTACTATAAATTTATTATATACAGTACTTTGCATTGAAGAGCTAAATAATAAATAATTAGTATAGGTATATATGTATTTGTCTTAGTGAGAAACTAGATCTAGAAATAATTAATAAATAAAAGGGTAGGATAGTAATTGTTATTTAAATAAATGTAAATTAACTATGGGAGGGGGAGAGTAGAGCAAGGGGGAGAGTGTAGAATGGGGGGAGGAGAAGTTGGACGGATAGAACATGACAACATGGATATGCAATAATAAATGATTTAGAACTTTAATAATTTGTATATATTATAGCATAGTTTTTTTAGATATATTATTTTATTCAGTATTCAGTGAAGCAGGCAGTTTTTTTCTTCCTTACATGAAAACAGAGTGACCATTTTTTTTAGTAATATAACAGATGTTAGGTTAATCTATCATAAATGAAAGTCAAAAATTTCTAACATAGCAGAGAGTTAGG
The DNA here is from genome assembly GCA_028023455.1 of Epiperipatus broadwayi. NCBI lineage: Eukaryota > Metazoa > Onychophora > Udeonychophora > Euonychophora > Peripatidae > Epiperipatus > Epiperipatus broadwayi. The sequence continues at coordinate 3,306,485 of JAQFVV010000133.1, read as the reverse complement.
TTATTCTATCATAAATGAAAGTCATAAAAATTTCTTTTAGATACATCACCAATACAAAATTGTTCTTTAGTTACCTGGACATCAAGTAAAAGATTTTTTTCTTTTTTTAAACATTTTTTTATTTTTTTCGGTAAGTTCGGGAAAATGAAGCAGATGATCTGATGTTCAGATCCTGCTTCACAGCCCACATCCAATCTCCTACCATCTAACTGTATTCAAACCCACCTTTACACATGTATATACATAGCTAATAAAATATTTTAAAATTAAAATAGATATGTGTTTACATGATTTATGTTATAATAATAAGCAAAGAAATATATATATTATTTGATAATATTGTCAAGTGTATGCGGGCATAAATAATATATATATATATATATATATATATATATATTTCAGTGTAGGAGATTGCGAATAAATTAATAAAGTTATATTATATATAAGGTATTATATATGAAACTTATTATTTTTTCATATATAATTTTGTAGCCAGAAATGATGCAATCTTGTTAAAAAGTCTCTCGAAAAACAATTACCTGGAAGATCCCTTAGATTAAAGTAAAAGATTACGAATTGGTAATAATAAAATAAACCCATTAGTGGAAATTGTTCCACACTAACTTGTTTTAAAATCATAAGATATATTTTAAAACAATCGTTCGAGAAACTGATAACAAACTTGCATTGTTTCAAACATCTTACTAGATAAGAGTATCTGGTCAAACTATTCCAGATGAAACTTAAGTGCTTAAACCACCTCAGGTCCAGCAGTAGTTGCTAAGTTACATCTTCAAAATAAAAGTATATATACTGCTGGATTTGAATCAAAAAGAGAGGAGACCATTAAATAACTATGTCGCTATACATATTCCATGCCAGTTTTGATTCTCACTCAATGTGTTGTGAGTAGGGGAAATTTTGCCTTTTCCCTCCGTTCTAACATGCGGTTCCCATGAACGAAGCTCTGCATCCCATAGCAATGAACTTTAGATATTTTTCCAGTGAAAATAAAATGCTAATTCTCAAATAATAATGCTACCCTAGATCTAGTGAAATGATACTGATGGACTGACTCCTAGTAAAAACAGCTCTTTCAAATAAGCAAGGTAAAAGAACTTTGACCGCTTATAATTATTAAATCCTGCCTTCTCTGTAATATTTATGTTTTAATAATCTATATTAAATGTCTTCAAAATATGTATTCTTATAACTCTATATAACTAATCTATATTAAGCCTCCTATAAAATATTTTTCCTTTTCTTTTATTTCCAAGCGGCAAATAATTTTCATTTAGATTTATGTATTTATATTTTAAAAAGGAATGCCAATGATATTCTAAAATTGCAAGCATATAACTCATTTTCATTTCACCACCCATCATTTACCGTGTAAATAACTTATAATTTGATCAAAACAAGTCTTATTCTACTTGCCCGGGTGCTCGCAATTTTAGATAAATAAACTAATATTTTTATGTTTACTGTAGAAAAACAGATTGACATCTGTTTTTTACATTTTTCTTCCTAAATAATGTGCTATCTCTTATTCTTAAATTATATTATATATGTAAAACCCATCTCAGCTATTATCACCACCCACTTATTTTGTAATAATTTGTATATTTTCACAAGGGCATTGATTAACCAAGATTGAGATTTATTAAATGTGTGGGAAGTAATGAATAATATTAAGTAACATAATGTAAGGGAGGGGAATATTTTAAGATCTTAGTTTTATATTCAAGTATAATTATTATCCATGTTTGCTTAATGAAGCCATATCATTATGCCGAATATTTCATAATTTATGGGCAATAAATATGTTTAGATAATCTTTAGTCTTTAAAGCTATATTTATATTGTATTATTAAGCGTTATGTGCATAAAGGCCACTTCGTTTATATATATGTTCGTGCTTCTTTCTCACAAAGGTAGGTATTCGCTTAGTCGAGCCCCATCGTCATTCTCAATGTCCTTAAACCAGGCTGTAAAAACACCCTGGGGGACATACTTGGACTTATGTGCATGCTTTATACGGGGATTGCTCTGGAAAATCCAGCCTGATAATGACATAGCCGACCGTCCTTCATCTCAATACCAACCCTGCCTACGTTGCAGAGAAAATCGGTCAACTTCATTCTTAGAATTCATGAAGCACATTCCAGGATCCATAATTGGACAAACCCAATCAGCCGCCGTGCATGCACCACCTTTCAGTGTCTTATTAGTCACCCAGAAATAGTCATAAGCCGTAATGAGATGATTTTTTTAAACAGACATATTTCCATTAGTTTAATATATGTATTAATGCGATAGATTTAGTATCGTTTATATAATTATTCTTTATCTACCCTGCGCATTAATTATCTATAACTCAAATTAATAATAATATTGAATGTAACCAAATATAATATCTGCTTGTAAAATTATTGTCTTTTTAAATCAAGTAAATGCTCTTTTCATCTCTGGGGGTGTAATAGTATTCTAGTAATTCATACCAATAGCGCTAATTCATTAAATCACACATATATTATTGGCATAGCCGCAAATCTTATGTTATCGTTAAATATGAATCAAATAAATCTAATACTTACGAGGCTCATGTCAGGTAAATAACCTGACATAATTTTTTTATTAATAAGTTTTAAATATATATATCTACTCGAAACATTGCTTTCTTTTAGTTAAGTTAATATATGTAGTTATTACTTGTGCTAAATATGACTAGATGATCTTCGCTAAATACATAATTAATATGCTAGGTCCTGAGCCTTTATTGCTCATCAAATATAGCTAGTTATTAAGTTAGTCTATCATATAAATTTAGCCTAGAGTCTTTATGTGTCTCCGATGACCAATGCCGGTGGTGAGAAGTAAATTAAGTTGATGTCATCAGGATTGTTGTTTATAATATTATAGATCTGGGAAATAGGCAAATAGGGCAGAGTTCATGAGTGTTCCTGACCTGTGTATCTTGCACGCGATTGGATTCAAGGTACTTTTGCCTAGATGCTAGATCTTGTTACATGAACATACAAATCTGACCAGCACTATATATATATGAAATTCAAATGTTTAAAAATTTCATTGCTTGGATATATATTCTATTGCAGCTTCATGTTAGGCTTTTAGTGTATTGTTCTAAATACTATTCTTAGTTTATTATGAAATAATTTTAACATGAATAATATGTTATTGTGCAGTTTTAATGATTCATGGGTTTTGGTTTTGCAAAAACTAGTATTGTCATATGGATAATAAAGTCAACACCAATTTTATACAATGCTATTGTGCCAATATGTGCTGATAACATGATATAAACATTTATACAAAATACGCATTCAAACAGGTGAACTTCGATGTAAAACCAAAGAGTGAATAGGATTTTGCCTTATATACAATGAATTTCTACCTCTATATTATCTGAGCAAAAGTAGATTTGTTGATTAACAAGACATTTTTAAATTCATATTATTTTATAGGTCAATAAGCAATTTATTTATTTTGGCAAATAGTAATAATAATTGCAGTTGAAACCAATTTCTTTTAATGACCATTCTTCATAATCAAATTAAAAAAAAGAAGACATTTATAGGGTTATAATAAATACTAAAATTATCAAAAAAACTAATTATCAAATAATAAATACTAAAAATATGGTAATTTTAACTAGAAAATAAATGAATGTATTTATATATACAAAGTGAAATTACCTAGAAAAAAATCCTATTGTTTCTTCCTTTACTTGTATACATTGATCTTAAAAATACATCATATATTAAGTATAAAATTTTTTGTATTGTTATTTTCTTTCATTATTTGTCTATGTTATCTAAGTTGATACATAATGGAAAGTATTGCTTTTTATTTAGTCGAATATATTTGTTTAATTAACTGACATTATTTTAATTCACAATTTACATAAAGCATATTAATAATGGCTAACTTGTTTTTTTCTATATATATATTAGCACCTACCACAACATCAACAACACGTAAGTGTAATAAGTCGCATTTTATAGATCATTTAATTAATATTTTAATTATTTTTATTTATTTATTAATGTATTAACGATTATTTTTCCAATAAATATCATAATAAATTTATAGTAGCTTTGGGATATGTATATAACTGATTTGAAATATGATCATCCTTCTGAGTTATGCAAAATCAATCTTATATAACAGTGAGATATAACACTCATTTTGATACCTTTTCGTTATATATGCTTAATTTTTGAACTACATATAAAAACATCTCTTAAATTGAGAGTTATTGTTTTCATCATTCGTATTTATATAGAAACAATAATTTTCGATTTATTTGTCTGTAATTTGAGTTGCATATTAAATGATGTTAATGTGATATTATTTAATGCTATTACTAGTTTATATTTTATGCAAATAATGATTCAATTTTTAGAAAATCAATTGCACATATATGCGAAAGTGTATTTCAAATTATTGTCTAAGGGTTCTTAATTATATGTAAGTTATTTAATTATTAGAAAAACCTTTATATAAATTTATAAAATATGCTTAAATTGTAGTTGTCTATCAATGTATTTAAATTGAAAGATATTTTAGATTGAATATGGTATTATATTATTATTATTATATTTATTTACAGTTACATGAAATGATTATCACCCCATTTAATTAAATAAAGTAAATTCAATTTGCTTTCAATAATTTTCCTGATGTGTAAGTATTTGAAAAAGCAAATGAATGTATTACGTTTTGCTAATTTTATACAAGTGCTTAATGTAATTGGCAACCGGACAAAGATAATATTATTTATTGCATTTGTCATTGGGATAAAATTTCATTTGGATATTTCCTATTGTTTGGATGTATTAAAATATTCTTTATAGTTTCAAGAGAAATTGATTGTGAATGATTTCTCATTGTTTATATATAGAATAATTGAGACTAGTTAAATATTTTATATATGTCTTAGAATTTGAATTTATAAGTGAAGGTGATAAGTATTTTGGATATCCACATATATACTCGATATTATTTATTTTCTACTATTATCGTTTTAATAAATATTACAATTCTAAGTTATAATTTAACCTAGAAAATAGAAAACGATATTGACCTTTTGGTTTTTATTATATAATTAATATTATTACAGATACAAAATGTAATACAATCCTGTAATTTTAATTAGTCCAATTGTATATTTGATATTTTTTTTAAAGGAATTTCATTGTAAATTTTATGTATATGTAAAAATCATAAAGGATGTACATACCAATAATTTCTGTGACATTTACTTTAACCATTTAACTTTAGTAGTACCTTATTTATTTTATTTTGTAAAACCATTATTTGGTGGAAGCAACAGCAACTACTATATTAAGCAATAATTAACTAAACCAACATTATAATGTATAGCATATATGTTATCCAACTTGAAATTCTGGTTTAGTTAATGGAAATAATTGTTATTTATACATTTTAAATTTTCTAATATACACTGCAATGTTAAAGTAAGTTTTCGACTGTCTTATAAATTTCTCAATTCCTTCAGATTTTATACCAGTAGTAGAGTCTATGATTTGAATTTGACATTGAAAATAGCAAGGAGTTTGATATTTTTTTATTTTCTTATGATAATTCCTAAATTTCTTAATGGGAACAATTATAATAAAAAATAAAGAAAATGTTTATTTAATGTTAATTTCGATTTTGTAGCAATGAAAACAATTTTAATTTTCATTTAATTTGGATATGAAAACATATATTAAAGACAAGGACAGGAAAAAGTTTGCAGTGGAATATAGTTAGCAAAAAAAATAATTTCCTTAATTTTTTTTTTTAAAATTACTTAATAAAAAACCATTTGCTAATGAAATATTTATCACCGCTAAATCACATCACATTTTATTTTATAACAATAAATATAGAAGATAACAAACAAAGTTTATTTAATCATGTAATGAATGTCTATATATACTTCAAGAAAAATCAATAAACTAAATACTAAGTGTAATAAAACACAGTTTCCCCGAATGGGCTTAGCTTTATATTTGTTATTTTATGTTTAAAGCTTCAGCAGCTGTGTTTTATCAGTTTATATTTAGTTTAATCATGTAATATATATTTTACAATAGAGGCATTCAATATTTTTCACATTAATAAAAATGAATGCATAGTATATATATATATATATATATATATATATATATATATATATATATATATATATATATATATATATATATATATATATATATATATATATATATTCCAACCAGTCACCACTTAAACATTCACAGTAAATATAGTAATCAATATTTCTCATTGCTGTCAAGGCAACCTTCTCACCTTTTTAATAGCAATAATGGAAGTCCATTCTTACTAATGGTCCATTGAATATGTATGGACACTTAAAGATTGCAACTTGACTACAGAGTATGAAATATTCTTACAATGAAGTTTAAATAAACCTTTTTAAACATGAATAAACATGTCACTATAATGCAGACTAATAAATAGTCATCTATAACATTACTTAATGCAATACTTTTAAATTTCCCATGCATTATTTAAAAATAATAAGCGAAATAGTGCCTAAAGCTAATCTGGAATAATGATGTAATTATATTCCAACCAGTCACCACCTAAACATTCACAGTAAATTTAGTAATCAATATTTCTCACTGATGACAAGGCAACCTTCTCACCTTTTTAATAGCAAGAATGGAAGTCCATTCTTACTAATGGTCCATTGAATATATATGAACACTTAAAGATTGCAACTTGACTACAGAGTATGAAATATTGTTACAATGAAGTTTAAATAAACATCTTTAAACATGAATGAACTTGTCACTATAATGCAGACTAATAAGTAGTCATCTATAACATTACTTAATGCAATACTTTTAAGTTGCCCATGTATTATTTAGAAATAATAAGCGAAATAGGCACACTATTTCACTTATTATTTCTAAATAATACATGGGCAACTTAAAAGTGCCTATTTCGCTTATTATTTCTGGTACTCATCTTATAGCTAAAGACGCCATTCTATGGCGCGGTTTTCATTCTAAAACACATAAAAATACTGTTTCTGTGGCTGACACATTTGAACCCGCATTTTCTATAATACAACTTTGTTGTTGTGCTACAGAATGCAGGCCACTATGTCATGTCGCAGTACAGCATGTATGTCACTAAGCAGCAATTACATTTTCTGAATTCATACAGTTTATAAAATAATTACAGCTTGATGAGAAAGTTTGTATTTGAATTGTATGTTGTTTTTGTTGGATTTTTTTTTATTTTAAACTATTGAAATGTTCAGATTTTTTAAAACAATAATTATAAGACTTTTTACAATGTACTGTATTGAACTTTTATTTGGGTAAATTTTAAATATCTATGTTTTTATTGAGTTGCAATTAGGTAATGTGTCAAGTAACGTACTGTTAGTAACATACCATGAGACAAAGAAGATTCTACCATCTGTATATTTTTGAAGTAAAAAAGAGTGGTACAAAAGAAATATCCAGTAAGAAAAGTCCAAATATACAGTTTTTTTTTGTAAATTTAATAAAAAGCAAATATTATAAACATGTTTAATAAGTAATGAATATATTTGTATGTGTTTGTTGTTGTTTAAAAAAGTTTGAGTTTCTTTCTTCTGTCTGAGTACGCTTACGATTTTGAATTTTTTTATTTTAGCATTACAAACAAACAGAACACTAACCTTAACCCTAAAACTAACCCTAAACTAACCGTAATACTAACTCTAAAACTAACCCTAAACCTAACCCTAAACTAACCCTAAACTAATCCTAAAACTAACCCTAAATCTAACCGTAACAACTTTTACTTTTATTACAATTATTATTTTTTAGTTAAACAACAACAAAAAAAGTCGTAACACAAGTAAAAAAATATCTGATAGAAAATGTATAAAAAAAAGCCGTAACACAATTAAAAAAATATACGATAGAAAAACACGAATCAAATTTTAATTTGTTGATTTTATTTTACATTTATTATTATCATTTAAATTGTATACGTTAATAAAAAATAATATTTATAAAAGACGATTTTGTTTTGTTTTTATTTTCGCATTACAAAAAAGCACAGAAAAATTATTAAAATCAACGGCCGTGAACGGCGCCATCCAATGGCATCTTCATCTATAATACAAGCACCTTATTTCTAAATAATACATGGGCAACTTAAAAGTATTGCATTAAGTAATGTTATAGATGACTACTTATTAGTCTGCATTATAGTGACATGTTCATTCATGTTTAAAGATGTTTATTTAAACTTCATTGTAACAATATTTCATACTCTGTAGTCAAGTTGCAATCTTTAAGTGTCCATATATATTCAATGGACCATTAGTAAGAACAGATTTCCATTCTAGCTATTAAAAAGGTGAGATGGTTGCCTTGACAGCAGTGAGAAATATTGATTACTATATTTACTGTGAATGTTTAGGAGGTGACTGGTAGGAATACAATATATATATATATATATATATATATATATATATATAGTGACTTTTATAAAAATAATGAAGATGGGGGGGGGGTGGAGTAAGGTAAGAGAGTGAAACAAAAATAAAAATAGAAGGACAAAGAAGTAGACAAATAGATAATTGTAACCATATAGAATCAATTAGCAAAGAAAAGGGGGATAGAGATGAAGAGGAGAGAATGAGAGAGAAGAAGAGAGAGGGAGAAAAAAGACAGGGAAAGAAATATTTATAGAAAAAAGAGAGAAGAGAGAGAAAGAGAAGAGAGGAGAGAAAAGAGAGAGAGAAAGAATATAATTAGAAAGAGAGAAAGAGAGAGAGAAAGAAGAAGATATATACCAAAGACTCTTTAACCAGACACAGCGGGAGTTACAATAAAATATTTTATAAAAAATGTTAATATCCAGAGATCAGTAATAAGATGGGAGAAAAATTGACAGTGCTGCTAAATAATCAAGGCACAATAACAATTTGGAAGAAATTGTTAAGAAAATTTAAGTTATAACAAATACTAAAGAATTTATCCTCCATCAGATTACATTCTTTGAAACCAATCAATTTATAATAAAATTAAAACCATTCTAAATAAATTTCTTATTTAGTAACCTAAACAGATGGTACAAGATATAAGTTCCAGACCAACTATTATCAAGTGTGCTTTTCTATAACATGAAATAATGAACAATTATCTATCTCACATTAATTAGAATTTATAATTATATCTTGAAAACTTATATCAACTAATAAAAGATCTGCAATAGCATATATTCTCAGGGGCTCTACTGCAACTTTTGTGATAAAAACTAAAATATGGAGTTCTGTCATCGAAAAATAAGCAAATAAATAGTCAAGTGAATGATATCCTAGCTGACTATAGAAGACAAACACTTCCCTTGAAATGACTGAATCCTATGATAAGATAATAATATTTATTAGAGTAGAAATATATATATATATTTACTTAAGTATTTAATCTGGTAATTAAGATATTTTCAATTTAGATTAATTACAGCCTTTACCCAGGATATCATGCAAGATGGGAGAAAGTCAAGGATGTTTTTTATGTCCTTTCATCTTCTCACACAACAAACTTCATAAAATAAACTGAAATGGACCTTGACATAGAAATAAATTTTAAGAATGTACAGTCTAAAATAAGAAGGATGGACAATTTTTTATTTCATAGAACAAAATCTTCTATCTTTGAAGATAGCATGGTTAACATATTTCTTTAATATTATTTTGGTGTCTAAAAATGTAATATCTGTTATAATAATTTCACTTAGAAATTAAAATTAAAAGCATGATTATATTTCATCTCAAGGAAATAAAATATACTGCATTTTAAAATAAAGTAATTACTGCTTATTCATTAATCAAAATTGGAATCTTCAATGTTAAGTAAATCAATGTTAAGTGAACCAATGTTAAGTAATCCAAGACAACAATAAAAAAATAAACATAGACTAAACATATTTTAAATCAAAAATTAATTGGTTTATAACGACACTTATATTAATTTACACATACATATTACTTAGAATGTTTTGCCAGGATAGCGTTGTTACAGTAATAGCTCACTGGACTAATAATAACAACAATATTTTCTTTTTAAACTTAGTACAGATCTACTAAGGCTTTTGCAAAATCAAATAAAATAAACAAACTATCCAATAGTTTGTTTAATAAATGATTAGAATATTAAACTAGCAATGGCTAATTCTAATATACAATTGTTAAAGTAAACTAACCCTAAGATAATTTTTTTAAAAACATTTTTTTGTGCCAAATATGGAATTTTACTAACAAATCAACATTTTGTTACAGATAATTATTGCAATGATTCCTGTTTAACTCAAAATTATATGATAATTTTCAATAATCAGGTTTGGTAAAAGAATCTAATTTGACTTAAGATTAATTACCCATAATCTACCCAACAACTGATGTATTTTCTAACTACATTTTTTAAATAACTACTAATTTCAAGTAGAAAAATAACTAGATGAGTGAATTAAACAAATATTAAATGGATTCAATGAATGGGCCATTTATCAGAAGAATTTATACCCACATAAGTTATAAATTCAATGTCCACACAATATAAATAATCTAAATACAATTTAAAATAACCTAGTGACTTAAACCTCCATTGGAAAAGGTCTGGATGATTGTAGCATGCACATAACATGTGTGGATTATACCAACTGGCCATATGCTTATTAATCTAAACATTTACAATTACAAAATACTATTGGTTGGTTTGTGAATGATTAAAAATCATGATAGATCAAAGCACAGACATTCTTACACTTTAAAGCACTAATATAATTAAGTGCATCCTGAAGAAATTGCATCCTTCAAACAAACTTATCTTGACATTACATACTAAAAATACAAGCAACCTCACCTACTATGATAAAAGATTTTGCTTTAATTAAACCTCATGTGTGATAGGCCTAAAAAAAGACTTCACAGAGTAACTAACATAAATATGTCAAAAGCATGGCAGCCTCCAAAATAACACCTACAATTGAGGCAAAATAGGATGCTTGAACTTTTGTCTCAGCACATCAGGAAAATATATGGAGAGGTTCACTGAAAACAACAACAATAGGGACCTAGAAATATGTGATTACAATCACGGAAAACAAGCACAATCAACTCATGGACAAATGCAATACAAATGGGAATTTATCTTCTCCATCCAGCACAATAATTATAATAAGCAAGGCCTGACATAATATGGTGATTCTACAACTAACAATACCAAGATAAAACCTTAACAATAGATGATTAAAGTTATATCCATGATTTTAACCTCAATAAACAATAAATAATGTCTGCACCAACAAATAAACTTAAAAGTCAACCAGCTAAAATATAAATAAAGATAATGACTAGCATATGAAATATTTGCACTAAGATATAACACACACAAGTAAGGAATATTAAATATTTTAACTTATAATAATTAGTGGACATGAATAAAATGCAACCAGACAGTGAGAATAAAAATTCTCAAGGATAAAATATTAATGACTAATAAAACGACTATTGCACTTAAGCAATTATAATAAAATTAAATAACCTATGATAATATTAATGTTTGGCTGTTTGTAAATACTTGAGTCAAATTATTATACATTTAAAATTACTATTGCTAGAGATAACATCTCTAATACTCGGATAAGCAAAGTAAACACTTTAACTTGACAGCATGTATTGAATAAAAAATAAATATTACCATTTTGAATATGTGTAGAATATCTACACTTTTATAAACCCTTAAATATTAAGTTTGGCATAAATAAAAATCTGACATTAGAATATAACACAATATTGCATAAAATATAGCAAAATACTAAAAAATATTACATAAAAATATTCATTTCTTTTTTTTACCAATAAATAATAATAAAAAAATGTAGTCCATAAGTTTTCTCCCCATTAAGACGCCAGTTAAACACATGTAATATAAATTTGATGGACGTGTTCTGCATGGCTTTATAATTAAAATGCATAAAGAATTTTATATATATATGGCAAAAAAAAAACATTCCAAGCAATAAAACGCAAACAGTTCTTATATCTAACACTTCAGTATTAGCAATAATTTAAAGATATAAGAATGAAACAAAGATATATAATTACAATTACTTTTCGGGACAATGGGAATGAAAATGTTGTAGTTTAATTATTATCTTTCATCTGATATGAATTTGTACTTGACTTTCCATAAATTAATTTATCTTGTTGAAAACGAAGCTTCATTATAATTTTGGTTTTTTCTTAAAATAAAAAATATATTTCAATATTTTAGTATTATTGATATTTGAGGCATTTCACATACTTAAATAAATATATTATATAGAGAAATAGACATTTTCAGATGATTTCTAAAGTAATTGAATAAAGCAATTCGTTAGCAAAAAAATATTGGCATTACAAATGTCTATAAAATATTTTTTTTTTTTGCGAACGGTAATAAATAAAGCTGAGACTTAATAAAATAATTTTCAATATGTTATTATATTGTTTTATTCTCAATCAGAGATTTATAAGCGAGGGATATTAATAAATAAGTCATATTCCTCATTTTAAAGTCAATTTCATGGTTTTGTAGTAATAATTAATTATCATTGGAAAAACAGACAAATTACTATAATACAGAATTTCTTTTAAATTTAACTTTCCGTTTATTATAAAACTTATTTTCTCTTTTTATCATGAATAGTTTAATCAGACACAAGTCAGTAAATAGTTCTGCATAGCTCTTTTTAAATAAATGGGATAATTTATTTTGCACTTGCATTTTTTGATAGAAATCATTCCAAGACAAGCTTTAGTAATTTGATAAAAATAATTAAATACTAACTTCCAGAGCATTCTTCCTAGTGGTGAAAGTATAATTGCAGTCAGTATTGAGAAGTGAGGATTGCCAATGTTTTTTTCAGAAGGCATTACTATTCTACAGAATAACATTATTTTTTTTACTTATCACTTTTATAACGAAAAAAAAAATAAAAAAAAATTATTTTATATTTAAGAGCCAAATAATTAAAGTTGAGTGGAGTGTAATCGAAGACCAATAGAAGACCAACAAAAACCAAACCGACTCTTTTCTGTCATTCTAGATCAAGTTTATACTTTTTTTTAAAAAAAAAAAAACTGTCAATTTTTTTAAATTATCCAATCAATATGACAATTCAATCTCCATTATGTCAATTTGATCCATTTATCGAAATAGATCAAATCACATAAAAAACAGCTAATTTTAGTAACAAAACTAATAAAATCTTCTTAAAATAGAAATAAAATATTAACACTATTACATAAGAAATAATTACAATTTCTTTAATTAAGATTGAATTCTCTTTTGAAATGAATTTAAATTAATACTATTGGTTTATTAATTTAACCTTATAAATTATTTATCAATTTACTTATTTATTTATTTTATTTAAAATAGGAGTTTAAATTAATTATAACTAGATTTACACAATTAATAAAGACACAAGTTCCCTGCATCCACATGCACACACACACACGTTGCAGACAAGGAAACAATATTTCAATTTGAGTTTAATTTATTAACTACTTTTAATTTTAAATAATTAGCTGTAACTGATAACTGAAATACTTAAAAGTTATTTAGTAACAATTTTAACCTTAATAAATTTTAAAACCAATTTAAACTAACTTTTATTTGTTTACTTTTAAAAATGTACAAAATTAATCCAAAACCAATTTTTATATTCCTATTTTCTACTATTTTATAAATAACTTATCACACTATTAAAAATACTGTTTTCTGGCACATCTTTGACTATAACTCTATTATTCCACTAGCAAGTTTAATTTACTGAAACAATTCTAAACAGTCAATTAAAAATAAATAGGCACATAATGCTTTTACTTTAATACAGACTGAGTTAACTTCATGTAATAAGACTATTGTTTACTACTTATTCATTAACTATTTTTTAATTAGAAGAAATAATAAATGTGGATTGGTTAAACTAAAGCAAGCAATTGGAACAAGTGCAAAAACACTTGGTCATAATATATATATATATAATTACAACCATTAAATGTCTGTATTTTTAAATTATATAATAATAATTCAAACAAATATATTTAACACAGTATTCAAAATTAAATAATATATTCTTTACCAGAAGTACTTTCAATTGTTTCACTGACAATCTTTATCAACTGTTAATATGAGTCATAAATTAGCTGGTTTGAAGTCATTTTTATTTAGAAATGATTATTTGTGCAAATTTATTAGTGATAAAATTGAAAATATTAATGTATATATTACTGATATGTTGAATGTTGGTTATGGAAGGAATATTATTTATAATACAATTACAAAATATAATCAAAATAAGAGTAATAATAAGAAAATATTAAGTAAATTAAAAAGTGATAAATGGATTTCTATTCCTTTTATATCTAATCAACAAGCTAAATTAATTAATAAACTTTTTAGTGGTTTGTGTAGAATTTCTTTTTTCTCTTCAAATAATATAAATGATATGATAAATAACTCCAAAGCCAAGATTTCTAAGTTTGAATTAAGTTCTGTTATATATATGTTGGAATGTGGTTGTGGAATAAAATATATAGGTGAATCCATAAATATTTGAAAAAACAGTAATTAAAAGTCAATAAAAATTATATGTATAACTATAACTTAGAAGCGCTTTCACTACGTTGTAGCTTTGTCAACTATCACATTTAAAATGTCAACTTTCCCATAATTCTGTTATCTTAATGTTTGCTGCTTGCCGATTAATTAAATTTTGCTTGTATTTATATATTAACATTGCCTCTTTAATTTTTCTTTTATTGTTATTTCTTTCAGTTTCCAATATTTTTACATTGTTATAATCAAAATCAAAAACATATATACATGATTTATTATGGTCATAAAAAACAGAAGCTGATAAATTCTCACTATTTTTAAAATTTTGTTTCATATTTTGAACCCTTTTAAACAATATGTGCTCTTTTGTTTTTTTTCCAATGTGCACCTCGATTCATCTATATATCCACTACCACACCTACATTTCCATTTGTAAATGATACAATTTTTATTTGTCAATAAAGTTTTATCATTTGAATTGTTTATTAATTTATTCAATGTAGGTGGTGCATAAAATGCTATATCACATATTTTTATATATATATATTGTAATGTTTTCCCCATTTTACTAGATCTGGTAAGCCATCTTTTACTCACCATAAATTTAGTGAGTTAATCAAACTATGGATAAAAATATCTTGTTCATATTTCTATAAAACATAGCTATATTTCCTGATTAACTGGCCTACCAATTATTTCCACTTATGCTAATTGTGGAATCAGTTTTTTATTTATTTTTATAAGGGCACCAGGATTTATGTAAGAATCCACTGAAATCTGTCACATTGCACATCATAAATAAAAAAAAAGAAAAATGATTTTAAAAGCAAACTGGGACATAGTTTAGCATAGATAAGGTTATTATTATTTTTAAGATATTATTCCCAGAGCTTAGTCAACAAATATTGACAAAAGTAAATTATACTCAAATCCTAATAACTAACCTTAGTAAATTTAATAATTATCATTAATAATGCACAATGAAAAGTTGATATTAGAAATAAATATTTTATTCTAACAAATTAAAATATTTAAAGATAAATTACTAATAAGTTGGAAAAAATGCACACACGCTAATCCAGACATGAATCCATTAATTAAAAAAACTGTTAAACAATTACGGTTCACTTCCAAATTTCTACTAGAAAGTTCTTTAAAATGAAAGTCTCTTGAATGGTAAAATTAATGTCTCTGAAGATTTATATTATAAGCTTAATTTTAGTCACAATCGGGAATAATTAATTAATCATAGCATACTGGTAAGTTTAGTAAGTTTATGAAGATTGTTGATTACTATCACAGTTTTTCATGAGGTAGAATGAGCTCATGGCCATTAGTTTTAATGGCTAGTCATGGAAGCTTTTCTGGTGGACGTCTTCTTGAATTATGTCAGCCAAAGCCTCTGTCAACTCCTGCATGACAAATTATTTCCACATAGAGTTCTGGATATTTTTAAAACCCAAAACCAACCGAAAAAAATCAGACAAGACCCTGGTCCAACTGGTCTTCTTTTTTTAATACTCGTGGTCCAGTTTTCAGACTTCTGCACACACTTGTATCTTTTTACTTTTATTAAAAATACACGTTGAGAATCTTTTACATTCTTTATCAGTTTTAGGTTGTACCGGTTGAAAATGTATGTCCATCCAACAAGACTTAGAATCTGAGCAAAAGTACCCAAATCCAATCATGACTGAGATACACAGATCAGGAGCAATCATGAATTCTAACCTATTTTCCCCTTCCCCAAATCTATAACACTATGGACAACACTCTACGATGATACTACATAAATTAATTATTTCTGGTCCCAGTGCTACATCGTTTTGCATGAGAACTCAGCTGATAATGATGATGAGAGATTGAGTGAACCCATGATGTAAGTTAAAACATACATAAATAAATATATTAATGAGACTCGAACAACTGACTGAAGTTTCAAGATTTTATAGTATTCAACTTCACGCATTTAAAATTTTAATTTTTGTTACAAATGTTTAACGATCTTTTTACAATTACTTTATTTCAATAGATATGAATTTAGTGTGGTGGTTACACTACTGAACATATATTTAAAGTAGGCTTTTATTTAATATTACAAAAAGAGATTTGGCTGGTTGGTGTAATTTATGTATTTAGAAAAACTTGTAAATATATAATAATAAGAGTTTCACTGATTATAGGACTTGAATATAATGCCCTTGGCATTGGATACATATTTTCATTTATAGATTTTATTTACAACACTAAAATAAAAATACATTTTGATCAGAATATATTTAAAACATTTATTTATTAAACAATTTCGATATTTAAACTATCAGATGTTGCGACAATTCTATCAATATGGGAATTGCTTATTCAACAAAAAGGGGAGGGCAGCTTCATGAGAGGTTGGATTTAAACTCCAATGGAAAATATTACAAGAGAAAAATGTATTATTATCACATATCATTACGATTTATTTTGTCAAACAGGCTAAAAGAAAAACGAACTATAAAAAATTGTGGTGTTAGCATAATGGCCAAATATCTGCGGATCCAATATTTTGAGGTGCTTTATCTTAATTCGGAAGAAAACAGTCTAGCCGACTTGCCACCCCACATTTTGTGAAATTGGTTGAAAAAAGGTTCTCGGATGAAGATGCACTGGGCCAAACTTTTCTGGAATTTTCCCATGCATTGCTCTCATTACGCAAGTATATATATATATGGTCTAGAGACATTCATCGCCCTGTTTACGACCTGAAATGAAGATGAGATGACTCGGGCATTCCGACGCACATCTCTAGATAAATCTTAACATGAAGAGTGGCCTATGCTAACAATGCTATTATAACAATATAAAATCATTGGACTTAAAGACTAAATATAAAGCCTTAAATAGTTTAACAAATACTTAATGATGTTAAAATAATGACCCGTGTAAGATAAAGTCATTTATTAAATGTTACAGTTATAATTAATGAAGCATGCATTGTTCCCCTTCTTGAATCAATATTTTGTTTAATATATAACAAAAAGACTAAAATTCACACACTTAAAAGTGCAAATAACAAAATACAATTTGTTCACCAGCCTTTTTGGCGATGATGAATAAAGAAATTAATAAAACTACCGTATACCAATATCCACCCCAGATTGCAAAGTATTTATATATTTTGTATACTTTTACAATAAAATATATTTTCTTAAAAAAACATATATTCATTTTACAAGAAAAACTCAGACTTACGAACTATTTAGAAATAAATAAATAAGAAGTCATTAATCCCCCCCCTTTCTAAGTTCGTAAAACCGGGTTTGATTTGCATTTAAAAATAAAAGTTTAGTGAAAAATATATGAACATTTAAAATAAATTATAACCACATTAAATTATAGAAGAAAGTAAGAAGCGTGAGTTGGATGAAATATTTTACAATAATATTAGTTAGGGTTATAGAGAATTGACATAAAGAAAAGAATTTAACATGCTTGCCGATAAGCGAGTTGAAAAAGGTTTAACAAAAAAAAACATTAATTTTATAGTTATAAGCTAAACTTAGGTAATACAATTATGTCTCTGGGCTGGTTACCTCAGGATTCTCTGGAATACTGACAAATTTTCTGTGACAAGCTGTATTCTTTGACATGTTTTTTGGCCTCGGTGGTTCTTGGACGGCATGCACGGTGAAGATTGGAGCTGAAGACAGAGAGGAAGGCAGCTGAAGCCCCTCAAAAATTACATAGATGTGACATTGGTTAACGACTATTGACCTAACTTTCTCTCTAGCACAATAGATTTTAGGCCCCATTTGTACAAAACCTTGAGGAGTTCAAAGAATGTTTTTTAATTAAAATTCTTATCTGTAATTTACAGAAAAGTTTTACCTATTGTTAGGGGAGATGCAATCACTAGATAACTATTCAAGAATAAATTCCAATCTATTTCTAGATTAGAAATAGATTTGATAAAAATGTTAATCTCTAACTAAAATCAATTAGCTTTGTTTTAAATTTTACTTTCATTAACTTTAATTAAAAAAATTCCTTTTAAAATCATGAATCCCACCCTTTTAATTATTCTTGAACAGCCATCTTCCATCTTGAATATTTGTGTACTTATATGAAGAAAATATTTTATAAAATAAATAACATATAGTTAAAAAAATACAAAATTATTTAAAACATTTGTTTGTACTTTTATATATATAAAATCTGTTAATATATGTATATATCTGAATTGCATTCATAAAAGTGAAGATTTAAAATTAAAGAAAATTTTTATTTGAGATTTATATTTATAAACTTTTATAGACACTTCTCTAAACATACGTATAGTTTATTTATAAGTGACAAAAAACAATGGGTTAAGTGGTAGAACAGTTAGCTCGATCTTGGGCTAAGATTGACTGCTACAAGGTTCCAATGTAATTTTTTTAATAAACATAATTCCGCCATCTTTAATCAGAGTTAGAAAGATTTTACAAATTGAAATCTGCATGTGGAATTTTTTTTTCTTTAGCATTTCTGCATGTCTTTTATTCTTTCCAGTTTTAACCTTTATTTACAATCACATAAAAAAATATAAACAAAAAATGTAACTTTCATTTTATGTTTTAAAAAAAAATTATATAAAATAAAAAAAAAAAATTACATATTTTAATAATGTTGCTAAATTTACTTTTTCTTTTAGCTTCTACCCAAATGCCAATATATTTGTAGCATATATAAATAAATGGTACAATATATTATAACGATCAAAATGAAAGTGAAGATCGAATCTAACCGCAAAAACAATATCTGCAACTACCAGGGCGCCATCTAGGCATGTGAGCCTAGAAAAATTTATAAAGTAGGCAGATATGCGCTGTTAAGATTCCACTTTATTTAAATATTCCGATCGTTAGCCCAAGTCACTAGCTCAGTGGAGACGCAGAGATAAAAATCTATATATAAATTTTATATCTTAAATATAAAAGAATAAAAGCCACTTCCAGAAATTAACACATAAAAATATTTATTTACGCACATATAAAATCATTCTAAATTCGAGGAATAGGTTTAACATTTTTAGATTTTTATATTACTCTTTATTTTTACATTTACATAAATTTCAGTGATTTTAATTTTTTTTATTTAGATGGTCAAGTATGAATAGACTACATAGATTTGCATTTGAAAATAAACATTCTATCCCTATTTAACCTTAGGCTAAAATTCGCAGTCAAACTGGCATCAATCCATCTGATACATTTATGTATTCAATGTAGCATGAAAATACAACAGCACAAATATACTACACTGTCAGGCATGGACATCTGAACAGTATAGTTAGAGAAAACATTGACTCTTGTCCAATACAGGAATATGACATCTGTATAGCAAGAAGAACAATAAAATAAAAACTCCATAGGAAGGGACCGTGATCCTTTTTGCCGACTTACAATCCCATCCATAGGCAAAGGGTTGGTGCGGTGTATTCAGCGATTCTGCACGTAGCGAAACTTATACTACATCTACTAATTACACAAATATATCCAATCCATTGACCCAATTCAACAACGACACAAATAACCTAAGATTACCCTCCCCTAATATAACTTTACAAATCTATATAGCCATTCATGCCCGACTTAAATTTAACATTTAGATACGTTCGCACAAATGCATTTTATAAAATTTGGTTTAAAATGTTGAGTACAGATCAGCTGCATAGATTCCACGGTCAAAAACATTCCAAATTAAACACAACCGATCAAAATACAAAATCATCGATAAACGTCACTTGCATAGGGAATATACAAATCCCATTAGCATTCATCGTAAGATGCTTGCAGTGATATCGTTGACATATATTCTAATCGAATGTGAAAACCACATCATTATCAACCACTAACGAATCTATGCAATGTCTATACCCAACCTTAAATTTCATCAATTAAAATTTAAACAAATATTAATACAAATAAATAATAAATGGAAATGATTTTTTTTATCAAACGCAAACATATATAAAATTACACATTATCAATTGAGTTGACACATAAGTCAGAGAAAAGTTCTTTTTATAAAATTTAAATTTACTTATCAATCTTTAAAGTTCTTAATTAATATTATGATTTTAACAATTGTTCAGTTCTATTGCTTACGGTAGAAGAGTCCCTGTTCCCGTTGGCAATTCCCACGGAGACTTTCCTGGAAGACCGGTCTGATATTTTGGAGGTAGCATTAGCTGGTTCTGTTCTGGTATCACAGTCTTTGCATTTTTAAAATAAGTGAGTGAGGACGACAAGGGCGTCTTGTCGCCAGACTCACCAAAATCAAGTTGAAAAAAACTGACTGGAACTCAATATTTTTTTCTTTTTATAGTCCTCCTATGGATTCCATGAACAAAAACGTCACTGTTCTGTTTTTTCGTTATGGTCGGTCTGGGCCTTTATTTGCTTCCATTGGTCAAGCTAAAATCTCTTTCTTCTCTTATCTAACTTTTCATCTGACTTTTTAATAAAACAGCTTTTAGATAATTAATAAACAATCATTTCCATTTATAGATTACAGGAATTAATTAATACCTGTTTTTATTTTAACTTACGTTATTTTTTTATTAAAATATTTTTATATTTCAATCTTGTATTTTTTTCTTTAAAAAAATATGTTCAAATACTTTTTTTTTTTGTTTATGAAAAAATATTTTTAAAGTTTAGCATCTGTGCGAATATATATATGTTTAACAAACATTTTAATTTTAGCTTTTAGTTTTTTCCTTTTATTTGCGAACTTTTAAGTTTTTATTTTAAATTAATGTAACGACATATTTATATATCGTTACAATGTGTTGTAACAGTCACAGTCTATCTTTGATCATGGAGGGCATTCACCATGATCAAAAGTGGATGATGATGATTGTTTGCATCGACTTATCAAGTGAGATCTCAAGGGATCTAACTATTGTTCAGACAATTGAGAAAATAAAACACAGAGAAATGTCAGCCAAAATAATTGAAACTAATATGAATATTTTATTAAATTTTATACACAAACTAAAGTAAATCTAGCAAACAGAATATAAAAGTTTGAGCTAGATTTTAATAAGCATATTCATCAGAGAGTGTATATAAGATTTGAAAATATTAAAATATTAAAAGCTTTGGCAGAAAGATTCATTCTCTCACAATTTAAAAGGGAATTAATAGTATCTTTCTGCTCGTAATTTACAAATGAACAACAATTCTGGTTTTCTATTCCAGAGATAAAAAACAATATGGTCTTGTAGGAAATCAACAAAACAGTGCTGGCGAGCATTTCTTGGCCCAGAATAATGTGTTGAGACAAAATCACAATTTTGATGGCTGGACAGCTCATGATGTACAACTTTTAAGGCAATTCATGATTGATTTCACATACAATACAAAAAAACTTGAAGAATGATTATGATCTTACATAATCTGGAAATGACAAAATCCTCAACTTCAGCAAAACTAAAATAACAAATCACAATAAACCACCAGCAAAAAAAATTGTTGTTTGCAAGATAAATTTATTATTGGACAATAAAATAAAAACAGGTGAGCAAACTGAACTTATTAAGGTCTGCTAAAGCAATTAGTAAGACATAGTAATAAAACAAGAAGGGATAGTATACATATAAAATATAATCTCACACTACATTCTCCAATAAATAAAATTAAAAAAAAAGTAGAATATTAAACTAAGATTCCATGACACACTATAAATATAAAGAAAGGTAAACACATATAATAATTATGAGGTTAAAAAACTGAAAAAACTTTATACAACAGATTTATTTTTAGATTGAGCAGAGATTTATATATCCTGAAAAGAACAAGAAATATTTTACTTTATGGTAAAGCAGAGTCCATGGAGTTTTCATAGAATGCACACATTTATTTGGATTTCAACTTTTAGGTATTTTCATTGCATCAGGTTGGCAATATAGATGCATATTTTGGGACAGTTGGGTGTTTTGGGTGGATCTAAAGTGTTAGGATCGGGTGAAAAAAAAGGACAAAAGGGGTGGGAGTCAGCAGATATTTTCATCTTAGTAAGAAAGATATATAAACAATAATAATATTTGATTTGTTAATGCAAAGATAATTTTAAAAAACTAAAAATAGTGTAACTTTGAATAACGAAATGGAGCTGATAGAAAGCCCAATATATTTTAAAAATCTTAGTTAGTAGACAAACAGAAAGAAGAAATATCTGAGATGCAGATGATGATGAAAATGATGATGAATATGATGCAAGAATTCAAACAAAGTTAGCAAGTTTTCAAAGAAGAATTGTGTCAGAAATTTGAACAAAGCCAACAAAAACTCAAAGCAGAATTATTTGTCAGATCAAAGGAGAAATTAAAGAACTCAGAGCAGAAGTAAGAGAAATAAGATGTGAAATTATGGTAAAGGTAAAGAAAGGCCATGATATCGTAGAGGTAGATATAGTTAAAGAAAGTCAGGAAGTTGAAGTCATAAAAGAGGTAGAAATTGAATTAGAATCAGATAATGTTGCAACAACTAAAGAAGAAACAAACGTAGATCAAGAAATAGAAGAGAGACACAAGTTCAAGGTAGAAGATAGTGTTGTAAAGTTTTTACAAAAATTTAAAAAGGTTAAAGTAAAAGTTCATGTTTGTTTTAAACGTCGATTTAAAATAAAAAGAAAGCGTAGGAAAAAATATTCACGGTTAAGAAAAATATGGATGTCTGCAAAGCTTAAATGTTTTTTAATTTACAGGGCAGAAAATAGAACAGAATGAGAAAAAAATAAAGCAATAAATTATAAAAGCGGGATAGATAAGAGAGGAAAGTCAGTTTATATTATAGAATTAGTAGAAAGAGAGAAGGAACTGCTCGATAAAGTTAGTTATAGGGACGGAATAGTAAAGGAAATAAACAGAAAGAACCAGAAATAAACTATGAGTTTAATATAATTATTTTGACATAGGTGAAAAGCCTGAATTAAAAATTCGCTATTTAAAATGATGGATTGTTTTGTCAAATAATAACAGAGGCTTCGTAAAATAAAAGATCCCCCCCCCACACACACACATATTAAAAAACAATCAATAAAATCAAGTAAATAAATGGGTCAAATTTATGATTTAAAAGTAATGTTTGTAGAATTAAATAAATGAAAATTAGTTTCTACATTTCTAATCACCAAAAGATCAAAAAAAATTTAACTTACCAAAATCTAACCCCCCTCCTTCTAACACAAATTTTATAGAAGGATCAAAACAATTAAAATCATTTAAAATTTTTAGATATTTTGGTGATTAAAAATGTAGAAACTAATTGTTTATTGTGCAGACATTTAGTTAAAAGTAAAGAATTCAGATCTATAATTGAACCTGATAGCTATCAGTCTGTATCTCATAAAGTAGCTGCTTTAAGAAATTATTGTCATAGGAATATTAAATTAAATAATTCTAGTGGTGTAGCTTTGTTTCAGAAATATCAATTTTATAAAGATTACTTGAGTGTTGGATACTCCAATAAATTTGTTAAAAGTATTTTATTTAATAGTAATATCTGTAAGGTTGTAAAGGTTAAAGAAAAATATGGTTTTTTTGCCGTTTAAATTGTTTTCTTATAAAATTGTGTGTAGAAATAGTAAATTGTTTGGAAATAAGAAAATTGCTTGGAAAAAAGGTGTTACATTGAATAATTGATTAAATAATACAAAAGAAGTTTTTGATAGAAAGACTATCCCTGGTGTAGTATATTTTATCTCTTGTTTATTTTGTAAGAAGGTTTACATAGGTCAGAGTAGTTTGAGTTTAAATGAAAGAATAAAGGTTCATAAAAGTAGAATTAAAAATAGATATCTTAGTTCTGCTTTGTATGTCCATGAAAAAGATACAGGCCACACTATTGATTTTGATGCAGCTAAGGTTGTCTTCTTTGAGAGAAATGAAATCAAAAAAAGAATTAAAGTCTTTATTATTGAAAATTTATTATTCTGAAGCAATTAACTTATTTAAGAGTTCTTTTACTATTAAGAGAGGCTGGGAAGTGAATGGATTTGTGGGTAGTTTTTAGTTATGTATATTGTGTAGTTTTTATAGTTCTTTACACTTGAGAAGTCAGCTTGTAGCAGTGAAACCTTAGGTTGTGTTTTTATATTATTTTTATCCTGGTCTGGTTTAATTTTGGATTTGGGGTAGTTTTGATTTGATATATATATATATATATATATATATATCAAATATATATATTAAACCATTGTGCCATTCAGATGGTCACAATATATATATATATATATATATTGTGACCATCTGAATGGCACAATGGTTTAAGATACTTTGTATTTTAAATAAATAGTTATATTATACTAAAAAAAAAAAAGAAATAGCCTTAGAATTTTAAATTTTTTTGCGGGAGATTGTTTAAAGCTTAGGTATGGGTTGCTTATGCAGTTTACTGACCACTTGATAGGTATTCATTATTATAAGTGTGGTTAATGAGGTATTTGATGTAAGGAAAAGGGGTGTTTATTAATGGTATTAATACATTCTGTCAGAAAGATGCAAAGTTATTTTATATTATTGTAATATTGGTTGAATAGTTTCAAAATTCTTTATTCATTGATACTTATCTTTTTGTCAACAATTAATAGCCATGTCAATTATATTTAGTTAAGATAGTTTAATATTTAGGTTGTAGTACATGTGTATGCATGTATGACTCTGCATCATTTTCATTTCATTTTCATCTTTTAATAACAGCAAACAATAGTACATGCATAATAAAAACATTTAAATTATGGTAGTTATCTTACATAATTAACAAATATATATTTTTTTCTAATGATTAATAGATAGTTAAATCAATGGATTATTTTACAAATTAAATAAATTATTAATCATTTTTATTTGATAGCTAATTAATATTCATTTTTCTTTCAGGTTTGTAAAAGCTATTTATTTTATTATTATTATTATTATTTTTTGTCATTTAGTTCTGAAAATCAAAGTGATTTTTTTTAAAAGATTTTTTTTTTGCATATGTAATTAGCTTAGCTAGAAATATGCGTGGGAGATACCTTGGAAAAAAATGAACTCTGCTAAAGATAGCTAGTTAACAAAGATCTCCAGTAGAAAATTGCCATTTTATGTAAAGTAACTGTAGACAGTAAACAGTGGTTCATTATTGTGGAAATTAAAGCCATTTGCTGAAGTCAAATTGACTTTGAAAAGACTTTGGAGTAAAATTTCTAAAGGATCCCAAGAAATTTATTATGGGACAAGTTAATTTCAGAATGCAGTTTTAAATTTTAAAAAAAAAGGTACTCAGTTCACTTTAGTCTTCTTAATTTAATATTTTAAATTAATCTCTTCATGATTATTGCTCTTTTAAAAATGTATGTTAATAACATCCAGTCTACATTACTTCACTTAATTATCATTTTAAATAGGAATAAATTGCATAAATATTATTATTGTGTCATTAACCAACATGTGTTTTTTATTATACCTGGAAAACACATGCAGAACTATTTTACAGAATATATTTTAATTCCTCACTATGATCTGTGCTGTGTTATTGTGAGGATTAAACGTAAAATTAAGGACATACATATTTTGATAAATCATGCCATGTTTAAATTCATCATAAAGAGATAGCAGTATTTATTTATCTGATATTTCTGGAAATGAAGGAAATAAAATGTGAGCTACTTCAAATTAAGTATCTGTTTAAATCAAATAGAAGGATAGAAATGCTGGTAATTTTTGTTCTCTTTGATGAAGATGGAAAATAAAACAAAGTATTATTAAATGCTATTCAATAAACTACTAAAAATAATTAGTATTCAATTTAGAACTACAATGGAATAAGTGAGATAATTCCTGTCCAACAGTAGTTAAGAATTTATTATATTCTCATCATAACAGAAGATAAATCGATTGCTTATGTATGATACAGTAACTTAAATAACTTTGTTATGAACATTGAAGATGCTGAGTCTTATTTAAACATGACTATATTTATTTGGTTATCCTACAGCAGTTTATTTTATTTAGAAATTCAGTTTGGAATATGTCCCATGTTGTTTTATAAACCTGGAACCGAGCTTTGCAAGTGAAGTTTTATTTTAAATTATAAAACTAATAACCTTTGTGTCTTTATTTTTTTTATTGCTTGCCATAATTAATGTATATGATAAGTACATAGGCTTCTTTATTATTATGTTCATTTATAATCTGTGTTATTTTGATTTTGGAGACCATCTCTGAAGCATAATTGAATGAAGAGTACGCTGGTAAAAATTGATTGTATTCAAATAAGTTTTATTGTTCTTTTACAAAGTTAAAAGAAACAAGTATATTTTTTTATATTATTAGAGAGGTTTATATTTATTTTGCATACTTTATTATCTCAAAGTCAGAATTATATATATATATATATATTGAATCAATGAATGTATAATAGAAATAGTTTGTTAGATATGAAAGAGTGTTCGTTCGTAATAATTAGAACCATTAAAATTTAAAAAGTAACCTAAAGTTTATTAAATTAAAAGTTATACCTTAATGCAATATTTAATTATCATGTTACCTGCTTAGTGTGTAATTTAGAGTTAATATTATATATACTTTTTATTCGTGGGTGTGTGTTTGTTTTGCACAATTATGATATTTGTTTGACAAAGTTCAGTTTGTGAATATTTATGCATAAATTTCGTACATTGTCATATTCTACTGAGTTGAATGGATTGGTATTTAATCTGTATATATTTATCTGCTAGTGTGTAATTATAATGTTTGATATTTAGAAAAGCTATGAGAATAGAAAGAAATCTGATTGCGTTATAATGTCTATAGGGTAAAAGATCTTGCTTATGTAGTATATGTTAATAATTTTCCATGAGTAGAGTTTAGTTTATTTTATATGTGTATGATTAATGATATTTTTTTGAAGTGATGTTCTTAGGGCCCTGGTGATGAGAAAATAAGTCCCCACCAATAGTGTATTTAGAAGTAGATGAGTTATTGTTGAAATATGATTAAATGATGTTTAGGAAGTTATGTACGTTTTTCTAAGATTCTTGGTAATGAGGAATTGTAAAAGTGTTCAGTAAGAGTTATCTGCTCCTCATTTAGATTCCCCTTATAATGTATAGTATGGAAAATCATGAAAATATAGCTTTGTGTAAATTAATATGTGGCTAGATAAATTGTTAGATTAACTCTTGATGTAGTATTAGTTTCATATTTTATTGATGAATTACGACATTGATCGAAATAAAATAATTGTATGATATTTTCTTAATGAATGGAAAGTTTATTGAAAAGATTGTTTTATATTATTGCTGCTTGAATGTACACACACATGCATAATATAAATAATATCGCGTATATAAAATATAGAGATATTGAAATTAAAATGAGGAATAAATGTTTCTTTGAAATACATTACATTCATTTAATAGAAGTATAAAGTATTAAGATTAAAACGGGAAATAAATATTTTAAAATACAGTGTATTTATTTAAATAAATGTTACAAATCATCAAATCATCAGAATAAACATGATTTTGTTGCTACAAATGAAAGGTATATATAATTGAAAGTGATTATTAGTCAATTAGAGAAAGTTGCTTTGTTGAAAGCCAAATATAAGTAATTTGATTTATTTTATCAATCAACAGTAATATCCTCTCGAAAGTATCTATTTTTTTTGTGCTAATAATATAATGTAATTTATTTATTGTCATATAGATTAAACATGTAAGTAAAGTATGTGTTCGAAGTCAGGATATTTAAATTTTGTTATTAATTTGCTTTGATAGAAGGGATAATCCCAAACTGATGTTAAAGTTTATTTGATAATTTAAAAATCTGTAAAACAAATAGTCCATTTATTAATATCATATTAAACCAAGTTTATTTTATTGTAATAAACGATTTGTTTTAGTTATTTAAAATCTTAAAATCTGTGTCTCGAGTTATTCTTGTGTACATTCATGTTTTTCCATTTCAACATCTCCACATTTCATAAATCTATTACAAAATAGATATATTATTTTAGAGTTATAATATTAAATTTGCTAGTGTCTCACTTAATGCTATTTAGTAATTGGTTATAACAATGTACACTGTCATGGATGGATCGTTAACAATGGAAAGAGAAAAAACTATATTAAGTATTAAAAGTTAAAGAAATAAAATCATAAACCTTTACCAGGATTATATTATCGAATCAGAAATTTTGTTTCTAGTGATTAATACAATAATTTCATTATATATCAATGTTGTTTCTTATATTTACTAGAATATTTTAAAGCATCAGAAACTATCGTGACTCTTTCTGGATTATACTTCAACTGATAGGAGCAACATTTTTTTTATAATTCATTGTTATTATCAGAAGCAGTGTATACTTTCGTTAAAATTTCAAATTTCAAATTTTTAAGTTTAAAACAATTCAACATCTAATGATTAAATGTTGATAAGTATATATATATATATATATTTTGTTTATATTAGAAATGTTATATATATATATATATATATATATATATGTATATTGTATGTATATGACTCATTTCAAACACACAGATATATTATTTAATTAAAAAAAATTTCTTTTATATATATGCGGATTTATATATGTGTATTTATTATTATAAATTTATAGATAGTTAATGAATAAACCATTATGTAGAGGGTAATAATATTTGGTAATGATTTATTGTATATATTTTTATTAAATAAGGTGTCATATTATTTAACTTTGGTTTTATTAAAATAGATTAGATCAGAAAAGTGTAAAATAAGGCGATGGAGATTATTAGATTAGGAGATAAAAAAAATGTACACGTGTGAAAGAATGAATACATCTGTACAAACACAAAGATGCTTTTACACCTATTTCTGATGGCTATAGATTCCAGGTTTGTTGTTGTCTGTGTCTTAAGATTATTTTTACAAAAGAGGTGCTTTGATGTAGATAACGATAGCGATTAATTTTAAATCTTTATTGATTGTGACCGATGTCAAACTTGTGAAGCTTTGATTTTTTTTTTAAGATAAGGTTTCCAGATGTTTTTTTTTTCTTTGGTTGAAATTCGCGATATAAATGATTGAAACAATTTTTTAATCAGTTAGTCATTAACTTTTTTTAGAGAGATGATCACTTAGTCATGAATTTTTTTAGAGAGATGATCAGTTAGTCATTAATTTTTTTTTTAGAGAGATGATCACTTAGTCATTAATTTTTTTTTTAGAGAGATGATCACTCAGTATGATTTTATTTTTTTGATCAGTCAGTATGATTTTATTTTAGAGACTCAATATGAATATTTTGGAGAGACAGTCACTCAGATTATTATTATTAAAGTGAGATGTAACTCAGCGAGTATTATTTTGAGACTCAACTCAGTCGGTCCTTCCTTTTGTTATTAATGTTAAAATAGGAAAAAGGAGAAAAGTAAGCGATTTGATTTTTTTATTCACTCTTTAAAAATTGAGAAAGGAAATGAAGTATAAGACTCTGGTATAAAGTCAATATAGACGAAGATGTGTGTCTATATAAACAATTTCCAGCAATATTAAAGAGGAGAGGAAAGCATTGGAACAAGATTGAATTTAATAGAAGTTATTAACAATTGTATAAATATGATATTAACATATTTGGCTATGCATAATACTATGCCTCTGCATTGCTAAACCATTTTTTTCTGCTTCCTGGTTAATACAGAATGAGTTAAAATCGCTGATCTGTCTATGAAGTCATATATCAAGTAATAACCAACAAAATGATAGAGTTTGAAGCCAACCACACAAGCTATATGGTATGCTTTGTTTCTAGTTCCTGGCTTATTAAAAGCTCATTACCTTCGATTGAATGGAGAAAAGGAAATAGGAGGAAAAGAAAATTTATAAAAGCCATGTAGAACCAAGTTTGAAGCCATGAATCAAATTTTTGTTAGTTTACCTCAATCATCTAAAGTGTCAACAGCAATTATTTTTTTTAAAAGGAGAGAGACAAGCAAATCCACCAGTACCTACTTATTCAAAAGTACTTATAATAACTTTTTTTTTAAAATGGTAGAAGGAAGCCAATCAACAATGAATAATAATAGAATTGAAGAAACAAGCAAGTCAATTGATTCAGCATTATCTTAAAAGTATCTGCAATAATTTTTTTTGTTGTTGTTGTTGTTGTTCAGCAAAGAAAATCAGTCTGAAAGTTCAAACTCAGGACATTAATAAGAAGTAAAAAGTAAACGGGTAAATATGAACTTTCTTTAACCGATTTTATTCTTGCTTATTAAAAGTAAACCTTGATTTACTGGTCAAAGCAATTTTCTTTTTTTGATACAGAAACATTAAAGACTTGTTTATCTATAGTTATTTGTAATATCTCACAACATAGCACAAACATAGTTTAAATCTTTAAACTTAAATTTTTCATTGTCTTTTATTATTATTTTTTTTTATATTATATATATTGTAATGTTGAAATGTTTTTTTTTAATTGTTCACCAGTTATGATAATGAGCAACCTATAGATATATGCATTTATAATGTTTTTTTTGTTTTTATTTTATCTTGTTGCATATTAAGAAATTAATATCATGTATTTTGTTTTCTTTCACTATAAGGTTGCAAAAGAAAAAGATATTTTTATATATGTAATTTATGGGTATACATTTTAAACAAATATGTTAACATTACCGAATGTGTGCATGTGTAACTGCTTATCCAAACACATCAAAGAATAGGTTATATATGATTAGTTTAAAATAGTAAATTAAAAAATAGGGCATTACATTTGAATGGAAGTAAAATAACATATACAAGTAACACCTGAAATTTATTTTATGATATGATAAGTAAGAAAAGTCTTAAATAAGCATTTATAGAATATGTATTTTTTTCTAATATTGATTTAAGTCAGCTTATTTTGAGATATCAAGAAATGACAAACCTATATATTAAGTTTATTTGCTTATACTTATATAAATTTTTTATATTAATTTTTGTATTGAATTAATATGGTAATAAGCCATTTATTTAATTGTTGATTTGACTTTAAAGAAGGAAGGAAAGAGTAGTAGTGTTAATAAAATATAATTATATATCTTAATTGGTTTCCGAGTTATTATTAAGAATATTGTGTTTTTTTTTCTTGTCTTAATTCTATCATTTTAATTCATCATCATGGCTCGCAGTTATTAAGTATTACCATTCATATATATTGAGCAATCACTTGCAAATATTAAGCGTCCGCAAAATAATAGGTAAACTAGAATGTTGATATTTAAGTATTTAAGGATTATGCTTGAGAATAACCAAATTTTGATAATTATAGTTCAACAATAGAAAGCTAAAATTGTGTTGTGTTCATGAATTATGATCATCCTCATCAAAGATGGATATCATGTTATTGGTTAAAAATGTTTCAAATAATACTATATAAAAGTTATGATCACCATCAATCATCATTAATAAATTATAATCATTAAATTTAATGTTTAGCGTAATGAATATATTTTAGTAAATAGGGGTTTATAGAAAATTGAATATTATGCAAAGAGATTCATGATGATCAATCATCACCACTAGTATTATTAAATCCCAGTATGAAATAGGATAATTTTAATAGATGCCTATAAGTTTATAAAGATGAATTTATTGTTGTGAGTTTATTAATAAGCCATGGCTGGTATCATCATCACTATTATAATCATTATTATGATATCACTATTATTATCATTATTATTATGATATTATTATCATCATCATCATTATTACCTTTATTGTGATAAATAATCTAGTTAAATGGCCATCAATATCAATAATGGTCTTCACATACTTGTTTGGAAGCCATTAATAGGATTATACATGTCTGTTCATTAATATACGTAAATGAGCTAGCAATGTCTATAAGAATCTTTAATCTATAATATAAATTTTGGTAATATTGGGATCTTGTAATATTATCAATATAGATAAAATGTAAGAATGTCATTTTTTTCATTAGTCATCCAAGTCATGTGTAATAAAAATGTACTGAATGAGTTTGAACTCAAGTACACTATAAACAGATACTTATCTAGATTGAAAACAATCTAGTGGCGCTCATGGGAAAACACATGTACTTAGCTAAACTGAATAAAGAGTGATATCATCCCTTTCCAACTTCATAGTATTAGTTTTATAGTATATATATATTTTATAAGTTGTCATGAATAGCACCAGTGTGTGCATATGACCATGAATGGTCTTCTGTAGTTGGAAAGAAGAATAGGAAGGATTCTTTGTTAGAAGAACCTAGTATTGGAGATAAGCATAAGGCACTCCAGGAATTTCACAGTGGGTACTTTTATTCAGTTGCTATATTTAATATTTTTATTAGATGACAATGTCCAGTATGTATTATTGTTCAAATAACTGCCCCAATATATAAATAAATACCAAGAATCTTTAATGCTGATGTTTTCAAGTGGCACAGGGATTCTATAATTTCTTTATCTATGCTATGATGAATTAATATAGTTACAAATGGTACAGATTGGATAGGCATATATCTAATAATTAATAATTTCCCCTATCTAAATATTTATTATGGTTACAAATGTGACATATTAAAAATAGTTACAAATGGCATGCCAAATAGGGATTGAAATATGCCACACACCTGAGAGAGGTGTATTTCTATTATTTAATCTAAATAATTTCAAATTTTATATTATATTAATTTATAAATTGTTACAAATGGCGCCCAACGTGGGGCTCGAAATAAGCCAAATAATGGCTTGAAATACCCCACATACATGAGATATGGGTAGTATATAATGATGACAGATGTATAGTTTAAAAAAAAAAGAATATATTTTTTTTCTGTGCAATTTTTTTTTGTTATTAGTGTATACAAATATTTTGGCCTGATGTTTGGATGATGATGATTACTGTTATTGCATTTTTGATGATGATAAATGAATACAGTCATTATAGAGCTTAGTTTCAATTTTTTTAAAAATATAATGATATCACAACTTATAATGTGTTAAAGTTAATAACACTGTTTTTTTTATATATTTTGCTTATCAGTTAAATAAGCATAGAAATATTAATAGCCTTGAAGTGTAGAATAATAATTTTGTTCATATTTGAAAAGTTTGTGTTATAGAAAATTTATGATTTTGGAGGTTGGATTGGATATTTGATTGTTGGAGTTTGGTTGGTTGTGTTACGGTTTTGATGATGGATGGAGAATTTTTGTCATTGCCTTGAGAATGTGATGTATTCATGCCACTGGTGATTGATTTATCTCATTCACTGCTCCAACCCAGATTATAATATCAGTTGTTTTATCACGAAGCAGTTAACAGTAGGCCTGCCATGATTTCACCTCTAAGACTCCAGAGAGAGCAAGGAATAATTTTTCTGATACATAATATTTCGCCTCTAAGACTCCAGAGAGAGCAAGGCAGTATTTTGTTTTACTGATATATAATTGTTGCCTCTAAGACTTTAAAAATAAGCAAGGCAGTATTTGACGAATTAAAGCCCCTAAGACTTGGAAGTAAGCAGGGCAATGCAACAATGTTAGCAATAAACTATTATGGGTTGTAGTAGCTTAGAGTGATTGAATTGGGGTGATCATCTGAGTGTTCATGGAGCATTGTGTACTTTAAGTGCAGTGATTGAATTCTTTTGTCGATCTCATGATTGTGAATAGCTAATCATTCTTTTGGCTGTCAATATCTGTCGGATCTCTAGAAGAATAGATGAGTATATGAATAACTTGGGATGTGAACTCTATTATAAATCTAGCACATATGTTATATAAGTAAATTTTTTTTTTGCTTAGTGTATTAAAATAGGGCATAGAGAGAGTTAAGTTTTATAAAGGCATTAAGAACTAGATAAATGATGGCATAAAAAGGACACACATATGCAGAGATAGCTTTTTTTTAAATAAATGTTTTAAATAGTACTATGACCTCATACTTTATCAATCATAAATAGGTAAAGAAAAAAGAGTGATGATCGAGGTTAAGCTAAATAAAAGCACTTAGGATATAGATAGATTGATGGGGAGAATTATGGCTGAGAAAGAGTGGTTGAAAATTTTAAGGTATATGAGGATAGATAAAGGTGTTTGACTCTGGATGTATAGGAAATCAGGGAGCAGAACAATAAATCAGAACAGAATAAATCAGAACATAATAAAGCAAACAGAAATAAGTAATACAAATATTTTATAAATTTATGATGGAGCAAGAAAAGGAATTAACTATTGAGGGAATGGAAGTAGAGAAGCAAGGCCCTCCAGAGTGGTTGCAAGTTATACTTAGTCAGATAAATAATAAATTTGATCAACAATCACAAGAGATGAAGGAATGAAACAAGAAATAAATTAGAAATTTGATAATAAATTTGATCAACAATCACAAAAGATGAAGGAAATAAAACAAGAGATAAATCAGAAATTTGATGAACAATCTCAAAGGTTAGACAATAAACTAGACCAACAAGCTCAGGAAATGAAGCTAGATATAGATCAACAAACTCAAAAAATAGAAAACCTAGGAAGAAATATATGTAATGCATGGACAGCCAATCAAGAGAAATGGGATGTAAAGATATGTATGATAGAAGTCAAGAGTTGTGTGACTATAATCAAGCCATATAAAAATGATGAGGTAGCTGCTGTTCAAGAACAATGTAATCCCAAAGGGGATGTATACAGTGAGATCCATAACCTAGAAATAAATGTAGCCACTGTACAGGAACAAATTGACCTCAGGAAGGATGTAGTCAGTAAAGCTAGTTTCTTAGAATTAAAGATAGCTGCTGATGTATATGCCCTAGTAAATGTAGCAGACAAGTTTGAGACATTGGTAGCTACCAAAAGGATAGCTGAAAGTTATCATAGAATGGAGGATAATTATAGTTATAAAGTCTCCAGTATGAGAATGGGAAGAAACCAGTTAGGACGACAATTTCCAGAAAAACCTGGCAAACCAAACATAGGAATGCCTGGGAATATGTATATGATAGCAGATGATGTGCACTCCCCAATAAGAGTGGCAGACCTGTTGGATGCCCTGGGATTTATAGAAAGCAAAGCTGAAGGTTATTCTAGAAGGGAGGAGAGATATAGTTATAAGATCTCCACCATTAGAATTATGAATAATCAGTTAAACCGACCTTATCCCACAAAACCTAGCAAACCGAATATAAGTTGGCCTGGGAATAACTTCAATGATCTAAGTGACAATTGTAGGCACATGATCAAGGAAAATCCAATATCAAATTGTTCTGAATCAGTAAGTAATGATACATGAAGAACATTTTTTAATAGTACATGAGGATAGTCATCAATAATAGACCATAATCAAATTTGTATTGAAAAAAAAACATGCATATATTAAGCATTTGGTTTATGGTTTAGGGAGGTAGTTTCATAAGAGACCATCAGAAATTTTTTTTTTGTTTGGGAGTGAGGCAAATGTATGTATATGACACATTTCAAACACACAGATATATTATTTAATTAAAAAAAATTTATTTTATATATATGCGGATTTATATATGTGTATTTATTATTATAAATTTATAGATAGTTAATGAATAAACCATTATGTAGAGGGTAATAATATTTGGTAATGATTTATTTTATATATTTTTATTAAATAAGGTGTCATATTATTTAACTTTGGTTTTATTAAAATAGAGTAGATCAGAAAAGTGTAAAATAAGGCGATGGAGATTATTAGATTAGGAGATAAAAAAATGTACACGTGTGAAAGAATGAATACATCTGTACAAACACAAAGATGCTTTTACACCTATTTCTGATGACTATAGATTCCAGGTTTGTTGTTGTCTGTGTCTTAAGATTATTTTTAAAAAAGAGGTGCTTTGATGAAGATAACGATAGCGATTAATTTTAAATCTTTATTGATTGTGACCGATGTCAAACTTGTGAAGCTTTGATTTTTTTTTTAAGATAAGGTTTCCAGATGTTTTTTTTTCTTTGGTTGAAATTCACGATATAAATGATTGAAACAATTTTTTAATCAGTTAGTCATTAACTTTTTTTAGAGAGATGATCACTTAGTCATGAATTTTTTTTAGAGAGATGATCAGTTAGTCATTAATTTTTTTTTCAGAGAGATGATCACTTAGTCATTAATTTTTTTTTAGAGAGATGATCACTCAGTATGATTTTATTTTTTTGATCAGTCAGTATGATTTTATTTTAGAGACTCAATATGAATATTTTGGAGAGACAGTCACTCAGATTATTATTATTAAAGTGAGATGTAACTCAGCGAGTATTATTTTGAGACTCAACTCAGTCGGTCCTTCCTTGTTATTAATGTTAAAATAGGAAAAAGGAGAAAAGTAAGCAATTTGATTTTTTTATTCACTCTTTAAAAATTGAGAAAGGAAATGAAGTATAAGACTCTGGTATAAAGTCAATATAGACGAAGATGTGTGTCTATATAAACAATTTCCAGCAATATTAAAGAGGAGAGGAAAGCATTGGAACAAGATTGAATTTAATAGAAGTTATTAACAATTGTATAAATATGATATTAACATATTTGGCTATGCATAATACTATGCCTCTGCATTGCTAAACCATTTTTTTTCTGCTTCCTGGTTAATACTGAATGAGTTAAAATCGCTGATCTGTCTATGAAGACATATATCAAGTAATAACCAACAAAATGATAGAGTTTGAAGCCAACAACACAAGCTATATGGTATGCTTTGTTTCTAGTTCCTGGCTTATTAAAAGCTCATTACCTTCGAATGAATGGAGAAGAGGAAATAGGAGGAAAAGAAAATTTATAAAAGCCATGTAGAACCAAGTTTGAAGCCATGAATCAAATTTTTGTTAGTTTACCTCAATCATCTAAAGTGTCAACAGCAATTATTTTTTTTAAAAGGAGAGAGACAACCAAATCCACCGGTACCTACTTATTCAAAAGTACTTATA
Source organism: Epiperipatus broadwayi (assembly GCA_028023455.1). Taxonomy (NCBI): domain Eukaryota; kingdom Metazoa; phylum Onychophora; class Udeonychophora; order Euonychophora; family Peripatidae; genus Epiperipatus; species Epiperipatus broadwayi. Next base: position 3,268,846 of record JAQFVV010000133.1, on the reverse strand, counting down.
ATAACTTTTTTTTTAAAATGGTAGAAGGAAGCCAATCAACAATGAATAATAATAGAATTGAAGAAACAAGCAAGTCAATTGATTCAGCATTATCTTAAAAGTATCTGCAATAATTTTTTTGTTGTTGTTGTTGTTGTTCAGCAAAGAAAAGCAGTCTGAAAATTCAAACTCAGGACATTAATAAGAAGTAAAAAGTAAACGGGTAAATATGAACTTTCTTTAACCGATTTTATTCTTGCTTATTAAAAGTAAACCTTGATTTACTGGTCAAAGCAATTTTCTTTTTTTGATACAGAAACATTAAAGACTTGTTTATCTATAGTTATATGCAATATCTCAAAACATAGCACAAACATAGTTTAAATCTTTAAACTTAAATTTTTCATTGTCTTTTATTATTATTTTTTTTTATATTATATATATTGTAATGTTGAAATGTTTTTTTTTTAATTGTTCACCAGTTATGATAATGAGCAACCTATAGATATATGCATTTATAATGTTTTTTTTGTTTTTATTTTATCTTGTTGCATATTAAAAAATTAATATCATGTATTTTGTTTTCTTTCGCTATAAGGTTGCAAAAGAAAAAGATATTTTTATATATGTAATTTATGGGTATACATTTTAAACAAATATGTTAACATTACCGAATGTGTGCATGTGTAACTGCTTATCCAAACACATCAAAGAATAGGTTATATATGATTAGTTTAAAATAGTAAATTAAAAAGTAGGGCATTAAATTTGAATGGAAGTGAAATAACATATACAAGTAACACCTGAAATTTATTTTATGATATGATAAGTAAGAAAAGTCTTAAATAAGCATTTATAGAATATGTATTTTTTTCTAATATTGATTTAAGTCAGCTTATTTTGAGATATCAAGAAATGACAAACCTACATATTAAGTTTATTTGCTTATACTTATATAAATTTTTTATATTAATTTTTGTATTGAATTAATATGGTAATAAGCCATTTATTTAATTGTTGATTTGACTTTAAAGAAGGAAGGAAAGAGTAGTAGTGTTAATAAAATATAATTATATATCTTAATTGGTTTCCGAGTTATTATTAAGAATATTGTGTTTTTTTTTCTTGTCTTAATTCTATCATTTTAATTCATCATCATTGCTCGCAGTTATTAAGTATTACTATTTGTATATATTGAGCAATCACTTGCAAATATTAAGCGTCCGCAAAATAATAGGTAAACTAGAATGTTGATATTTAAGTATTTAAGGATTATGCTTGAGAATAACCAAATTTTGATAATTATAGTTCAACAATAGAAAGCTAAAATTGTGTTGTGTCCATGAATTATGATCATCCTCATCAAAGATGGATATCATGTTATTGGTTAAAAATGTTTCAAATAATACTATATGAAAGTTATGATCGCCATCAATCATCATTAATAAATTATAATCATTAAATTTAATGTTTAGCGTAATGAATATATTTTAGTAAATAGGGGTTTATAGAAAATTGAATATTATGCAAAGAGATTCATGATGATCAATCATCACCACTAGTATTATTAAATCCCAGTATGAAATAGGATAATTTTAATAGATGCCTATAAGTTTATAAAGATGAATTTATTGTTGTGAGTTTATTAATAAGCCATGGCTGGTATCATCATCACTATTATAATCATTATTATGATATCACTATTATTATCATTATTATTATGATATTATTATCATCATCATCATTATTACCTTTATTGTGATAAATAATCTAGTTAAATGGCCATCAATATCAATAATGGTCTTCACATACTTGTTTGGAAGCCATTAATAGGATTATACATGTCTGTTCATCAATATACATAAATGAGCTAGCAATGTCTATAAGAATCTTTAATCTATAATATAAATTTTGGTAATATTGGGATCTTGTAATATTATCAATATAGATAAAATGTAAGAATGTAATTTTTTTCATTAGTCATCCAAGTCATGTGTAATAAAAATGTACTGAATGAGTTTGAACTCAAGTACACTATAAACAGATACTTATCTAGATTGAAAACAATCTAGTGGCGCTCATGGGAAAACACATTTACATAGCTAAACTGAATAAAGAGTGATATCATCCCTTTCCGACTTCATAGTATTAGTTTTATAGTATATATATTTTATAAGTTGTCATGAATAGCACCAGTGTGTGCATATGACCATGAATGGTCTTCTGTAGTTGGAAAGAAGAATAGGAAGGATTCTTTGTTAGAAGAACCTAGTATTGGAGATAAGCATAAGGCACTCCAGGAATTTCACAGTGGGTACTTTTATTCAGTTGCTATATTTAATATTTTTATTAGATGACAATGTCCAGTATGTTTTATTGTTCAAATGACTGCCCCAATATATAAATAAATACCAAGAATCTTTAATGCTGATGTTTTCAAGTGGCACAGTGATTCTATAATTTCTTTATCTATGCTATGATGAATTAATATAGTTACAAATGGTACAGATTGGATAGGCATATATCTAATAATTAATAATTTCCCCTATCTAAATATTTATTATGGTTACAAATGTGACATATTAAAAATAGTTACAAATGGCATGCCAAATAGGGATTGAATTATGCCACATACCTGAGAGAGGTGCATTTCTATTATATAATCTAAATAATTTCAAATTTTATATTATATTAATTTATAAATTGTTACAATATATATATATATATATATATATATATATATATATATATATATATAGTAAGGATCACTATAACTCTCATACCTATCCTTACCATTAAATGCATTTGAACATAAATATATACATGGATGTGTTGATTTATAAAAGCTAATACATCTATTGAACAGTGTACTTTAATGATATAAAACGGTATAAATAAAATTATATTGTAGTTTAATAAACTGGAAATGCTTGAAATAAAATCATAAATTTATTACTAAATTTCATTTTAATAATATTTTAAAATCCCCTTTGACAAAACAATAATGTTCAAACTGTTGAGAAAGTTTTGTAGAGAAAAAAGCCAATTTTGTAATCTAGTGTTATAAAATGGGAAGGGGAAAGGAAACTCTAATAAAACATATGCAGTAACCATAACAATAGCAAACAACTATTTTTTTTATTAATGGCTGGAAACATTAAAAACAGGTATAGAAAAAGTTATATGCAAGATCTTCTTTTATTTATTTATTAAAGACAGCAAGTCAAATAAGTTGAAAACTATATTTTGGTAAAACATTTTTCAGCATTTCAAAGAAATTGGACACACAAGGATGCATAGAACTGTAAGTTGGTCAATTTGATATATATATGTAGAAAGAAAAAAAAGTAAAACTGAAACAGAGGAATATTACTATACTTCCATTAGAATTGAACTGTTATATGAACTATCAAAATTAAGGAAATAAATAAATTATAATCTGTTGATCGAAGCATAATAAGCACCAAGATTTTTCTCATTTTATTTATAATTCTATTGAACTCTTCGTAACAAGACATATGAAAAGACATTTATTCATGTAATCAAGCATTTGATAATTCTAGAACTGTTGAAAATGTAGACTTCATAACATTTATAATCATTAAAATTGACTTTAATCGTGTTTTGTTTATTATATAACTATAACGTGCTCACTGATGATATAGAAAAAAATTATATATATACTAGAGTAAGAATAATGCAAGTGTGCTAAAAGTTGTTATGCAAGGTCAAGGCAACTTAGATGGTTTTTGAAGGTGATGAACATGATTTATAGGTGTGAATTCCCACCATCACATATATATGTATACAATGACTACCAAATATTTTGTGAAGTTTTATATATCAATTGTGAAAGTTTCCAAATCAAGGATTATCCAAACTACTTGGTCAGCTTGTGGAAGATGGATAAATCATTAAAGGCGTTAATTTGGAAAATAAAGCAAGTATAAGAGATGCTGAAAATTCCCAATTTACAATAATTTTTTCCATTTAAAAGAAGATGCTCATGTTGATCAAGATGTTTAGAAAATCATTTATAAGTTATGTTAATATGTAACTGTTGTTTGTTGTGGTTGACATGCTGATGTTTTAAATTTTGTAGGGTTTACTTTTCTTTATTTTGTTTACTTCCACATTGATTTTTCTTTTGAGCTGGAAGTACTGAAAGAATTTAAATGTATGCATTTCATGATGTAAAATGTATTTTTGAAATAAAAAATATAAATGGTTTTGTTAGAAGAGAATAAAGTACTGGACTATGATGAAATGAGTATATAAAGGTAAGACTTACTCTTTGACACATTAAAGACATAACATTTAGAAACAAAGTTAATTATTAATCAAACCCATATTAAACACTTATTAACTAGTTACATACTAACCATTACTTATAAGTACATATAATTAATTTAATCAATTGATGGCAATTCCAGTTCTCATAACTCATAATAGTCATAAACATACAAAATAATAATTTGTATATTAATATGATGATATCATATTTCTTTATTTTTTAAAAGATAAGATAAAAACAGTGTCATTTATTTAGATAGTATTAATGATTGTAAATTATTTCTTTTTATATTATGGCATGAATGGTAGATGCCAATGTATACCAAGAATGACACATAATTGATGATATCATTATTTAATGTATTTTTTTTGTTTTTATTTTGGATGAGATTATGTGGAAGTGGTAGGAATCATATTTATGGTGTTTTAAAGTGTGTATTTATAGACTTAAATGTGTTATCTTAAGTTAAAATAAATTTGTTAATTTAAATTGATATTACATCAAGGGTTGTATGTAATTTGTTGCCAATACATCACTGAATTTACATATCTCTTGATATGAAAATCTACATGTAATAGGTACATAATAAGTGTACTACATGAACCATAATGTCAAGTCATTGCCCACATTGGCTAGATATATACTTATAAATTATACCTGAATAGAGTAACTACTCAGATTATGACTGGGTTTGAATTCTGGGAATAAAATGGAGTGACATAAGAATTGGGTGAATCCTGTATGTATTACCAAATAAATGCAGGTTGAATGGTAGTAAAGATTTATTTTGGCTGTAGTGTTGCTGCATCATTTCAATTTTTTATGGATCACCGGATTCTTGTTTCAGTGTATGCAGTGGGATGGATTTAGGTAGATTGTTGAGAGTGGGTCATCGGTCTGTTACAATATATATATATATATATATATATATATATATATATATATATTAAAAGCTAATGTAACTGGTTATTATTATAATAAGACAATATATTGTCTTAAATGATTTAGAAATCATATTATACATAATTTTATATTTGAGTGTGTGTGCACTTTTATTAATTATTATTATTATTATTGTTTCAAAAATTATATTTTATTTTATTTCAATTTTTTCATAAATAAGTTAATAAAATTATGATTTATAAATGCATTATATTAATATTTATAACATTATAAAAGCACACATTCAAAAATATAGTTAATAAAGAAATAGTGAAGAAAACTATTATTAAAGTTATTGGTTACAAATAAATAGTAAATTCTGTAACATATCACATTAATATTTTATTCTCTTTCATTTTTAACAATTCAACTTTCGGTATAAATGAAATATTAGCTTGAGAGAAGTGTACTTTGTCTAAGTAAGAAGTATTATAATTACTAGCAAAGTGTATAAAATAATATATATTTTTTGTTACTTTTTTATTTATTTACAATAAATGTTTTATTGAATTAATATCCCATATGAGTTGTTTTATTATATGCATTCGATTGTCCATTTCCACACACACAATTGGTCAAAATAATATAGCTTTAGGATATAATTAAATTAATGTTAGAGAATTGTATCTATAAATGTTCTATTACCCTTATTTGCATCCTAGATGAATACCATATCTTATAACCTCAACTGAGGTAAGCCATAGATTAATTACAGCATAAGAATCTTATAAATAAAAAAAAGGCAATTACAGTTGTAAACTTATTCTATCTTGTAAAGAATTAGTGCCGGGGCATTTATTTATACATAAAGTGAAATAAGTGAAGAATGCAGGGGTTACAATATATATATATATATATATATATATATATATATATATATATATATATATATATATATATAAATCCCAGTGCATATGCTATACTGAAATAAACATATATAAATATTGAGCATAATTTACCCCACATGATTAAAAAATCCAGTACTGCCCTCTGTGAATTAATATATAAAATACATTAGAGTTCATATTTCAAAATAGCCAGGTCAAAATGATACCACTTGGACCTGTCTGCTATTAGATGTTATATATTGAAATACAAAAAATTCAAACAAAGAACTTGAAAATGAGCAAGCAACGATCTTAAATTTTGCTACAAATAAACATACATATATATATATATATTGTGCCCTTTTCCATAGGTCAGTAATAGTTTATAACAGTCAATTACTAAAAATTTTAAATTTTGGAATATGTTCTTTTAATACATTAATTATATTAAGTCAATTATATCTTTAAAGTACAATTTGAAGCTAAAGAGAATACGTAGTATATAAAATCATTTAAAAATAGTTAACTAAAGTTTAAAATATTGTTTCATATAGTTGTAAAAGCTGGCCATATTAAATAACACAGCTATAAATATTAAAAGTATATTTAATAAATTCGATTTTAATAGTTTAAAACTGATAATTTAATAAATGCTATGTTTAAATTTATAATCATATTTAATAGTCAAAATTAATATAGTATATTTTAAAAATAAACTTTATGATGGTGAGAATTGTATTTAATTCTATATTTTCTAAATTGTTCTTCCAAATTTTATAATTATATTATATAATATAATAATTGTATCAATTTTATAAATCTAGGCAGAGAAATAGATTAAAAATTGTCTGTCAAAGTTATTAATCATGTGACTTGTATATTACATACTTTCTCACACACGCTTGTTTGAATTAATAACAAAGTTTAAAATATTTTAAAAGTTATATTATAGAATTGGATAGAATTATTGCCTATCATAAAAGCAAATAATAATAAATATTAAGTTAACTATCGTATAACATGTTTAAGTAATGAAATAAAGACGAATACAGATATAATAAAAATTAAATATTTTGTTTAAATAAAAATAGATAAAGGGAATAGGTTATTAAAATTATTTTAAAAGTTATTTTAAATGTTTAAATAATTTTAATAAAATAATAATTGATACAAAAGTAATATTTTAAATAATATTTTAAATAATATTTTAAGTTCATTACATCATAATTTCTAATTTTGAAATTTAATTCTACTATAAACTAAAAATATGTAAATTTGTTCTCAAGCTAAAGTAAGAATTAACCAATAGGAATAGTTATTCTTACAGACTATAAATATGAATTGCATGGGGGTATAAGAGAAGATTAATAATGTATTGAAACAAGAGAAAGGTAAATTATAGCTATCAAAGAGATAGTATTTAAAATTATTATTTTAGTCAATTTTAGCGCTCTCTCATAATTTATTTGCAAAAACTAATTAATATTTAAAAAGTAACTTGCAAAAAAAAGAGTGTAAACTAAAAAATATTTTAATAATTTCGTTTAACATGCTTTGTTAAATTTTTTAAAGTTCCTTTATCAGTAGTATTTTATCTGAAGTTTAACCTAGACTACGCAATAGAGATGGATATACTATGAAATAAAATGGATATAAGTTGTAATGCTGAAAAAATATTTGAAATATTTATTGATACAGCCTTATTAATATTTCACCAGAGAACTGTTTTGGTACATAAAAAAAAAGAAACCACAGCTCGGACATTATAAAGAGTCTAAAAAAAATGTATTGAAACATATTACTTATAAGCTGATCCAAGGTTCATTTTTTTAATAGTAATAAGACAATTATATTTCAGGAATTATTTTATATAATATGATATTCAAAGGAGTAAAATGTTATATCCTTTCTGAAGGTAACATTTTTTAAAAATATTTTCAAGAATTAAAGAAAGAACCCAGGAAAATATGCTACAGAAGCGTTTTTGATATTAAAATATCCATTTTTAGAATTATTTAAAAATGTATTTAGAAAAGATTTGTTCAAAAGTACTTGAATTTTTTTTTATTTTAAAAGAGATTTATAAAATACCAAATGAAAGTTTAAATGTATCAAGAAGGAAACATAGATAAAAAAAGTGAACACATAGATGACTAAAAGATGGATCCATGGAAATACAAATAGTACTTAAAAGTTTATCGAATATTTTTAAAATTAAATTAGATGGATTGATGCATCAGATATGCAGAGAATATTGGTAAAGAAGATTAAGAAACTTCATGGGATTAATTAATATTATGATTTAATAATTATCATCCTAAATACTAAAACCAAGGATTATTTTTTATAAATTTTATAACATGGATTAATAATTATTTTATTTTAAACTTTAACGTGCTTCGAGGAGAACATTTCAAAAACTCTAAAGAAAATAATAAACATTTTGGACTTATCAGGAACTATCGTCAAGAAAACATGTAATTATAGTTTTGATTTTTTTATTTTGTTAACCTAGTTTAAATCTAAATTTTTTTATATAAGATTAGGAAAAACATAAAGACATTAATTTATTAATATTAAAATTTTATAATATAACAATCTAATAATTTAGCTAAAAATATTTTAATATAAAGTGTATGGGTGTGAAATTTTTTTTATATCTGCAATGCTCAAGTGGATAAAGGAAGCCTACTGAACACGATGACTAGATGAAGGTTATTGGTAATAATAATAACTATTGATAATTTATAGTGTATATATTTTTTTGTTTTCTTTAGATCATCCATAAATTGGAAGAATGAAGTGTAAAAGTTTTAATTATATGTAACGCATTTTCATACAACATTTTAAAAAACATTATTAGATAGGATTGATTTGAAAATATGCATACAATTATTTTTTATATATATATTAGTGATATAATCCAACATAATAACAAATAATTATGTGATTCTTTTAGAACTTTCATGTTATTGGATATTCAAATATTGTCTAAGTAGATTGTATATGATTAGACATATAGAATAATGAAGTAAGCAGACTTTTCTTGTGGAACAGCTAGATTGTTTAACTATTAATGAATTTTATTTATTGTTTTTGTAAATGCAGATAGTTATTTATCAATGTAAGATGTAAAAAATCTTGAGAAATAATGTTGAGATAGTGGCTTGGAAGTACTTAGTGAACAGGAAACCAAGATGAAGTTTTAAGAAATAGGATGTTATAAAGAATGAAAATAAAATATAGTCTTTATGTGAATATCAGCATAGTTAACAAAGCCCTATGACTGATACACATTTTATTTGGACAGTGTTTATATTTCTTTAAATATTTGATGTTCTAATAAAGTTGAAGAAATAGCTTTAACATCATCCCTGTACTAGAGGATATTAGGCAGGTAAATGTCATACCTCTTCGCACTGTGCCATGATTTTGAGATATGTTAAGAGTAATACTCTAGCTTTCTTCCTTAATCCTATGCATCTATTTTCGCTATCTTTATTTCATGTAACTGCATCGTTCAGTAAGATATGTTTAAGAGAAATGATAAATAATTTAGAACATAGGTTATGCTATCGTTTTGTATAAGATTGGTTTATTTGCTTAGAAGGAATAGGACGTTATAACTTAAAATTGAAGATCCAATGTATTTTAAGGAAAGAAAAAAATCATAGAATATATTTTGAATTTTATTTCGGAAATGAAATATAAACTTTTTTTTTAAATAGGGTATCTAAACAAAGATATTGTCTTTAAAGTGATAATAATTTTAAATGTGTTAGTATTATTTTTTTTAAGAGAAAAATAAGTATTGCATATTTTTAAAATACAATAGTACAAAGTAAATTAGGTAAACAATATACATAGCATATTTTTTTGTTTATTGATTAACAGAAATATATTGATGATTACACTTATATCATACTAAAGTAAGGCTTAAAGAAGAATATATTATGATTAGTAAACATTGTGTGATAAATACTAAAAGCTAGTACTGAATTTTTGGATAATATTTTGTGTAACATCTTTGACTTTGCAAGATGAAATTTTTAAATATTTTGAGAAATCCATACTCTTTATAAAATTTTGTTTTCTATAGAATGTTTTCTAAGTATGAATTTTTTAAAATAAGATAGTTTAATAATATTAAGGATAAAATGCTGTTGTTAATAAAGTAGATAAATATATTTGTAATAACTTAACCATAATAAGGAACCAAATAGTAACATTTTTTAAAAAATTTTGTCCTAAATCTAAATAAAGATATAATTGAAATATAAATTATTTTTTTTGTAGCCCAGTAGATCAAATTGTAAAGTAAAAAGGTTAAGGATATCCACTGTAAATAGTGTAAATAAATTGTTTATTTATTTGTTGTTAGTAATAAACTTTGTTAAATTTTGTTATTTCAAAGATTTTGTGTCTGAATTATTTATTTCTCCACATCGCTGCACGAAATCACAATATATGCATAATAATTGAAACAAATATATAATTTTGCACAAAAGATAAATAGAGAATTATTTTAAGAATTTTAAATATTTTATTGGTATTCATTATAATTAAATAATCATAATCTTACATTATTTTATTGGTCATAAATCATTTATCACAATATTATATTAAATTATATGCTATCAGTTGCCACACATATTTTGTTTGTCAGATTATTAAAATGCTACCACGTATTTATTATATCATTACATGAAGATATAAGACCATATTATATTATTTCATTATTTTATTATGGTAATAAAATTATAGTAAAAAAAAAGATATACAGAATTAGTTAAACAATGAAGAATATTATTACTGTTATTTATTATTATTAGTTTCAGTGTAGTAGATTATGACATAAAATCCCTTCTCATATTTTACTACCGTATTTTTAAATTAACTTAGAATAAACATTATGAACCTGAGATTATTTTATTTGAGCTAGATTATTATTAAATAGAAGATTAAGATTTAATTATTAGTTTAGTCTTAGTGAGTAGAAGTTATTAAAGTATTAAGAATACTATGAGTTTGTTATTTGAAATAGTAATAAGGGGGAATAGTGTTCTTATGCCATTGAGGTAGTATCCTGTGGGATATTGGCTCAATGTAATCTATCTTGTCACCTGTATTTTCACTTCAAGTCTCATGAAAATATTAAATATTTATTTAATTTATTTTTATAAACTGAATCTTATTCGTATTTTAAATTTGAGCTAGTGAAATATTTTAATTTTAATGCTGAATATTTTAGTTATTAATTATTAACTGAGATAGAACCCATTTTATTTTATGTCATATATTATCTGGAAGTGAGGATGCACATAGTTACAGGTTAGAATATATATATATATATATATATATATATATATATATATATATATATATATATATATTATATATATATATATATATATATAAGGTAACCTACTCCTCTGATCATTGGACAATCAGGCCTACACATTTCTGACTGCCATAATCCCATATAACCTACATCATCCCCAATCAATCAATCAAGCCACCACGTTGTGGGGCATAATCCCAATTGTTACCATCTTTTAGATTGCTGTAATCATAAATGAAGCATACCACATGTTTTAGGCACTATAACCTACTATCTAGCCTTCCCACTAATCTAACTAGTCAAATTTACATGTTTGGAAACCATATCTTTCTCTATAACCTTCCCAGCTAAAACTAATCTAGAGTATAAGCCTAAAATAAATGATAAACTAAAGATGATTTTTTTATTAGCTAATCTCACATGAAACTATAATCTTAGAGAAGATCACAAGGTGATTAATAATTTCTGGTCAAACTAGCCTTAAACTCCACAAACAAGCAAACGAACAAAAAAATTATAAAATAAACTTAATCTTTGTCAAACTAATAAATGAATAATAAGTAGATCAATGAAATGAATATGAAATTAGAAGTATAAATTAGGCAATAAGTAAATGAGGATGTAAATGATTAAATGGATAATGAAAATAAGTACTAAATAAATAATAAAATAAAATGAGTCTGAGAATGAAAAGAAAAGAATGAAGATGTATACAAGATAGTGGATGATTAAGATGATAATGGAATAAAAGCTAATGAATGATGAGTGAATTGGGATAATGAATTAGGATGAAAAGAGAGAATAAAGAAAGATTGAAATGACAGATGAGAGAAATGATGATGATGAAAGATGATGTACAAAACTCTAAATTTGATATGAAATTAAATGATAATAAGACAATTAAATAAAATACAGATTCTAAGCTTACTAAGACCAGAATATTCACCATAAAGTCAAAACCAACTATACATTTCAGACAAATGAAGTAATTGATACTTTAAAGTTTGGTTGACCTTATATATCACAGTGAATGTAACACAATTCCACACTAATTGCAATAATTAACTGGATACAAATTTACAATAAAGTCCAATCCTATCACAAATTGATATAACGTATACTTCTCAGGATTTACATAAATTAAAGGGTGTTATACAAGATAGACTTGGGTCAGTGAGAGGGATTTTACCACTACACAAGCATAACACACCAAATAGCTCTTAATACTGAATTGAATTACTAAACAATATTCAATAACTTAAATAAATTCTATAAATTCCCTAACTATGCTAAACTTTAAGCTTCAATAAGTATGAATGATTTTTCAATAGCTAAAGAAAGTAGCTTTCCTACTTTCTTTCTCCATTAATTAGAAACAAGGTGATCAAGACTAATGAATGCTAAATCTGTGGATTCAAATGAATTGATCAAACCAATATTAGGTGTTTTATCCTTTAGTATATCACTTAAAATAATATTTTTTATTTGAGTATGTTTAATTATTAAGTTATGATGCCCTAGATATACTCATAAATTTTAGGGTTTAACACCATTATTCTGATATACCTAAATATAATGACTTTCACAGTATTGGTTGATGATAATTTCCATATAATCATAGAATATGTTGATAGCAATAACAATAATAATGTGTGGGTGTGTTGATTAGCACTAAGAATACTGACAACTAAGAAAATTTTTAACACAACAATATTTATTTACATTATGTACAAGTCTCTTTCAGACACATTACATGAAACAAGATAAATCCATTCCAAAATTAGGGATGGAAATTAATTATGTGGTAAGTAATGACTAACTAATATGACAAACAATTTGGATATGTTTCTTTATTATTCTATTTGGTGGAATCAGATAGTTAAACTTATTTCAGCTATCTTAGCATTGAAATTGCGAACAAAATGTGTTAATGTCCTTTGGATATACACAACTTTTAAATGTAAAAAAATTCTAAATTACAAATTATTATATCAAACTGTGGCTGTTTGAATTATTAGAACATGAAAAGGGCAATTATCACACTCTAATACAAGTAATAATTTATTATAATTTACTATATAAAAACATTTCATTGCACTGATGTGGGACAAATATCATAGGTTAAATGCACATATGACCCTAAAACATTCACTATGTCCACAACTTACCATTTTATTAATTCTAATATTACCAATCTGTCAGTGAATAACTACTTGTTGAAAACCAATCCACATTGTCCATGTAAATACTTTGCTTTTTTATGTAGAAGTTTTACAAAAACTGATGAAGATTACACAACATCAGAAAAACACTATTTCAATTAGACAACACTATAGCTATATCAGTGTCCCATAATCTGACTTTATCTTATCCTTCTATTCAATTAAAAAACACTACACTTTATCATACATGCTGGAATATTAATTATATAACTTCTTGAGGGATCTAAATAAAGGAGGCTATACAAAACAACATGTTTGTTGTATATCAAGAAACAACATAATAGTTGTATAAGAATATGGCCAATTCTGATACCTTTTCATAGGTATAAAAGTGTGGGCAGTGCCTCTTCACTGGAAAACAGAATTCAGACCATGGGGATCATCCTCTTTTAGGATTAACTATCTCTAAGCACTAACTCTTAATCAGCCCCAACAATTTCATTCTTTCATATTAATCAACAATGGGAAATTCTCCATTACCCCATGCAAAATACTAATATTGTTATATCTAAGGCTCTTAAATGTAGCCCAAACTCATCCTAAAATCTATCACAAATTCTGATCAATACAATAGCAAGAAAAAACAACACTAATATTAAAGGTGAAAATATACATTTTCCCTTTCACAATGCAGAAACTATTAAGGTTTTATAAACAGACCACCAATATCAGTAAAATGACCATTAAATAGATTAAAATAATAATTATACTTTTTATTATAGTAAGCCATGTACATGTAAACAAGGAGGATTAAACTACATTTTGTATTTAAAGTGGACATTTTCGTTCCTATGTAAAATTAAGCAATAATAAAAAAATGCTTATTAAATTATTTTATATAATAGAACAATAGTATCATTTTGTGTATATTTTTGAGCAGTTTGGGTCTATTTCTTCCCCTCCTCATATAATATTAACATCTGTTTTAGCAGTGAAAGAAATAAACATTTCTCTAACTTACCAGATAAATAATATTTAACATTATGCTTTCCCTTCATTGGGAAAATAATATAAATATGGTTTAATAAATGTATATAACTTTAGACACAGCTACATCATTACTAAGTATTCCATACCCTTATACATAAATATATAAAAAAACTAATGCCTGAGTAACACATGAAAAAAACACGCATTACAATATTATATATAGCAATTAACAAACTAAACAGACATTACATTTTCTACCATTGGACTTTATTGAAGTTTGATCCGTTCTTATAAGTAAAACAACATGAAAATGGATATGATATGCAAATCTTCCTAAGTAATATATATGTTGGTTATCCGGTTCAATATTAGCACCTTCAGACAAAATTCCAACTCATCTCCAATGAAGAGAAATCCTTTATCGATTTGTGTACTAATGTAAGCATACTAAATCAATATTAAAACATTTTCAAGAATAAGTCACTTAAAATAGGTTCAATTAATATCTAATGATTTGTCTATTTTGTTTTTTTTTTATCTGTGTGAAGATCTGTTATACTCTTAAATAATCTGGGTGATTTTAAAACCATTTAAATATTATTACATTGCATGTTATTTACTAATGATAAAATAAATAAATACTTTTCACTTTCCTTTTATCAGCCAATTAGGATGTTTTAAGCTATACTGAGAAGAATCTATTTAATTATAATATGTAACATATATTTTTCCAATTGTAGCACAATTATAATCAGTTTATTACGATCTTTGAAAATAAACTTTTTAAATCATTTATGGATTTTGTTTACTTTGTTTTTCCTGTCACAGTAATTGTGACAATTTTAAATAATCTGGGTAATTTTAAACACTTAAAATATTATTACTTTATAAGTTGTATAATCAAGAAAAAAAATCAATATTTCTTTATTGACTATTATTGGCAATTTATTTCATATTTAAGAATGTTAAGCACAATTAATTTAATAGTGAGCAACTATTAATATTATGTATATGTGACTGCTTCATGGGAATATCAGAGCAGACAATCTCTTTCCCCAATGAAAATAAGAACTACTTCATGCATTTTTCTTTTTAACTTAATTAAATCTTATATGATTTAAAATGAAATTTTAATTTCTACATTATCTCTTGAAATTTTTTTAAAAATGATTTCGAATATTTTTCTTGAAATATCAATTTATACACAAACATATTTTTTTGCTTAATGGCAGCAAGCGAAATATAAAATAGTTTAATCTTTTTCTCTCTAATCCAAATAATGTTTGTGTTATCACAAATTCTGGCAATTTATTAAAATAAAGAAAACAAACAATTGCTTACGTTTTCTGGTATTATTTTTCATTCCAAATAGTACATGTTTAGGCAAATACTTCTAAATAGTGGTCATTCCAGTTTTTACTTCAGGAGGAAAAGTTAAGAATCTAAGATCGATGAAAAGTAGTGTAGAGATTTCACAGGGTTCATAAGTTTACTCCATACTATTCAATTCCATATAACTATGAAATTTTGTCCCAATTAATTTTAAAAATTAATATTTTCTAGCTTATTTGTTGTATTTTATTTCAGAAGAGGATATTTGTAGTCCTGCTCAGATTTACATCTCTTAGAGTAGTCCCCATCCCCCTACAAACTTTTATATCATATACTTTGTATTACATGGCAGGATTGGTTCTAAATGAGTCAATCACTGCAAAACGTGAATAAATTAAGTTTTATCCCTCTAGTGAGAATCATTTTGACTAATACATATCAATTTACATTAAAATATAATATATTTAAAGATGTTTATAAAGACAATTTAGAAGACTTATAAATTGATTTTGCTGTTTATTTTTTACTGTTTAATAATACCAATAAAATAAAGTGTTAAATATTTTTATGCTTCTCAATAATATTTTAATACTCTTAAAACAACATTTGAAATATCTGCCACTGGAACCTGTGATAAAATGTTTATGGGATTTATATCCACTCTATCAGACCTTCCTGTGTCTCACAAACATTCAAGATCATCATCACTTCTTAAGATATTTCTTAGTGAGCTTTTGTTTAGTGGGAAAATTGTAATCCACAAGTATTTTACTTTATAACTTGTCTCTACACATTGATGTTCAATATCTTAACAAATTATTACCAATTAAAATGTAAAATTTTACAGAATTATCCACTGGATAAAACCTACTATCTTTGAGCCAAAACATATGGTTACAATATTTCCTTAGTGGCAAAGAAAAAAATTTAAATTTTTCCGTATAAATTTTACATTGCAGAATAATAATAATAACTTAAATAAAGGAAAAATATTTATATCTTTATTCTTAATAAGCACTTTTTTAAAAAAAAAAACAATTGATAAATCGATTTGCACTTTGTGGATATACATTTTTTTGTAATAATCTGTGGATGGATATGGTATTAAACTGTGATCATTATCCTTTCTATACTTTCTTTTACTAAATTATCATTCATCATCAGTTTTTTCATCAATTTACTCTTCTTCATATCAACATTAGAATAAGGTGATGGCCTCATTTTAGGAGATAAGTAATCTATCTTGCATTATTCATCAATGCACAAATTTGTAAAATTATGGGGGGATGGCTTCATTTTAGAAGATAAGTAATTTGTCTTGCATTGTTCATCAATGTGCACATCTATGAAATTATAAGGGGATGGCCTCATTTTAGGAGATAAGTAACTATCACTATGGGGTCACTTATCATAGGAATGGTTGACCAATGCAATATGCTTCAATGGATAAACAACATGCATAGTGGTGGCTATATAAAGGGATGGAGGAGATAAGTAATTTATTTTGCATTGTTCATCAATGCGCACATCTATAAAATTATAAGGGGATGGTTTCATTTTAAGAGATAAGTAATGATCACTATGGGACCACTTATCATAGGAATGGTTGACCAATGCAATATCCTTCAATAGATAAACAACATGCAAAGCAGTGGCTAGATAAAGGGATGACCTCATTTTAGGAGATAAGTAATTTATGTTGCAATGTTCATCAATGCACTCATCTATAAAATTATAATGGGATGGCCTCATTTTAGGAGATAAGTAACTATCACTATGGGGCCTCTTATCATAAGAATGGTTAACCAATGCAATATCTTTCAATGGATAAACAACATGCATAGCAGTATCTATATAACGAGATGGCCTCATCTTAGGAGATAAATAATCCTTGGCACATTCTATTTTTAAGAAGTGGGTAAAACTAGGCCCTATTTGTTTTAGTGGCATATTATCAATACTATCAAGAGGAATATCTTGCTTCAAGCAAGTTTCTGATATTTTAACAGAATAAAGCTCAAACCTACCATTTGACTTTCTGAAATTAATATTTTGTTCTTGTTCCTTTTTAAAGTCTTCAATATGCTTATCAAATTCCACCTTTTGTTCTTTAACACAATCCATATAACTAGCTTCCTTTCTTAAACTTTCATTGAGTTCTTTCTGCAATTCTTCTATAGTGCTTCCTATCTTATTTTTAAACTCGAGATCCTCAATTTCATATCTCATTTCCAATTTCAATTGAACTTGTTGATACTTAATCTCTTCCTCAACACTTATCTTGACCTTTTCAACTTCAGCCTATAATAACATAAATTTTTCTTTGGCATCGTCTCTGCTAGCTTTTAACTCATGGCCCAAATTATCAATATCTTCCTTAGCTTGCACATTATTATGCTTACAACTTAATTCAAAACTTCCAAATCTATTCTGGAGTTCATCTATATCTGTTTTCTTAAAATCTTCTAACTGTTTTTTTATGGATTCTTTCAGTGAACTTTTTACATCCTCATTGTTTTGGGTTATCTTTTTCCTCAAAACTTCTCTTGATTCATCTATCTTTTTCTCAATATTTTCCTCAACTCTATTTATAAATCTGTCTATCTTATCTTCTAACATCTTTATACCCTTATTATTTTCTTCCATCTTACTCTCTAATCCTCTTACATTATTCCCCATTTTATTTTCCAAATCCCTAATTATACTCTCATTATTTTCTTTCGTATTATTCTCTATTTTATCTTCCAACCCTTTTAGACTCTCATTATATTCTTTTCTATTATTCTCCATTTTCTCTTACATTCCTCTTCTATTATTGTTCATTTTCCTTGTCAGACTCTCATTATTTTCTTTATTTTTTTTCATTAATTTCTTCATGAATTCCACTAGGGGTTGATATATTATATTTGTATCACTTGGTTCCATAATAGTATCACCAGTAGGGATTTCTCCTTCATATTTCTCAATTTCTTGAGATTAAAAGTAAAAAACATCTGAATCCTTTATTATGGGTACTTCTGGTGTAGAAGCATCTATTGGAATGGGACTACCTCCTAGATCACTCATTTTACAAATATTACTTTTAATAATATTGATGACTATACTACTTAGCTTAAATTACATTGAATTAACCCTGTATACATCTCAACACCACTCTTTCCATCGACCCACAATTCCACTTAAGTCTACATGAAAAGTAAAAAAAACACTTGATCATATGCTAGACAATATATATTCTACCTCATTATTTTAAATTTCTATGCTTACATCAATGTACAACTCTAAACATGTAATCTTATGCCAATCACACCACCATTTAACATATTGCTCCCAAAGATATTTCATTATATAACAATATTATACAATGTACACCATGTAATTTAGTTATGATCATCTCTAAAACTTATTTGAGTGATGATCATCCACACAATCTTATGTTAGTATATTTTGTTAAATTCAGAAACATCCTTCACAACCTAGTCACACCGATTCTATTTTAACAATCATTCTTTTAAAACAACTACAACATCAACAATAATTAATACTTTAATACTCATGCTCACACATTTCTGGCACCATAATCTTTTATATGAATTATGCCCATTGGTCTATATAGTCATAAATAAATTGGGCCCAAAGTTGGTGTCACCATAATCATCCTCTGTATGACCTAGCTACAGCTAGCCATTATCAACTAAACAATCAGGCTACATGTTGCCAGGTGCCATAATCCCCCCATTGTAACCTCCTCTGATTATTGGACAATCAGGCCTACACATTTCTGGGTGCCATAATCCCATATAACCTACATCATCCCCAATCAATCAATCAAGCCACCATGTTGCGTGGCATAATCCCAATTGTAACCATCTCCTAGATTGCTGTAATCATAAATGAATCCTACCACATGTTTTAGGTGCTATAACCTCCTATGTAGCATTTTCACTAATCTAACTAGTCCAATTTACACACTTGGAAACCATATCTTTTTTTGTAACATTCCTATCTACAACTAGTCTAGAATATATGCCTAAAATAAATGATAAACTAAAGATGATTTCTTTATTAGCTAAGCTCGCATGAAACTATAATCTTAGCGAAGATCACAAGGTGATTAATAATTTCTGGTCAAGCTAGCCTCAAACTCCAAAAACAAGCAAACAAATAAAAAAATTATAAAATAAACTTAATATTTGTCAAACTAATAAATAAATAATAATTATATCGATGGAATGAATATGAAATTAGAAGTATAAATTAGGCAATAAGTAAATGAGGATGTAAATGATTAAATGGATGATTAAAATACATACTAATTAAATAATAAAATAAAATGAGTCTGAGAATGAAGAGAAAAGAATGGAGATGTATATGAGTTAATGGATGATTAAGATGATAATGGAATAAGAGCTAATGAATGATGAGTGAATTAGGATATGATGAAAAAAAGAAAATAAAGAAAGATTGAAATAGATGAAAGGAATGATGACGATGAAAGATGATGTACAGAACTCTAAATTTGATATGAAATTAAATGACAATAAAACAATTAAATAAAATACAGATTCTAAGCTTACTAAGACCAGAATATTCACCATAAAGTCAAAACCAACTATAAATTTCAGACAAAAGAAGTAATTGATACTTTAAAGTTTGGTTGACCTTATATATCACAGTGAATGTAACACAATTCCACTCTAATTAGAATAATTAACTGAATACAAATTTACCATAAATTCCAATCCTATCACAAATTGATATAAGGTATCCTTCTCATGGTTCACATAACTTAAAGGGTGTTATACAAGATACACTTAGGTCAGTGAGAGGGATTTTACCACTACCCAAGCATAACACACCAGATAGCTCTTAATACTTAATTGAATTACTAAACAATATTCAATAATTTCAAATAAATTCTATAAATTCCCTAACTATGCTAAACTTTAAGCTTCAATTAGTATGACTGATTTTTCAATAGCTAAATGCAATAGCTTTCCAACCTTCTTTCTCCATTAATTAGAAACAAGGTGATCAAGACCAGTGAATGATAGATCTGCAGATTCAAATGAACTGATCAAACCAATATTAGGTGTTTAATCTTTTAGTATATCACTTAAAATAATATTCTTTAGGTGAGTATATTTAATTAAGTTATGATGCCCTAGATATACTCATAAATTATAGGG
Organism: Epiperipatus broadwayi; assembly: GCA_028023455.1. NCBI lineage: Eukaryota > Metazoa > Onychophora > Udeonychophora > Euonychophora > Peripatidae > Epiperipatus > Epiperipatus broadwayi. The sequence continues at coordinate 3,247,790 of JAQFVV010000133.1, read as the reverse complement.
CTTAACACCATTATTCTGATATAGCTACACATAATGACTTTTACAATATTGATTGATGATGATTTCCATATAATCATAGGATATGTTGATAGCAATAACAATAATAATGTGTGGGTGTGTTGATTAGCAATAAGAATACTGACAACTAAATAAATTTTTAACACAACAATATTTATTTACATTATGTACAAGTCTCTTTCAGTCAAATTACATGAAACAAGATAAATCCATTCCAAAATTAGGGATGGAAATTAATGATGTGGTAAGTAATGACTAACTAATATGACAAACATTTTGGATATGTTTCTTTATTATTCTATTTGGTTGAATAAGATAGTTAAACTTATTTGAGTTATCTTAGCATTGAAATTGCGAACAAAATGTATTAATGTCCTTTGGATATACACAACTTTTAAATGTAAAAAATTCTAAATTACAAATTATTATATCAAACTGTGGCTGTTTGAGTTATTAGAATATGAAAAGGGCAATTATCACACTCTAATACAAGTAATAATTTATTCTAATTTACTATATAAAAAAATTTCATTCCATTGATGTGGGGCAAACATCATAGGTTAAATGTACATATGACTCTAAAACATTCACTATGTTCACAACTTAACTATTTATTAATTTTAATATTACCAATCCTTCAGCAAATAACTACTTGTTGAAAACCAATCAACATTGTCCTTCCTCTTCTATGTAGAAGTTCTACAAACACTAGTAAGTTTTAGTTGGTCTGTTTATAATTTGATGAAGATTACACAACATCAGAAAGACACTATTTCAATTAGACAACACTATAGCTATATCAGTGTCCCATAATCTGACTTATCTTATCCTTGCTATTCGATTAAAAAACACTACACTTTATCATACATACTGGAATATTAACTATATAACTTTTTGAGGGATCTAAATAAAAGAGGCTTTACAAAACAACATGATAGTTGTATATCAAGAAACAACATTATAGTTGTATAAGAATATGGCCAATTCTGATATTTTTTCATAGGTATAAAAGTGTGCACACTGCCTTGTCACTGGAAAACAGAGAGTTCAGACTATGGGGAACATCCTCTTTTAGGATTATCTATGCTCTAAACACTAACTCTTAATCAGCCCAAACAATATCATCCTCTCATATTAATCAACAATGGGGAATTCTCCATCATCTTATGCAAAATACTAATATCATTATATCTAAGGCTCTTATATGTAGCCCAAACTCTTCCTAAAATCTATCACAAATTCTGATCAATACAATAGCAAGGTAAAACAACACTAATAATAAAGGTGGAAATATAAATATTCCCTTTCACAATGCAGAAACTATTAATGTTTTATAAACAGACCACCAATATCAGTAAAATGATCATTAATTAGTTTAAAACAATAATTATACTTTTTATTATAGTAAGCCATGTACACGTAAACAAGGAGGATTAAACTACATTTTGTATTTAAAGTGGATATTTTCGTTCCTAAGTAAAATTAAGCAATAATAAAAAAAATGCTTATTAAATTATTTTATATAATAGAACAATGGTATCATTTTGTGTATATTTTTGACCAGTTTGGGTCTATTTGTTTCCCTCCTCAATATAATATTAACATCTGTTTTAGCAGTGAAAGAGATAAACAATTCTTTTTCTTACCAGATAAATAATATTTAACATTATGCTTTCCTTTCATTGGGAAAATAATATAAATATAGATAATAAATGTATATAACTTTAGACACAGCACATCATTACTAAGTATTCTCTACCTTGATACATAAATATAAAAAAAAAACTAATGCCTGAGTAACACATGAAAAAAAATGCATTACATTATTATATATAGCAATTAACAAACTAAACAAACATTACATTTTCTATCATTGGACTTTATCAAAGTTTGATTCATTCTTATAAATAAAACAACATGAAAAGAGATATGATAAGAAAACCTTCCTAAGTAATATATTTGTTGGTTATCCAGTTCAATATTAGCATCTTCAGACAAAATTCCAACACATCTCCAATGGCAATAGAAATCCTTTATCAGTTTGTGTACTAATGTAAGCATACTGAAGCAATATTAAAACATTTTCGAGAATAAAATAGGTTTAATTAACATCTATTGATTTGTCTATTTGTTTTTTTCCATCTGCATAAAGATCTGTTACACTCTTAAATAATCTGGGTAATTTTAAAACCGTTTAAAATATTATTATATTGCAAGTTATTCAATAATGATAAAATAAATAAATACTTCTTTCACTTCTCTTTTATCAGCAAATTAGGATGTTTTAAGCTATACTGAGAAGAATCTATGTAATTATAAATATGATCTTCTAGGCGATTTTTAAATCATTTATGGATTTTGTTTACTTTGTTTTTCCTGTCCACAGTAATTGTCACAATTTTAAATAATCTGGGTAATTTTAAACATTTAAAATATTACTTTATATGTTGTATAATCAAGAAAAAAAATCAATATTTCTTTATTGACTATTATTGGCAATTTATTTCATATTTAAGAATGTTAAGCACAATTAATTTAATAGTGAGCAATTATTAATATTATATATACATGACTGCTTCATGGGAATATCAGAGCAGACAATCTCTTTCTCCAATGAAAATAAGAACTACTTCATGCATTTTTCTTTTTAACTTAATTAAATCTTATATGACTTAAAATGAAATTTTAATTTCTTCATTATCTCTTGAAATTTATTTTTAAAATGATTTTAAATATTTTTCTTGAAATATCAATTTATACACAAACATATTTTTTTTGCTTAATGGCAGCAAACGAAATATAAAATAGTTTAATCTTTTTTTCTTTAATCCAAATAATGTTCGTGTTATCACAAATTCTGGCAATTTATTAAAATAAAGAAAACAAAAACAATTGCTTACATTTTCTGGTATTATTTTTCATTCCAAATAGTACATGTTTAGGCAAATACTTATTCAGATAGCAGTCATTCCAGTTTTTACTTCAGTAGGCAAAGTTAAGAATCTAAGATTGATGAAAAGTAGTGTAGAGATTTCACAGGGTTGGTAAGTTTACTCCATACTATTCAAATCCATATAACTATTAAATTTTGTTCCAATTAATTTTAAAAATTATTATTTTCTAGCTTATTTCTTCTTTTTTACTTCAGAAGTGGAGAGTTGTAGTCCTGCTCAGATTTACATTTTTTAGAGTAGTCCTCCTCCCCCTACAAAACATTGTATTATATACTTTGTATTACATGGCAGGATTGGTTCTAAATGAGCCAATCACTGTAAAATGTGAATAAATTAATAGTTTTATTTCTCTAGTGAGAATCATCTAGACTGATACATTTCAATTTACATTAAAATATAATATTTAAAGATTGTTTATAAAGACAATTTAGAAGACTTATAAATTGATTTTGCTGTTTATTTTTAACTACTGTTTAATAATACCAATAAAATAAAGTGTTAAATATTTTTATGATTCTCAATAATATTTTAATACTATTAAAACAACATTTGAAATAGCTGCCACCGGAACCTGTGATAAAATGTATATGGGATTTATATCCACTCTATCAGACCTTCCAGTGTCTCACAAACAGTTAAGGTCATCATCACTTTTTAAGATATTTCTTAGTGAGATTTTGCTTAGTGGAAAAATTATAATCTACAAGCATTTCACTCTATAACTAGTCCCTACACATTGATGTTCAATATCTTAACAAATTATTACCAATTAAAATTTAAAATTTTACACATTTATCCACTGGATAAAACCTATCTTTGATCCAAAACATATTGTCACTATATATATATATATATATATATATATATATATATATATATATATATATATATATATATATATATATATATATATATATATATATATATATATATATATTGTAAGGGTAGTTTACAATTCTGTCTAGATCAGCCTTTACTTATCCACAAGAGGCAATCAAATCTATTTAAAATGTAAACTACCTAATAGATAGTTGGATATGCATTATCAATTGTTTTATAATGCAAACATACACCTTTCAAAAATTTGTTTTATTAAATCTTAAATTAAATAATTTATGTTTTTCAAAGTAAAGTAAAGAATCAACCATTTAATGAGATCTTTCATATATTTGCCAACAATAAGGTATTTGTTAATGTATTATATGTCACAATTTATGATTTCAACTTAGTAGACATAGCAACTTAACATCAAGTCAATACCTATGTATCCAAGTGTTAGAAAACGAGAGTAGAATTTTATTATGTAATTTTAATTTTAGTTACAAACATTAGTTCAAGCAACAATACACAACTACAGATGAAAGAGAAAATAAAAAAGCTCCTATACCAACCAATGCAAAGTAAACATTGTATAAAAGTGGCCCAGTTTATTTACATCATACTTTGTTATTTATCAAAAAATAGAATAACCACACACACAACCAATATCTCAAGATCAAGTCTTATTTTTTCATTTATAAATCTATGTCTGTACATTATAATGTTATGTCTATGTAAAAAGTTTTTTATGAATGAGTTGTAGGTTCATGTCCATTGTAAATCTTTCATATATTGAAAACATTTCTTAATATTTTACAGATTATATAAACTCATCTCTACAATTGTAAATAAATATATTTTAATTTGTAATACTGTCTAAAGGAAGTTACATTTTGATTTGATTATTTCCTTTATTTAAATGGTTAATTATATATTCAAGACTATTCTGTGATTACATGTCCAACAAATTGAATTTATTCGAATTAAATACTATAACAAAAAAACATTATTATGATATTTTTTAAGTATAATATTATTTATCTTTATTTTTCACAGCAAAACTAAAATTATTTTATTTCTATTAATGTACATTTTGTTTCTAAATTTCTGGAAGAAAATTCATTTTATATATATTATAAAAATATGGGTAATTAAGGAAACATCTAGGTGGTCACATCATACTACAATCAGATTTGAAGTCTTTTTATAGGATGCAATAAATGATAAAATCTAATTTAAATCTAAAATTACACTCATTTCAAATAAATAATTTTTTATTAATTACTTAATATAAATGAAAATCAGTTTATATCACTCAAACTTTACCTTATCTAATTATACGATTGCGCACTGAGTTCAAACTCAGAAGGGTTTGCAATTGATTCTCTTCATGGGTTGCAATTAATATATTAACCATATCTTTTAGTGGGAAATTAGCATTTTGACTTTTGACCAATATGTACCCTGGTGATTTTTTTCGTAAGTATTATACGTTTAAGTGTGTGTAAAATGGTATATTTTATCATACTAAATTTTCGCTGAAAAGAAAAATTTTGCATTAGAATGTGAGAAATTAAAAATTCCTGCTTTGACAATGAAAACAAGCCCTGCACTGACATGTTCACCCATTGTCTGTTGCCAAGGCTGTAAAACATTCGATGTTTTATAACACTGTAGTTCCAATGATCCAAAAATGTGTTTATTTGCAAATTTATTAGGTTTTAGATAATTTTTTAAAAATAATTTGCATTATATGTATTAGATATCACGAAATATAAATTAGTAATAACTTATTTTGAATTGAAATACTTTATGTTCAAAAATATAATGTTATATTAGCAGCTAATATGAATACGGCCTGAAGCAATTTACAAGTTTAACTTCTACATAAGCAATCTATGTTATATTTATGAGTATGAAAATATCACAATTTTGCAATAAATATTCAAAAAATTTAAACTTTTAAAGCATAATTCATTAGATATAAGAGAAATAAATAATTATTTGCTTGGATGTTTAAAAATAAAAATTAAGAAATATCTTATTGATTTTATAAACTTAAAATAATCTTTCCTGAAACAATAACGTGTACAATCTTTTTTTGATTATGATCACATGGTTTAATATGTACAGAAACAAAATGTGAACATGTAAATTTTATTACAGTAGTAAACAAAAATATCTGTTAAAGGAAGTCAAATCATTTTATCAAATATTCTAAGTTGATGTGTGAGATAAAGAAAAATGTCAGAAAATGTTGAAATAAGAGATAGATGTGCTGCATTGCATAAGCGTTAAATCAGTAATGGTATTCAATATAATCTTAATAAAGAATCATATTATTACAATATCAAATAAATGTAATATATAGGTATATGTTTGTAAAATCAATTTTATTTTATTTCATAAATTGAATAAATCAAATAAAAGAGAGTTCATAAAGTTTAACATAAATTATAACAATATTTATTTAACAAATAATTAAAAATTTATTAAATATAACAAAAGAAAATGTTCTAAGTGTTTTATCTACTTATTTACTATTTTATGATATTAAGATAATAATTATATTCTCTCTTTTCCCTAGCAAATAAATGTCTCAAACACTGACAGATTTAATAATTGATGACATAATTAATGAAGATCTTATAATTAATAAAGAAAATTATAAAATAAAAATATACTAAACCAGTTACATTTGATTTAACTTATATTAAATCAATATAATTTGTATAAGAGAATTCCATTCATTAAGGTGATCCCTATGTATTGTCAAATTTTTTTTTTAAAATATAAAGCTATCATACAAATATTAATAATTTACACTATTATTAACAAATAACTGTTATTAAATTAACTAAATTAGTAATAACAAGATTGTGTCATGTTATAAATAATTTAATATGAAGAATACTAAAAATTTTGCCTTCATATTATATTTCCTTTTGTGTCTTTTATATACTTCAGTAAATCTTAATATATCTTAAATAACCCTTTAGACAAGTCACTTGAATGATAATCTAAATTTTATTAAATATAAAAATAAAAATAAAAATGAATAAACTGCATCAAAGAAAACGAAATTAAGTCCCTATAAATCACAATTCTTGAAGATGATGTTATGTATTAAAGGAGCATGCAATTGTCCTATTCATTTTTATACTTCATGTAACAATGTTCTTCAAGAATAAAGTTCTTTGTTCCATCATTATCTGTGCTAAAACCATCTAAATATCTTATTGTTCCTGATTGTCCTTCTTGCATGATATTGAGATCTTCTTCTAGAAATGATTTTATTATCAGTTATAATCCAATTATAAAAATAAGGTTAATACCACTTTAGGTATTTTTAGAAGAATCAGCATTAACATTTATCATTAGATAGACAAAGGTATTTTATTCTACAAGTGGAGTTATATTCCCAATGCATTCTATAAAACAAATTTTTAGTTTAGATTTGATTGAAGTTTATAAATACTTTTTGAAAGATTTATATATATTTTAATACTTGTATTTAAAACGATCTTTTGGATTGAAAATATATTATTTAGCTTTTACAATACAAAAGATATTTTTAATAAAGAATAATTTGTAAACTCTTTTATTTGAGTAATATTAGTATTTACTTTTCTAATACTTTTATCAAGATAAATCATTCAAAATGTTGAATCTATTTTTTAAAATCGTTTTATATTATAACACTTAGTAAATGCACATTGAGTGCTTAATTTATTACAAGAGAGACCTCTATGAATCTAAGTGCAAAATTTGACTTTATAAAGATAAGAACCGGCCATTCTTATCTTCAAGCTATTTTTCTAATTATATAGGCAAATCAAAAGCATTTTGCTTTGAAAGTGTGAAGCTAATAAATTCTTCAATGATTAAGTCCATTATTTCTGTTAAACATCAACTATTGTGAGATCTTTCAATTTACAATGAGTTAATAATCAGATCTTAAATTTAAAAATATTTTGAATCAATTTACAGTTGTAAATATTAATTCTTATTAAGCACAATGTCAGCATGTAATACTTAAATAAGGCTCTAACTTTAGTACATGCACCTTGAGTGCTTAATTTATTACAAGGAAGACATCTACAAATATAAACACAAGATTTGACTTTATAAAGACAACAGCAGCCCACTCTTATCTTCAACCTATTTTTCTAATTATATAGGCAAATCTAAAGCATTTCGATTTGGGAGCATGAAACTAATAAATTCTTCAATGATTAAGTCCACTATTTCTGTTAAAAATTAACAATTAATTTATTACAAGAGAGACGCTACAAATGTAAAAAAGATTCAACTTTGTAAAGATAACCTTGGCACACTCATATATTGAACCTATTATTCTAATTATATAGACAAATGTAAAGCATTTTGATTTGGGAGCATGAAGCTAATATATTCTTCACTGATTAAGTCCACGATTTTTGTTAAACATTAACAATGTCAAAATCATTCGATTTAGAATGAATTAATAGTCAGATCTTAAATTTAGAAATATTTTGAATTAATTTAATGTTGTAAATATTAAGCACTCAAGGCACGGGTACTAAGGTTATAGCCTTAGTTAAGTATTACGTGCTAGCATTGTGCTTAATAAGAATTAATATTTACAAATGTAAATTGATTCAAAATATTTCTAAATTTAAGATCAGACTATTAACTCATTGTAAATCGAAAGATTTCACGATCGTCAATGTTTAACTGAAATAGTGGAAAAATAGTGGGCCGCTCTTATGTTTACAAAATCAAATCTTCTATTTAGATATGTAGAGGTCTCTCTTGTAATAAATTAAGCACTCAAGGCACATGTACTAAGGTTATAGACTTATTTAAGTAATACATGCTGATATTGCGCTTAATAACAATTAATATTTATATTATAACATAGTAAAAATCATTGTACATATTTGCTTGTACATTGGTAAAAGATAGAATAATAGTATAAATATTTAATTTAATATTTATACTAGAATGAGTTTCTGTGCGCATATATTATATTTATGATTCACGAATTCATATTCTAAGTTATTAATTGAATTTTGTTTTTAATTTAATTTTCTTTGTTTGATTGATAACCTACTAACTTGACTTTAAGGTTGTATCTATGTCAATCGTCTTAATTGTTGCATGATTAGTTTTAAAACAATAATTTTATTTTAATGAATGGATCAATTTTATTCTACTACTTTCCTTCATTAAAATGGTTTATATATATATATATACTCTCATATTCCTCTCGACTAAAGAAATTAAAATAAATTAATGTTTTAACTTTAATTCTTATTTTATCATCATATGATGTTTGTATAAATTATTTACATATTATTACAATTCATATTTCATCTTTCATTTCCCTTTTAACTTAAGATTTTGAATTCTTAATCTATAATTAAAAATATGCATTAATAATAATTATTATATTTACTAATAATTAAATTATTATTATGGGCAATGGGTTTCTTATCTGTGGAGAAAATAATTACATTTAACTTAACAAATTTTGTTTTTAAGATATGGTGGATCTCATAAATTTTGTTTCGATTTAATTATAGATTAGACATAATATCATTACTATAACCTCACCATTTGTTCTAACTATTTTATTTTAAAATTACTTATCAAAGTTAAGTAATCTGATAAGTTTGAATCTATGTAGACTCATGTATTTTTATTTAATATGATAAACTATATTATTCATAATTTTGTTAAGCAATATTATTATATAGATTACTTCCTTTTTATTCCTTTCTTAAAAATGATTTTAATATAATGTTTCTTTATCAATATATTAATTATTATTCGGTCTAATTTACTTAAAGTTATAGTTATTCTTTGTGTAGAATGGTATATCAAAATTATAGTATGGTAAAAAACCTGATCATCTATAGCTTAATTATAATTTAGTTAGCCTATACATATTTTATTTATAAACATATTTACAAGCGCCAATCCTGCTGAATCTGATTTTCTACACAATTTCCAAGGTTTGATTTAACAGGCAACAAATACTTACTGTTATTTAGATATCCATTTACATTTCAAAGAGTTCATAAGTTTACAAAGTTATATACTAGAATATACTTTTTCATTTTAGGAAATATCTAACGTAAGTATGGAAAAACTAAAACAAGTTTTTGTTAAAATATATTTGTAATTACAACTATCGCAAAATATTTTTAAGTATATAGAAATCTAAAAAAAGAAAACAAAGTTTTTAAACTGAAATGGTATAGATAGTTTTGTGTCAATTTACACTTTCAAATATACCACTACAAAATATTTGTTTAAGACTCAACATTATTAATGCTGTCCATAGAAATGGCTTGTAGAATAATTAAATATATTGATATAAACGAAATTAGTAACAGGATTTAGTTGTTTTCTATTCTATCATGTCAGCTGTTTGTTGGCATTGATGCTAATCAAAAACATATAGATATTACGATTCCGGGTCGGGCCTGTGATTCTATATAAATATCTGCATTATTTTTGTAATAGGAAATTATAATAACTAATAGTAAAAATTACTATTTAAACAAAATTTAAAAATTTACATTAAATTTTAAAATGACACCTGAATAATTTATGTTTTTTTTGACAGTAATTAATCATAAAATGTGTTGTTATTGTTTGTGTGTATCTATAAAAAGTTATGGTATTTTTTAAACAGAAACTAAGACGCAATTATACATTTTTCAATTTACATAAAATTTGTAAATTCAGCTAAATTTAAAAATGATACCCGACTAATTTGCTTTTTTTTGACAGTAATTAATCAGAAAGTGGGCAGTTAAATAAAAAAGTCTACTGAATATATTAGTGTACATATTATTTTACTGAACTAAATTAAATATTTGATGCATTTTAAAGTTATGTCAATATCCAATGTTTAATTGATTATAGCAGTTTAAAAAATTTCACTAACATATATTTTTCATTCCATTTATTTATTTTTGATCATCTAATTTGAAAAATGTATTCAGTATGTTAATATTAAATTAAATAGTAAAGATAAAAAAAAGAAATTAAATAAATAATTTTAATGATGTTTGTTAACTTCATTCATCAATAATTGGGATTTAAATAATGCAAGCTTATATTGGTGAATTTTTAAAAGAAAAACTCTAATTAAAATATGTTTTTTAAAGCAATAATGAAATTGTAATGGCAATTACATACAAAGTACACATTACAAATATGCTATTGCTTAATATTATGAATTTAATTATTATTGGCTGAATATTTACTAATGTATTCTTCTTTAATAGGGCCAACATCCACTGTAATAATCTCATCTACGGAATGAACCACTATTCTTATACATCTTTTGAAAATAAACAACACTTGTTTAATTTTCCACTCATAATGACCATACTCAGAGCATATATTGCCCTTGTTTACAGAATAAAAGATGTAGTCAGGTTCTAGTTCATTCTAAAAGAATATAGATGTGTAACTACAGCTAACCTTACCATGTTTTTACTAATATCTATGTTGTGTGAATCTGATAGCAATCCAAAAAAAAATTTCTGAATCTGCATTCATATACAATTTACAGCGTTTGATTTAAGAGGCAACAAATACTTATACTGTTGAATCTATATTCATTTCAATTTCCATGAGTGTATATGGTTACAAACTTATATGCTAGAATGTATTCTTTCACTTTATGAGATATTCATTGTATAAATACAAAAACCTAAACAAGATTTTAATTCTACCTGTAGTGAAAACAACTGTTGTAAATTTTTGGACAATTTCTTCAGTGTCAAATAACATGTTATAGGTATATCTTAATTTCTGATATTTTTTGATATAAACCACAATATTACCTTCATATTTGCAAATCTGTATGCATCTATATAGGAATTTTTAAACAATCATTATAAAATACAGACAGTTCTTATTTCTTTGAATGCATGGTATGAGAAATTGGAGACCTTGCATAATATTTTGGTGATCAATAGTCCATTGCAAATCAGTTAACTGTCTTAGTTCATTTTGAATATCCAATGGTATGCTTCATGGAAACAGACACTGGCATATAAATCACATACTAAGTTTAAATGCATTGGAATCAGTGTCTACATCTATAGGTGTGACAATTTTTCAAATCAGCAAACTGTGATGCTGCAAATAATCCCAGTTATTGGTAATGTCATATGAAGATCACTTATAGTATGTGTTGTTGGTCAGAGCTATAATGTTAAATTTTATCCAGTGCTAAGATTCCACAATGAATATGCTACTATTAAAGTTATAAACTTTTACACACATTTTATATATATATATATATATATATATATATATATATATATATATATATATATATATATATATATATATATATATATATATATAATGTTTATAGGTAGAATGTGATGAGCAGAAAAATAGTTGTAGTACTAATAGTGGTAGTAGTAGAAGTTGTTGTATACAGAGAAGTCTTTGTAGGTCACACAGCAGATGAGATTATTGCATAAAATCTTACTATTATAAAGCACTGAAAATATTGAAATTACTAAGATGAAAGTCGAATTCCAATAATGTGCTATTACTTTTAATATACGCGAAATTTATTATTTAAAGTAATAGTGCATTATCGGAGTTCGAATTCTGGTGAAACATGAATCGTGTAACTTCAAAATCGAGTTAAATAAGTCCGCGTAAAAAGAGACCCAGGTGTATTTGTAATTATAATAATGGTAGTATTAATAGTGGTGGGAGTAGATGTTGCATACATAGTAGTCTTGGTAGGCACAACTGTAGGTGAGATTATTAGTAGTTAAGTAGGAGTGGATGTAGTGATAATAGTAGGACTAATAAAAGTGTTAGTGATATTGGTCATGGTAGTGATGGGTGTGGTGCCATAGTGATTGTGTTAATATCAGATATGACATCAGAATGTCTAAACATACTTAGTACCAATAAATATAAGGAGTTCACTTTGAATATCATGCTTACTTCATTTTCTTTCTATTTTCAACTTTCTTTTATTGTTTCCTAGTGCAAGCATTTATTTTTTTTATAAAATCAATTCTTTATCTACCATTATCTCCTTAAATTGATAAAAAATCAAGTCAGATGTCATATGACCTAATTTTAATAAAGCTCGTATTTACCATTATCTCCTGTTAATATTTTATTTCCTCGCCATAATGTACTTTAGAATCTTTTTGAGATAATTTTTATTATTTTTGTAGGGTTTTTGATTCCAATATAATTATTTTTTTTTTGTGATAATAAACTCTAAAAGTCCTTGTGATATAATAGAAATAATATATATTCATTAAGTTATGATATGTCAAAATGCTTTAGTATCTTGGAAAACGTCTAGCATAAAATTTTTAATATCTTTGAATTATTGCAATGTGTAGATAACTAATTTTTTTTTTTTTTTTTAAATTTAAGCCAATCGTTTTAATAAATAAAATAAGTACTATTTTTTCTTCAAAAACAAATGAATAATGTTTTTTTTTTTTCAAATAAATGACTGATAAATATGTCTTCTTTAAGGAATGCTGATTGTTATATTAGGTCTTTTTATATGTGATAGCCATTTCAAAAAATATATAAAGAAAAGAATATAAGTAATTAATGATTTTCCGATGCATTATCATAAATTAAACAAATAGCATTTTTTAAAATATATTTGTATTTACAACTGATGCTAATCATTTTTAAGTATATAGAAATCTAACAAAAGAAAAAGTTTTTTAAACCGAATTGATACAGTTAGTTGCGTCAATTTTCTTTTTGAAATAATTTAAGACACACAATGATTAATGTTGTAATTAGAAATGGTTTCTAAAATATATATTGATGTAAAGGAAATTAGTAAGAGGATTTTTACATATTACTTCATTTTTAATAAAAAAAAATCGCCTTACCGCCTACGTTTCATAGTATAATAGAGTGGAACACATTGTAATCTTAAAGCTATAAATATTGAAAATACAGCTTATACTTCATTGCTGTTTAAATCTCAAGCATTATTGCTGCAAATATATCGACGAAAAGAATATAATGCATGGTGATATAAAAGCATGCAGTAATATCTCATGATCTCTTTTTCCAATGAATAAAATTAGTGGGCGAAATAGTACTTTTTTATATAAACAAATGAGTTTATTTTTAGAACTGTCATTATTATAAAAAAATTCTAAGCTGTCAAGCGTTGGTGGCTTAGTGGTTAGCATAGCTGCCTTCCAAGAAACTGGTCAGGATTTGGTTCCTGGTCAACGCATTTGACATATGGAAAAAAATCTAAACTTGAACATGCTAAATATAATAACAAGTGATATTTAAACATTTGCCACATTGCGTAGATTTATGAATTGAAATGTTGTCAATTGCACCAATTAATCATATACTCCTGCAATCAATTCCTAATACATATTATGTATTTATTGTAACGTGAATAAAAATTAAACAAAATTCATTGTGATAAATGTTTCATATTGACAAAAATTAATGAAAAAGACCCCCCCCCCCACATTTTAAATCCATCATTAGAAAGAAAGGAACCTGATTGTGGTAAACATACAATAACGCCAAAGTTTGTTGCTTTAAGATTTTACAAAAATATAATAGTCTTTTGAAGAATAAAACATTATCCTTAAAATAAATAAAATCAAAAATATATTAAGAGAAAGTGTATTTAAATGACAAAAAGTGTATTGAATATATTTGTGTACATATTATTTTACTATACTATATAAAATATTTGATACATTTTACAATTATTTTAATATCCAATGATTAATTGATTATAAGTTTAAAAAATTTCTCTAACATTAATTTTAAAATTTATTTATTTTCTTTGATCATCTAATTTGTAATGTGTATTGAATAAGTTAATATTAAATACAATGAAATTTTAAAAATAACGTAATCAATGTGCGTTTAATAAATTTATAATTATAAATAGTTTTAATATGATTGATTCGTAATTTCATTCTTTAATATTTGAGATTTAAATAATGTAAAAATTGTTTTGGTGAATTTTTCAAAAGAAAAACTCTAATTAAATTAGTTTTTATAAAAGCAATAATAAAATTGTAAGTGCAATTGATTACAAAGTACACATTTCAAATTTACTATTGCTTAATATTATTCATTTAATTATTATTAGCTAACAATTTACTTATGTATTCTTCTTTAATAGGGCCAACATCCACTGTAATAACGCCTACATCTCCTACAGAATCAACCACCATTCTTTCTACAGGTTAGTCATATATATATATATTGTAATGGTATGCCCCCTCTCATCAAGATAAGTTAAGGCCGTTGCATCTCACTATCGTCAGATTTAAGGTCTTCATATAGGATGCCATGAATGATGTGATTTAATTTTGATATAAAACTATATTTGTTCCCAATAACTAATTTATTATTAAAAAATTATTATATCTAAACCACATCAAATCAATTTTCACCTTAATTAACTTTACCGTTATGCTCAGATTTCGAACTCAGGGAAGTTTAACAATTTACTCTCTTCAGGTGTTCCTATCAAAATTTTAAAGTAATATTAATAACGAATGTCACTAACTTTTTAAATTAAATAAAACAAAATTGAAGACTTCATGTAATTTCATATAAAAACAATTATTTATTTAACAATTAAATAATTTAAATTTTACAATATATAAAAAAATATTTATAAATCTACCTCCTTACATTAAAAATATAAATATTCTATTTACTTACGGTAGATATATTTTCTAACCTATAAAACTACGTGATTTTATAATGTATATAAAATATAAGTATCCAAATATTAAGTCTTTTATATTAACACTATTTTACAATAATTAGGTTATACAAATAATAATCCAATCATTTGTATATAATACCTTCATTTGTTAAAATGATTGTCCGTAACATTTATTCACTTATACATTACTGTTATTAGACTATTTGGATTAGTATAAACAATGTAGTGTCATGTCATAGAAAATAATAATATGTGAATTTAAAAATAATTTAATATCTTACCTCAAGTTCACATTATCCCTTTTTCATATTAACATTTTTTAACCGCTATTTAAATTTCTATTAATCATAAATATAAATAAAAATATTGTAAATTATTAATTCTCTCTTATTATTCATTTTTATAATAAAATGAATACAATAATAAAGGAAATGCAATTAACTTTTCCCAATTATAATTTTCAAAAAAACTTAAATGGTTTATATAAAAGTTAATACAATAATCTCAAATGTTCATCATGAATGAAAATCCTTCGAAGACGCAATTCTTGATTCCTTCATTGTTAGACATTAAACAAAATATTAGGATATCCTAAGTTGACATTTAGATTCCTCTTTATATGTAAATTTCATCTTCTTAATACACAGTTTCTTTATTAACAATTATAATTCCATTTTGAAGATCTAATTTTTATAATTTTAAGGCATTCAGCAAAAGATGTTATTCACACATACATATTTGATTAGGCAAGTGCATTTTATCTATCCCATGATAAATTGGTGTTCTACCCACTTTGAATTTTCTTTATAATGTAAAGTACATTAAATTTAATTGAAGTTTTTATAAACATGTTCTTTTTAAAAAAAATGCAGTTTAGATTTTAGAACATGTAATTCAAACAATTTTTTATAGAACATGTAAATATATTCAGATTACTTTCTTTGAACAAATATTAGAAATTTCTTCTAATGCATATTAAATTGTTCAAAATATAGATGTTATCTTATACTGTTCTTTTAAATCGAACATAGTATAAATTTTTATGAAAATATAGATGATAAAAAATAGAATCCTTAGTCTTTTAATAAAAGAAATAGAATTAATATATTATATCTCGCTCCATCAGCTTGCTGAAGCATACACTTTCTACATTGTTGCAATAACAATTGGATATTAAAACACTAAGTCAATTTCATTTCCTTTTATTCGATAAACTATGTGAACACAAAGGTAATTTATTACCTTCTTAATGGTCTTATGTCAACAATGTCTTTTTTTCATTTTAAAGAATAAAAAATACTAACTTAACAAGTTATATATTTATTTCCATAAAATTTAATAAAAATGCAAATATAATATATACATATTGATTACATGTACATATGAGTATATATATATATATATATATATATATATATCATATGTACATGTAGGAGTATATAGTATATATATATATATATATATATATATACTCCTACATTTCCCCTCGACTAAGAAAATTAAAATAAACTAACATTTTATTTTAATTCTTTATCTTTGTTATCATTTATGCATCATTACAATTCATATTTTTTTCCCCCTCGATTTAAAATCTTAAATTCTTCATCAATTATTAGTGGGGAAAATGTATTATTAATTATTATATTTAATAATAATTAAATTGATTTATGGACAATTGGGTTTTTATAATGTCTTAAATATGGTACATCTAATATAATCTGTTTTGATCAAATCATAGATTAAATATATTGATGATTTTATTTTAAAATTATTACCTATTAAGTTAAATAATGTAATACTTTATCATGCAAAAATCATTATATAGATTACTTTTTTT
This sequence comes from Epiperipatus broadwayi, assembly GCA_028023455.1. Lineage (NCBI taxonomy): Eukaryota > Metazoa > Onychophora > Udeonychophora > Euonychophora > Peripatidae > Epiperipatus > Epiperipatus broadwayi. The sequence continues at coordinate 3,230,425 of JAQFVV010000133.1, read as the reverse complement.
TTTATTCACTTCTTTCAATGAATTTCTATATAATGTATCCTTATTAATATACTAAGTATTTGAAATGATATATCAAAATGATTATATGGTAGAAAACCTGATTATTTTATAACTAAGTTTTAATTAGTTTATACGTGTTTTGTGTATAATTCAATTTAAAATGCCAATCCTGCTCCTTATTGAGACTTACTAGACTATCACTGACATCTAATAAATGAACATATATAACCTTATTTAAAGGTGCCAATCCTGCTCCTTAATTTTTGAGACTTATTAGATTATCTTTAGCATCCAATAAATATATTAGTTGGAATTAATTTGTGAACTTGCCAACCTATAAGTAACCAGTCTTTCATTTCCACATTAATGATATGATCCATCTTAGTTAGACACATTTATATATTGTATTTCCTTATCTTTCATATTTTAATTCTTTACATTTTCTCTCTATAATCCTAATAATTATTACATAATTTAGGTATTACAAATCTCATAGTAATTGTTTATTTAAGACAATTATTATATTTTTTCTCGATAGGGCTTTAATATATGAAAAAATTATAATTTATTAACATTATCACCATCAATCAAATTTGATTCAACAATTTTTGATTTTACAAGCTTTTCTGATCTGTTTGAAATAATACAACCAATTTCAAATAAATCATATTCCGGAGATATTGTCATCTTTAAAACTTCATCACTTACATTAATTATTTTATTTTTAAAATCAATCAAATATTTGTTCAGATGTAAGAAGTCTACTCCCAATATCATTTCATGAATAAGTCCAGTTAATATCAAAAATACAAGATAAATATATGTTTGAATAATAGTTAGTTTGATCCAGATTTGCTTTTGAATTAATTTTGCCCTTTTATTATTAGCTAGGGTAATCTGTACTAATTTTAGAGATAAGGTTTTAATATGTGGATTTTTAACCATAATCCTTTTATAAAACTCCTCAGATATTACAGATATTTGGCTACCACTATCTAATAAGGCTCTAATTTGCAAATCTTCAAACATAATATTAATTAATAGACAATTTTGGACAGCATAATTGGGTTCATCATTTTCCTCTGAACATATTATGTTGATGATTTGTTTAACTACGATTTTATTTTTGTTCCTCGTATTAAATATGGGTCTTTGAGGAGACGAATTATTTCCGAAGACCCTCTTTAATTTAATTTTGCTGTTGTTTTAAGTATATTTTTATTATATCCTATTTTACCATTATTTAATCCACTAGTAGATGCTATACTGGTAATTTTTGAATCGTGATGTGCATCAGAACTTAATTTAACTTCTGCATTATTATCACTCTTCGTTGTTTTACTTTGCGAATGATTAGAAATCTTATGCTTTCTTTTTTTATAATTAATAGCATTTACTTGAATATTTTCTTCCTTTCTTTCAAAATAATTTTGATTAACATTTTGGTTATTTGAGTCAATATTATTTAAAATATCTATAATTTGTCCGATATTTTGTGCATTAGAAAATAATAAAGACTGCTCAATTTTCATAGGTAAGTTGTGTTTTACAATACGAATAATTTGATTTTGGCTAAAATGATAAGTATCAAGGGTTTTCAGTTTTGATACATGTCTTCTAAAAAATGTAGTAAGAGTTTCACCAGGTATATTTTTAAATTTTTCCTGAAGTATTTTATACAACAGTGATTCTTGACGATCATTATTCCAAAAATTCTTTATCAATAATTCTTGATATTCTTTAAAAGTTTTAGGTATTTGGAATAATGATTCCCACCAAGATAAAGCATCACTTTGTAAATGACTGTATGCTTCTATCAATTTTTCACCTTCTGTCAAATTACCATTTACTGAAAAATAAAAATTTAAGCTCTTTAGATTGGAGCTTCATTTGTAAACCGTTGAAAATGTTATAATTTTACAAATTGATTTACAACATTAGATTGTAATACGTGATTTGTATTGCTAACATTTTCTTTTTGCAGATTTATAGAGGATTGTTGATTGTGAGCAATGTCTCCTATAAAATAACTAATATTATCCTTATTATTTCGTTCTCTTTGCATGTTTTCCATCTCAATTACTATTTCATCTTGATGTTCCTTTGTATTTGGATCTTCCCTAATCCTATTAATAGCTTCTAATATTTGATTAAATTTATCTGAAGTAGTGTCGTCTTTAATATTAGATAATTTAATCTTTTTACAAGCGTGGGTATAACTTTCCATCATTATTTTTCTTTCTTTCTCAAACTCATCCTTCAAAACTTTTATGGTTTGATCTACGGTAATATTTTTATTTTCCAATTGATTAAATATCTCCGATTCATTCTCTAATAATATTTTAATATTACCTTTATTTAACTTTACGTCTGAATCAATCAAATTTTGCTTCACATTTAAACACTGAAAATCTTTTTCCATAGACTGAATTTTTTTGTCTTGGTTGTGAACATCTTTTATTTTCTCATCTAAAAATCTTTTCAGTCTCTTCTTGGATTTTATACATATCAATTTGGAGATGATTTTATACAGTTTTTATTTCTAAAAAATTGTTTTCTACTTTATTTTCTAGCTTTGTTTCAAATTCAAAAAATCTTTTTTGACACTTAAGATCTGCTTCTTCAATAACCTTTTGAATTTTTTGAATTTCATTATTCATATTTGTTTGTATTTGTGATACCTCGTCCTTCAAATCTATTTTTATATTATCTAATTTTATTGACAATTCATTTGTAATATCTACTTTCATACTGTTCATCTTGATATCGATATTTGTAGACAAATCTACTTTCAGATTTTCCATCTTATTATTCATACTTTCCATCTTGGTATCGATATTTGTAGACAAATCTACTTTCACATTTTTCATCTGAGTATGCATATTTTCCATTTTGGTATCTAAGTTTGTAGATAAATCGACTTTCAGATTTTTCAACTGATTATGCATATTTTCCATTTTGGTATCTATGTTTGTAGATAAATTCTCCATCATTTGTTGCATCATTAACATCATTTGACTTAATGATGGATTATCACTAGTTTTACTTTCTATAGGTTTGTCAATAATATCCATAATTTCTGGAACATTTGTATCTAATATAGAATTACTCTCGGACACACCTATATCTATTTGTTCACTGGTACTATTCATAGTATCATCAGCTATATTTGAAATAAGTATCTCAGTTTGCATTTCTATATTATTATTAGTATTAGAAGAAAATATTTAATACTTACTTCTTGTAATCATAAGATTAACTTTATCCTAACTATAACTTTATTTATACGATAATATATTATTTATCATAGGATATTAATGCGATACCTTTCTCTTTTCAAGATATATATGTGTTCTTGCTCTAATGCTTAATTTTAAAATTATATTTTTAAGCGAGTGATCTATTCATTTAAATGTTAACTATTTAATTTTCAAAGTCTCCATTATTTTATTACCTACTATTTTACAATACATTTAATATGTGATTATTATTAATAATATTTATCCCTCAATGTCTTGTATTGCTATACAAACAATATAAAATCTATGATTCAATATAATAATGATATGAAATCTATGATTCTAGGCCTTAGTTGTGTTCGCCATATGTAACGGTATGCACCTTCTCAACAAGATAAGTTATTGCCGTCGCATCTCATTATAGTCAGATTTAAGGCTTTCATATAGGATGGCATGAATGATGTAATTTAATTTTGATATAAAACTATATTTGTTCCCAATAACTAATTTATTATTAAAAAAATTATTATATCTAAACCACATCAAATCAATTTTCACCTTAATTAACTTTACCGTTATGCTCAGATTTCGAACTTAGGGAAGTTTAACAATTTACTCTCTTCAGGGGTTTCTATCAATATTCTAAAGTAATATTAATAATGAATCTCACCAACTCTTTAAATTAAATGAAACAAAATTGAAGACTTCATTTAATTTAACATAAAAACAATTATTTATTTAACAATTAAATAATTTAAATTTCACAATATATAAAAACATATTTATATATCTACCTCCTTATATTAAAAATATAAATATTCTATTTACTTACGGTAGATATATTTTCTAACCTATAACACTACATGATTTTACAATGTATATAAAATATAAATATCCAAATATTAAGTCTTTTATACTAACACTATTTTACAATAATTAGGTTATACAAATAATAATCCAATCATTTGTATATAATACCTTCATTCGGTAAAATGATTGTCCGTAACTTATATTTATTAATATAAAAATATATACTTCACAACAATTTTATTCATTTATTTACTTATACATTACTGTTATTAGACTATTTGGATAAGTATAAACAATGTAATGTCATGTCATAGAAAATAATTATATGTGAATTTAAAAATAATTTAATCTCTTACCTCAAGTTCACATTATCTCTTTCCCATATTAACATTTCTTAACTGATATTTTAATCTTTATTAATCATAAATATAAATAAAAATATTTTAAATTATTAATTCTCTCTTATTATTCATTTTTATAATAAAATGAATGCAATAATAAAGGAAATGAAATTAACTTTTTCCACTTATAATTTTCAAAAAAACTTAAATGGTATTTATAAAAGTTAATACAATAATTTCAAATGTTCCTGCAAATGAAAATCCTTCGAAGACGCAATTCTTGATTCCTTTCGTTCTTAGACATTAAAGAAAATATTAGGATATACTAAGTTGACATTTAGATTCCTCTTTATATGTAAATTTCATCTTCTTAATACACAGTTTCTTTATTAACAATTATAATTCCATTTTGAAAATCCAATTTTTATAATTTTAAGGCATTGAGCAAAAGATGTTATTCACACATATATATATTTGATTAGGCAAGTTCATTTTATTCATCCCATGATAAATTGGTGTTCTACCCGCTTTGCATTTTCTTTATAATGTAAAATACCTAAATTAAAGTTGTAATTATAAATTTATTAAATGCACATTGATTACGTAAGTAATATTTATTGAGGCTATAACCTCATAATATGCATTTAAATAGCTATAGTAGGGACTTCTACAGGTGTTTTAACCACAAGCTTACGCTATGGAATTAATTAAATTGAAGTTTTTATAAGCATGTTCTTTTTTTAAAAATGCAGTTTAGATTTTAGAACATGTAATTCAAACAATTTTTTATAGAACATGTAAATATATTCAGATTACTTTCTTTGAACAAATATTAGAAATTTCTTCTAATGAGTATTAAATTGTTCAAAATATAGATGTTATCTTATACTGTTCTTTTAAATCGAACATAGTATAAATTTTTATGAGGATATAGCTGACAAAAAATAGAAACCTTAGTCTTTTAATAAAAGAAATAGAATTAATATATTATATCTTGCTACATCAGCTTGCTGAAGCATACGCACATCTACATTGTTGCAATATACATTGTTGCAATAACAATTCAATATTAAAACACTAAGTCAATTTCACTTCCTTTAATTCCATAAACTATGTGAACACAAAGGTAATTTATTACCTTGTCAATGGTCTTTTGTCAACAACGTCTCTTTTTCATTTTAAAGAATGAAAAATACTAACTTAACAAATTAAATATTTATTTTCATAAAATATAATAAAAATGCAAATATAATGTATACATATTGATTACATGTATGTATGAGTATAGATATACTCCTACAATATATATATATATATATATATATATATATATATATATATATATATATATATATATATATTAAATCTGGCTGTATTAGGAATACACATCCACAGAAATTTTGTCTTTTGATATTGACTTGAAAATATTTAATTTACTTAATCAGGTTTAAATGTTGGATATATGTTATATATACATAAATATATATTTACTTACTTAAATCAGTAGATATATGGACATCTGAATAGATGGATGAAAAGGATTGCACAGACTTAAATAGATATTGATTTATAAATTGTATAAAAGTAAATTTATGTACATGACAATGTTAAAATAACAAAAGTAAATGTTTTGCTTTGAAATTCTGGAAAAATTTATTTTACATTAATTATATATTTCTTGTGATTAATAGTTATTAGAAAAACCTACTTTAATAGAAATGTCTTTTGATAGTTATATAATAATAATAATAATAATAATAATAATAATAATAATAATAATAATAATAATAATAATAATAATAATAATAATAATAATAATAATAATAATAATAATTATTATTATTATTATTATTATTATTATTATTATTATTATTATTATACTATTACTAATATAACAATTGTGGTTTTATTTTCTCCTTATTTGTAATAATAGAAATACTTGATTGTAAATTAGAGAAAAAATCTAGTTTAATAATAATAATAAATTTTGGCTGAACATTTTCGAGGAACCATGCCTCATACTCATAGCCTTCTTGAAAGTGTGATAATTATGCAAATTAGAATATTCAAATGAGTTACTGTTATGTAGCCCATTTTTTCGAGATGTCGAAGCACGTGTCTCTTCTGTTGATTGCATGGATGTCTTTGTTGATGTAGAATGCCTCTTTTATTTTTCTCCTGTAGTCGTTAGGTTCTGAACATAAAATAACGGGGTTGGCGGGTATGAAGTTGTGGCCTGATTGTTTAGTGTGTTCAAAAAATGCAGAAGATGTGCTGCTGTTTGTTTGGGCTCTGTTGTAGGTGTACCGATGTTGAGCCAATCTGGTGTTAACTGTGGCTTTCGTTTCCCCATAATATGTGGCGTGGCATCCGGCTTGGGGGCAGGTAATGGAGTATACCACGTGTGGGGTGAGCGCTGGATCGATATAGTCTTTGGAGTTATTAATTAATCTGTTGGAGTTGGGTGGTGTTCTGAATATTATGCTGAATTTGTTGCTAAATGTTTTCATTAGTTTGCTGGATATTTTAGGGATATAGGGAACTGTTATTCTAGGCAGATTAGTGTGAGGTAATTTATCATTTATTGTGCTGTTGAATTTCATGACTTTTCTCCTAATGGTTTTGTATTTGAATCCTGCTGCTAATAGGTCTTTAATGTAATTGTTTATGTTTTCCTTCCTATGTGCTTCGTATTTACACAAATGATAGTTTCTAAACATGAATGCTTTGAGACCTGCGAATTTGTGCGATGCGGGTGATTTAGAGTTAGGATGGATGCAGCTTCGGATTTCGAATGGTTTAACAATCATTTTATAATCTATTGAGTGGCGGTTTCTTGATACTGAAAGGTCGAGATATTTAAGTTCATTACTGTTTTCATATGTGATAGAAAACGATAGTTTAGTTGTGCACTGTAAATCATGTTGGATATTTAAAATATTATTTTTAGATGTTATAACGAAAATGTCGTCTACATATCGTATATATGTGAAATCTGGGTTAGTGTTGAAATATTTTGGAATAATGGATTGCTCATATTTGTTTAGATATATGCTGGATAATACGCCACTAATAGGGAGGCCCATGGGCCAACCATCTTGCATTGTGTACCATTTATCTTCGAAAAGAGTGAAAATATGGGAGTCAAGCCATGTCAGGAAAGCCATGATGAATTTATTTCTCTCATTAGGGCCAGATATTCGTAGTAGTTCTTCCTGTATAATTTGGATGGATGCTTTTCTATTGATTGAACCATATAATTCTTTCACATCCATCGTGGCCATAACCGAGTTATGAGAGATTTGGGTGTTTTTAATTCTGGAAATGAATTGAAAAGATGAATTTAGTAATAGTTTTAACAAGGCTGTAAACCTTAGCAATGAGCGTCTGAAAAAATCGTCACTAGGGACCTCTGTAGGTCTTTAAAACTTTATTAAATTTCTAAATAAATGAAATAAATACTTAGACACCATATGGTACATATCTCTTAAAAGACAACAATAATTAATATAGACTATATCATTTTTTTATTTTAATAGCTTCTTAGCTAAAGAAGTAGAACATTGTTACAGTCTTAAAATTATTTCATAATTAAGGTGTTTAGTCATATATATATATATATATATATATATAGTAATGGTCATATTTGTACATTTATGCAACAAAATCCAGAGTTTTGGCAAATTACACCAAAGCTGATCTAGATGAGAGGTTGAGACCATGAATCAGATCACACCTTGGCTCCTTCATGAACACTCCATGACTTACTACCCTATAAATGACATATATGAGGCTACACATGGAGTTTCTTTAATGTACATGCAAGCATTAGCAAAGGGTGGAACAAGAAAATCAGGGAATATTAACTAAAATACTACTAATTTAACCCAGCACACACTTCTATGGCTGGCTGGACAATGCATATATCAATAACTAATGGTAGTATTAAGAAATTTAACATTTGGGATGGATTACAAATGATATGCAACACATTGATTATAATTTAATATATATTAATTATTAAATATAGATTAAATCATCATCATCATCATCATCAACCATTATCAATCCACTGCAGGATGAAGGTCTCTCCAAGTTTAATCCATCTTCTCCGATCTTTAGCTTCTCTTCTCCACAACACCCCTGCACATTTTCTTATTTCATCCATCCATCTCACATGTGGTCGTTTTCTGGGTCTTTTACAATCTTTTGGAATCCAGTTTAAAATTTCAATTGTCCATCTATTATCATCTCTTCTAGCAATATGTCCAGCCCAACTCCATTTCAATCTTTTAATTTTTTCAATAAGGTCAGTAACACCTGTTTGTTGTCTTACCCATACATTGCATTTTCGATCTCTTCTTGTTACTCCCAACATACATCTCTCCATACTCCTTTGAGTGGTCTGAAGTCTCTGTATTGCTCTTCTATTAAGTGTCCAAGTCTCAGATCCATAAGTAAGAACTGGTAAAACACATTTGTTAAAAACCATCCTTTTCAAACACATAGGCATATTTCCTTTTAGTATCAAGTTATTTTTACCAAAAGCACTCCAACCAAGTTTAATTCTATGATTAATTTCCTCCATTATGTTTCCATCTGTATTAATAATCTGACCAAGGTATTTGTAACTGTTAACTTCTTCTAATTTTTCATAATCAATCTTTATTTTCATATTTTGAGCAAATCGATTAAACATTACTTTAGTCTTTTTAACATTTATCTTTAGTCCTACTTTTCTACTTTCATCTGCTAACTCCTGCAACATTTCCTGCAGCTCTGAAGCATTATTTGCAAAAACAACTACATCATCTGCAAAATCTAAATGACTTAAATACTCTCCATTTACTTTCACTCCTTTAGTTTCCCATTTTAATCCACAAAATACTTCTTGCAGCACTGCTGTAAAGAGTTTTGGAGATATGGAGTCACCTTGTCTTACACCTTTCTCAATGTTGATTTTTCCAGTATCATTATGTAATCTAATTGTTGCTGTTGCATTTTTATAAATATTCTTTAAAATATGACAATATCCTGGATCTATACCTTGATGATCCAATGCTTTAATCACTGAAGAAATGTGTATAGAATCGAATGCCTTTTCATAATCTACAAATCCAAAACATAATGACAACTCATATTCGTTTGTCCTTTCTATGACTTCTCTCAATACCTGGATATGATCTATTGTACTAAAACCACTTTTAAATCCAGCTTGTTCTCTTGGTTGGTGGAAATCCAAAGTTCTCTGTAGACGAGTTGTAATTATCTTGGTAAAATTTTTATATAAAACTGATAAAAGGCTGATAGGTCTGTAATTTCTAATATCTTCTTTATCACCTTTTTTAAATATTAATATTATTACTGCATTCTTCCAATCTTCCGGTACATCTTTATCATTTAGACATTTGGTATACAACTTTGCTAAAATTGTTTCTATTTCTTCACCTGCTTCTTTTAATATATCAATTATAATTCCATCATTTCCTGGAGCCTTTCCTTTCTTCATACACTTAATTGCATGTCTCACTTCTTCATTTAAAATTCTGGGCAATTCGGAAGATGTAATAGATATAGGAGGTACTTGTTCTTTATTACTATATAATTCTTGATAAAAATCTTCTACCAATTTCATGATGTCATCTCTCTTTTCAGTAATAATTCCATCTTTTTTTCTTATTGCAGATATAAATTTCCTACCAATACCAAAATGTTGTTTAACATTTTTGAGACTTTTATTTTCTTCTACAGCTTTCCTTGCTATTTCACAGTTATACTTTCTTATATCATTTTCAACTCTTTTCCGTACCATTTTACAAAATTCGAGATATTCAATTCTTTTTAATACATCATTTTTGTATATCTTCATATTCCTTCTTTTCTTCATAAATTCTCTAGTCTCAATAAAAATTTTATTAGTCAATTGCTGCTTTTTTCTACCAGCTATGTTTGTTGCAGTTTTTAAAAGTGTATCAGTTATTTTCATATTAATTTCATTCAAATCTGTATCATGTTCAAAATCTCCTAACACTTGAAACCTATTTATAAGTTCTAATTTAAATTCCTTAGAATGTTTCTGAAGATTAGGAATATCAACTGTAAATATTGTTTTTCTTAATAATTTTTGTCTTTCTAGTTTTACATTAACATGTAACTTACACCTTACTAATCGATGATCACTTCCTGTGTTAAATTTATTAAGAACATTACAGTCTTGAAATATGTATTTTCTGTTAGTCAAAATATAATCCAATTCTGCTGTACCTTCATTTGGATGCTTCCATGTCCATTTCCTTTTAACATTTTTCTCAAAAAATGAATTCATAATATAAAGTTTTTCTTTTTCTGCAAACTCCACAAGTCTATGTCCTCTCTCATTTCTATTACCATAACCAAAATTACCTACAGCAATTTCATCTTTCATTTGTTTACCAATTCTAGCATTAAAGTCTCCCATAACAATTTTAAAATGTTGTTTACTCTGATCAAAAGCCTTTTGTACATCCATATAAAAATCTTCTACTACTTCATCACTATGAGAAATTGTTGAGGCATAAACCTGAATTATCTGCATTTGGTATCTGCTATTAAGTTGTATAATTAATCTTGCCACTCTGTCCGATACACCATCAATCTCCACAATATTGTTCTTCCACTTTTTATTTATAATGAATCCTACTCCACTTGTATTTCCAATATGTGTGCCTTTATAATAGAGTATATGTCCACTTTTTAAATCAATTGTTTCTTCTCCTTTTCTTCTAACTTCACAAAGTCCAATAATGTCCCATTTAATATAAGACAGTTCTTCTTCTAATTCTTGCAATCTTCCTTCACTTGAAAGTGATCTGCAGTTGTAAGTACCTAAATAAAAAGTCATCATCAAATGGCGGCCTGGGTCCGCAATCAGGGGATTCTTAGCAACCTCCGCCTTTGGCCACCAACCACTGCCTTGGTTGGTGATTTTACAGCCTCCTGGAAATAAGGGCTATGCTTTATTTTTGTCTGTCATAATTGTATATATGTATTGGAAAAATATTTATCATTTACACAAACATTCATTTTGCCTTATCAGGCACTGAGAAGAAAGACCATGGTGTTTCTTGATCTTAAACTCAGAGGTAAAAATCCAATAAACTCACCATGCTGGCTAATGCGTGTTGGTGAGCAGCCCATCCATGTTCGTATACTATATGAATAATCACATAGTAATAACAGCTGCAATGACAAGAACGTATGGAGTGGACATTAGGAAGTTGCCCTGCTCGGTTCCTTTAAGGCCTCCAAGAGGAATCAAAGGGTCTCCTTTCAGTTAATAGCAAACTCCTTTCTGCATCCATAGATTAAATAAACATGAGTATATTGGACAACACATGCAGCTGTAACAATGATGAGCAAGTTTGAGAACAGAATCTCATCTGATACACTATAATTTAAAAAGTTTATTATAAATTTAATAATCTATGGTCTATTCATGGCTTAATTTTACTATGCCCTCCCTATTAGATTTGTGATGGTTAAGTTGGTGCAAGGATGATGATTTATCACTATAACATTTAATAAAAGATCACTTAATAATACTTAAAGAGCTGCAAATGGCTTTCTATGCAGATTATGTATGTACAAAATCAGACTACATTTTCAGATAAATGCTGAAATATTACATTATGGAGGGATGGACTGGACCTTTGTAGTATGATTTCATATAATATGTCATTATATATATTACTAGAGATGTGTGCATCACAAATGTGTAATTACTCAGGGGATTCAGTACCAAGTACTCATTTCCTATGGACCATATCACTTGCTGTAAATAAATGGAACATATAGTTTGGTGATCGGACCAGCTTAAAAACAATTTGAACTTTTATCTTGCAGTTCTAAAGAAGAGCTATCTGAACTAGGTATATAGGATGGCCATTAAAACCAGAAACCCATTTATATAAGAAGCATACAGCCAGGTGTAAATGCACATATGTTTTTTCTAAAGACACATTCATCATGCTAAATATAATATTCATTAATAACGTATGGTATAAAAAATTCTATAGTTTCATTCCATGAAATTATGATATGCCAGTTTATAATTAGCATTCATAAAAGCTGGTAAAAGGAATACTTAAAATAATCTAATTTATGAATAAATCTGCATAGGTTATACTATAACCCAAAGAGCAGTAAAGCATATCTGGGACTTAAGCAATACACATAATATGCTCTATAACTCATTCTTGCATTTGTTAACTAATTACTTTATTAACTTACAAACCCAATTCTAACAGCAATAATAATAATAAGCTAAACATAGTAGCTTAATGACTATATTTTGGGTTTCAGACTGGTGATTTGTGTGTGTGTGTGCTAAAGAGCAAAATTCTAAATTATAGAGAGAGACTTTAATCATCTCCTTCTCAAATTTTATTCATAGAATTAATCTCCATTGTAAACTGGGCATAGCATCAATTATACAATAAACATATATAAGACAAATAAGAAGGATATGACTGCAGATTAGCAAGTAAGAGAATAATAACTGAATAAGTTATTTAACAAACATTTATAGTTTTAGAATTTACTTTAAGAAATAGGCAATTTACAGGTATTATTTTATCAGAATTTTTAATTATTCTTTACAGATTTAAATCAGCTTTAATTATTAGAACATTATTATGGTTTAGAAGTTTGTGCACATTATAGATTAGTAGTTAGCTTAACTTTTAGATAATTTATTATAATTATTTTTAAAGAGCTCTGCAGGATAAAAAAAATTACCACATATTTTTTGCTGAGACTTCTCTGTGGCTGTTTCACCATCATTCTTGGCTGGGCTGATTGCCTACTGAGGTCTTTTTGGCAGTTTACTGGTCTTCCCATTCTTCCATCTCTGCAGCACAATCTTTCAAAAGGAGAGCTGGCAAATTGTATGGACTTTGCCACCATACTCTATTTTCCAGTCAGTCATAGTGACTGACAGCAATTACTGTATAAAAATTTAAATAAGTGAACTACCCTACTGAAAATTTAAGGTTATTTATAAAAGAAAAATTGGTAACTTGAATGTCTTGTTTATAACACTTTATAAAATGTTCATCAATAGTTTAAAATTCATAAAAATGAAACATTTGGTCAATTCTTGGCTAAAAAAATGACATCTAAACAGGTTAATCTTGTTTTTAGTTTGTATTTTTAAAAATACATTGAAATTATAATCCCAAGCATTATTAATTGCTTACAAATGGTTTTTTAAGAATGTACAACTTTTTTTATAAAAACAGATAACGTTTTTTAAAAGTTTAAATTTGTAAATATTTTAATATGTATGCTTATCAGACTATCACAGAAATTGAAATTCATATATCCATGCAGTTATTTAAAGAGTTTTTAACTGAGAATAATTCAAATTTATATTAATTTAAAAGAGTTGTAATTCTTTTTTAAATCTATTGCATTACAGCTTTTTTTTGCAAATATATGTAGGTGGTTACATACATATAATAATGTTCACATGACTTAATTTAATTTCTACCATTTTATTAATTTTAAATTTATAACTGCATATGCATTATATGTATATAAACATTAATATGACTATTAAATGTCTGCAAATATACACACATACATGTAAATATATATGATTACATATTAGGACTCAGTATTCATCATCATCATTATCATCAACCATTATCAATCCACTGAAGGATGAAGGTCTCTCCAAGTTTAATCCATCTTCTCCGATCTTTAGTTTCTCTTTTCCACAACACCCCTGCACATTTTCTTATTTCATCCATCCATCTCACATGTGGTATCTTTCTGGGTCTTTTACAATCTCTTGGAATCCAGTTTAAAATTTCAATTGTCCATCTATTATCATTTCTTCTAGAAATATGTCCAGCCCAACTCCATTTCAATCTTTTAATTTTTTCAATAAGGTCAGTAACACCTGTTTGTTGTCTTACCCATAGATTGCATTTTCGATCTCTTCTTGTTACTCCCAACATACATCTCTCCATACTCCTTTGAGTTGTCTGAAGTCTCTCTATTGCTTTTCTATTAAGTGTCCAAGTCTCAGATCCATAAGTAAGAACTGGTAAAACACATTTGTTAAAAACCATTCTTTTCAAACACATAGGCATATTTCCTTTTAGTATCAAGTTATTTCTACCAAAAGCACTCCAACCAAGTTTAATTCTATGATTAATTTCCTACATTATGTTTCCATCTGTATTAATAATATGACCAAGATATTTGTAACTGTTAAATTTTTCTAATTCTTTATAATCAATATTTATTTTCATATTTTGAGCAAATCGATTAAACATTACTTTAGCCTTTTTAACATTTATCTTTAGTCCTACTTTTCTACTTTTATCTGCTAACTCCTGCAACATTTCCTGCAGCTCTGAAGCATTATTTTCAAAAACAACTACATCATCTGCAAAATGTAAATGACTTAAATACTCTCCATTTACTTTCATTCCTTTAGTTTTCCATTTTAATCCACAAAATACTTCTTGCAGCACTGCTGTAAAAAGTTTTGGAGATATGGAGTCACCTTGTCTTACACCTTTCTCAATGTTGATTTTTCGAGTATCATTATGTAATCTAATTGTTGCTGTTGCATTTTTATAAATATTCTTTAAAATATGACAATATCCTGAATCTATACCTTGATGATCCAATGCTTTAATCACTGAAGAAATGTGTATAGAATCGAATGCCTTTTCATAGTCTACAAATCCAAAACATAATGACAACTCATATTCATTTGTCCTTTCTATGACTTCTCTCAATACCTGGATATGATCTATTGTACTAAAACCACTTTTAAATCCAGCTTGTTCTCTTGGTTGGTGGAAATCCAAAGTTCTCTGTAGACGAGTTGTAATTATCTTGGTAAAAATTTTATATACAACTGATAAAAGGCTGATATGTCTGTAATTTCTAATATCTTCTTTATCACCTTTTTTAAATATTAATATTATTACTGCATTCTTCCAATCTTCTGGTACATATTTATCATTTAGACATTTGATATATAACTTTGCTAAAATTGTTTCTATTTCTTCACCTGCTTCTTTTAATATATCAATTATAATTCCATCATTTCCTGGAGCCTTTCCTTTCTTCATACATTTAATTGCATGTCTCACTTCTTCATTTAAAATTCTGGGCAATTCAGAAGATGTAATAGATATAGGAGGTACTTGTTCTTTATTACTATATAATTCTTGATAAAATCTTCTGCCAACTTCATGATGTCATCTCTCTTTTTAGTAATAATACCATCTTTTTTCTTATTGCAGATATAAATTTCCTACCAATACCAAAATACCAAAATGTTGTTTAACATTCTTGAGACTTTTATTTTCTTCTACAGCTTTCCTTGCTATTTCACAGTTATACTTTCTTATATCATTTTCAACTCTTTTCCGTACCATTTTACAAAATTCGTGATATTCAATTCTTTTTAATACATCATTTTTCTATATTTTCATATTCCTTTTTTTCTTCATAAATTCTCTAGTCTCAGTAGAAATTTTATTAGTCAATTGCTGCTTTTTTCTACCAGCTATCTTTGTTGCAGTTTTTAAAAGTGTATCAGTTATTTTATATTAATTTCATTCAAATCTGAATCATGTTCAAAATCTCCTAACACTTGAAACCTATTTGTAAGTTCTAATTTAAATTAATTAGAATGTTTCTGAAGATTAGGAATATCAACTGTAAATATTGTTTTTCTTAATAATTTTTGTCGCTCTAGTTTTACATTAACATGTAATTTACCCCTTACTAATCGATGATCACTTCCTGTGTTAAATTTATTAAGAACATTACAATCTTGAAATATGTATTTCCTGTTAGTCAAAATATAATCCAATTATGATGTACCTTCATTTGGATGTTTCCTTGTCCATTTCTTTTTAACATTTTTCTCAAAAAAAAAAATTCATAATATAAAGTTTTTCTTTTTCTGCAAACTCCACAAGTCTATGTCCTCTCTCATTTCTATTACCATAACCAAAAGTACTTACAACAATTTCATCTTTCATTTGTCTACCAATTGTAGCATTAAAGTCTCCCATAACAATTTTAAAATGTTGTTTACTCTGATCAAAAGCCTTTTGTACATCCATATAAAAATCTTCTACTACTTCATCACTATGAGAAATTGTTGGAGCATAAACCTGAATTATCTGCATTTGGTATCTGCTATTAAGTTGTATAACTAATCTTGCAACTCTGTCCGATACACCATCAATCTCCACAATATTGTTCTTCCACTTTTTATTTATAATGAATGCTACTCCACTTGTATTTCCAATATTTGTGCCTTTATAATAGAGTATATGTCCACTTTTTAAATCAATTGTTTCTTCACCTTTTCTTCTAACTTCACAAAGTCCAATAATGTCCCATTTAATGTAACACAATTCTTCTTCTAATTCTTGCAATCTTCCTTCACTTGAAAGTGATCTGCAGTTGTAAGTACCTAAATAAAAAGTCATCATCAAATGGCAGCCTGGGTCCACAATCAAGGGATTCTTATCACCCTCCGCCTTCTGCCACCCACCGCTGCCTTGGTTAGTGACTTTATAGCCTCCTGGGAATAAGGGCCATGCTTTATTTTTGTCTGTCACAATTGTATATATGTATTGGAAAAATATTTATCATTTACACAAACCTTCATTCTGCCTTATCAGGCACTGAGAAGAAATACCAGGTAAAAAGCCAATAAACTCACCACACTGGCTAATGCGTGTTGGTGAGCAGCCCATCCATGTTCGTATACTATATGAATAATCACATAGTAATAACAGCTACAATGACAAGAACGTATGGAGTGGACATTAGGAATTTGCCCTGCTTGGTTCCTTTAATGCCTCCAAGAGGAATCAACGGGTCTCCTTTCAGTTAATAGCAAACTCATTTCTGCAGCCAGGACTCAGTATTATAAACTTATATATGTGGACTGGAAGGTTCAAACTGGATGAAAAGTTATTACTATGGAAGATAGTAGGTGAAACAAGATGATGGCTAAATATTACAGTTTATATATATATATATATATATATATATATATATATATATATATATATATATATATATATATATATAACCATTAAATGTCTATTTTTAAATCATATAATATTAATTCAAACAAATTTATTTAACACAGAATTGAGAATTGAAATTTTAAACAATAAGCTAATATAAAAACAACAGAACTGTGGGAAATTTAAATGGATTGAATGACAGATAATATACCTTTTTATGTTGTGTAGATTTGTACTGATTAATGGTTAATACAGATTGTCAGTGATACAATCGAAAGTACTTTCAGTAATGAATATATTGTTTAAAATTTGAATACTGAGAGATATAAATTTGTTTGAGTTGTTTATATTGTATCTTTTTGTTTAGATCCAAATGAATTCATTTAATCAATTAAAAAAAAAATTAACTATACATTTTAATTGGTATGACTACGGTGTAATGTTGACAATGTTTTTAAAAGCTTTATTTTTTAAAAAAAAGTAAATAAGATATTTATTTTATCTAACATGATGTTTTAAATGGAAATAATAATTAGCATCAAGTTAATGCACATGGGCTTTGTAGATCTTAACAATAAATGAATACTCTCACTTTTCAAATACAAGATAAAGTGTTTGTGAATTTATAGAATGAATCCACCTATTCTTTAACCCAAATGCTTAAGTATGGGCAAATCTTAAGTATCTGAAAATGAGATCATGAAGATATTAAACAATCACTTTAAATTACTTTTACTATGTCTAAATGAATAATGCCTATGACATTTACTAGAATATACAATACATCATTCTTAAATGAAATTAAACATATGTAAATAAGATATTTATTTTATATAGTGTGATATTTTAAATTGTAATAATAATTAGCATTAAGCTAATACACATGCCTTTTGTAGATTTAACAATAAATAAATATTCTCATTTTTCAAATACAAGATAAAGTATTTGTGAAATAATAAAATGAATCCAGCTATTCTTTCAACCCAAATGCTTAAGTATGGGCAAATCTTAAGTATCTGAAAATGAGAGTAAGAAGATATTAAACAATCACTTTAAATTACTTTTATTATGTCTGAATGAATGAGGCCTGCAAAATTTACTAAAATTAAAATATGTAAAATTAAGAGCATGCTAATAGCTCTAAACAAGCTTTTTTTTAATTTATTTATGATAAATGCTACTACAAGAGAAGGCATTCAAATCACTTTTATCTTGGATTGTCCCCATCCCCAGACCGGTTTCGACCTATGGGTCAAGTTCAGGCCCATATGATTTTTTCAGTTGGAGAGCTGACTTTAAAGACATGTAGATGTCTAAAAGTTTCAGATCTTCTTCTAACAATTATCTTTTAGATAAATGCTTTGCTTGAGTTGGTTTTTTAGATCTAAGGTCCCAACTCCTTACTGAAGAGGCCCATAGGTCGAAACCGGTCTGGGGATGGGGACAATCCAAGATAAAAGTGATTTGAATGCCTTCTCTTGTAGTAGCATTTATCATAAATAAATAAAAAAAAGCTTGTTTAGAGCTATTAGCACACTCTTAATTTTACATATTTGTAAGTGCAAGCTATATATAAGTCATGTGACATCTGACTTGTTATTATTACTATTAAAATTAAAATAGTAATTTCTTATTTACATGAAAATAAACATATGTAAATAAAAAATTACTATTTTAATTTAAAATATCACACTCTATATAAAATAAATATCTTATTTATATATGTTTAATTTCATTTAAGAATGACATATCATAAATTCTAGTAAATTTCACATGTTTCATTCAGTCAGACATAGTAAAAATAATTTAAAGTGATTGTTTAATATCTTCATGCTCTCATTTTTAAATACTTAAGATTTTCTCATACTTAAGCATTTGGTTGAAAGAATAGGTGGATTCATTCTATTCTTTCACAACTACTTTATTTTGTATTTGAAAAATGAAAGTATTCATTTATTGTTAAGATCTACAAAGCACATGTGCATTAGATTAATGGTAATTATTATTAAAAAAAGTATTAAATGCACAAAACTTTACTAATATATTAAAATTACTCCAGTAAAGCTAAATGGTGTAATTTTGTATGGTTGGGAAAACTGGCCATAGTAAAATAGTATATTAAAAGTTTTTTAAAAGAAGTGTTAAAAGCTAAATTTTAAAAGTGATAACTTAAAATTAAATAAATTAGTGTATTGTAAAATAAAAATTATACTTAATAGTGGTATTATAAATTATTTATTTAAAATGTAATATTTTGTGAGGACAAATGTATTTAATTTAATAGTATCAAAATTATTATTCTAAATTTTATTATTCTATTATTATTCCTTAATATAATATTTTTGCAATTAAACGTTTATTTGTGTTAGTAGACAGCAATTATGAATTGATAAACAGTGTCTGATTTTAAAGGTCATGTGACACAAATATTCATACTTGTGTGCTTGCAAGTTGTTCTAATAAAGTTTTAAAATTGCTTTAGAATTGTACTACAAAATTGAAAACATTTTTTGGTCATGAGACAAGATAAAAAATAAGTTAGCTGTTATAAAATATTTAATTGAGTTTTTTAAAATGAATGTAGTTAATAAAATTAGATTTTTAAAAAAAAAATATACATTTAAAAAAATTAATGTTGGAAAAAAAGGATAATGAAATATTATTTTAAAATGCTATTTTAAAATATTTAGTTGGTTTAAATAAAATTGTGATATTAATTTAGAATTAAATAATATAATATTGGATATTTTAAAAAGGATGAGTCATAAATTTTATTTTTAATTTTAGTTATGCAATCTTGGCTATATATAAATTAGATCACCAGCTAAAGATTTAATAGCCAATTAAATCATCAGTTCATTTTTTTATAAAAGCGGACATTCACTTGTTTCTGTCTTCTTTATCAATACAATTAGGTGCTTTTATCAATAAAATTAGATGCTTTAGTCAATTCAATTAGGTGCTTTAATAAGTCAATTGTGTGCTTTTAAATAACTCTCTTAATAATGTATTATTTTTAAAATATCAAAGTATTATACAATTTATTAATTGGAATTATTTTAAAAAGAGTATTAAAAATTATAAGTTTATTAAGTTAAAATCATGCACTGGTAGATCAACAAAATTCTCTATCAATTATTTCTGTTAAAACTTAAACCAGCATCACAGTAACTATGGAATTCATACCAAAATAATTGTATATTTGTGGAAAGAAAAGATAGAGGTACAGATATTAAGTGAAAATATATTCCTAAAATTATTAATGGAGAGAAATATAATATTGGTCATATTAATATCTCAGACATTGTTGAAAGTATTAGAAAATTTCAATGAAAATTTAATGTAGATGCATTTCATTGAAAAAAAGATAGCCATATCTAAGAAAGCAAATTTATATAGTAAAGTCTTTTAATTCTCCATATTTTTTGAAAAATATATAGTTTTTTTAAAAAAGAGTTGCAGTAAATGTTAAAGAAAGTATTTTTTTAAAAGTTTATTTTGAACTTATATTTAAAATGATGGAGAAATAAAGATTAATAATACTGCAAATATATTTTATATGACAAGTTGTCAATATTAAAGACCACATTTATTTAATAATATAAAACAATGATATTGGAAAATTATTATTTGAAAAAGAAATACTTGAGTAATTAAATTTATCCAGACAAAATAAATTTGTGCTAACATTATTAAATTATTAAATGCTAATTTCCATGGAAAAAGTGTGTAATTTTTATATGAATAGGCCTGAATTCAGATCAGAGTGACAGATGCATCAAAAGCCCAATACAGGATCTTGATGAATGAGGAAATCTCCCGAGGATTATTTTTAAACTTTTTAAATTCATACCACCTTTAATAATCACTATCCTGAAAGATATAGATAAAGGACTATAATTTTTATAAACTTTCAAGCAAAAATTAATGAGTATTTTCATAAATATCTTCTGAATTAAAAGTCGACTTCCTTTTCATTTTTCATTTAAATTATTTTTTTAATCATTTGTGAATACATTTCATTGGGAAAGATGAGCTTTGTTCTCAAGAGTTAGACAATGGATGTCATAGCAATGTGTGTTGAGGAAGTGAGTGTTTATAAAGACTAATAATGGAAATATCAGGAGAAAGAAAGAACATTTTTTTTGAAATTACTTTATAATGTATTGGAGTTTTATGTATATATGGTTTAATTATTTTTATGTACTACTAATAATATTAAGTTTTATATTATTGTAGGCAGAACAATTACATACAAATATCTACTAACATAGTATAATAGTTATTTAAAGATCAGCCTTTCAAGCTATTGTGCATGCACTTTTTATGAGTGTTAATAATAAATGAATACTTTCATTCCCAAAACGAGATATAGTATTTATGAAAGAATAAAATTAATCCACTTATTCTTTCCAATGCAAATGCTTATGGGCAAATCTTAAGTACTGGAAATGAAAGCATGAGGATAGACCATTCAATAGCTTGAAAGGCTGATCTTTAAATGTATTACAATTATAAACATAGTGCTATATAAAATAAATGCTTATAATATTTATTGTGAAAAATATTTCATTTTCTGTAAAAAAATTTTTAATATTTTGAAGTATCATAGTTTTGCTGAGTAAATGCTAATATTATGTAATATTTCATAAAATGTGAACTAGAAAACGTCTAAAAGTGAGTAACTAGAAAATTGTCACATGGGTAAAATTTATAAAATATCAATTTTTACATGATATATTTTTTTTTCTTTAGATTGCTTGAATATTTTATAGTATTATCATATGAACGTATGGGTATGTGTAAGTGCATTAAACACACATAGAACTTATTATTATTGTGAAATATAAGTTAGATTTTTTTTAAAAAAAATTATAATTTTCTTTTATATTATTAATGTAATATTATTAAACGATTAATATAATTTATATGATTCTTTAGTAAAAGAACGCTATTATTTTAAAAATGTTTAAAGTATTGATTTAATGCATTGGTACAAAATCATTTGTGTTTTTATTGATGAATTTTGAAAATGAAATAACCTTTTATTGTTGAATAGTTCTAGATTGTTGAATTCATACTGAATCTTATTTATTGTTTTAGAAATATGTTTGATAATTTTGGCGATGTAGATTGATAAATCTATTATAAAATTTGAAAGTGGTAGTGGCCTTGGGAGTATGAAAAAAACCAAAGGAATGCTTGTATGTAGGATTTATGGAGAATAAAAGTAATTTTATGATCTTAGTAATTATGCAGGAACAGATAACAAAAGCACTGTAACTTGTATATTTTCATGAGCAGTGTTTCCTTAGTATTGAGTATAAATGTTTCAAAGAGCTGAATAAATAGCCTGGGCATTATTTCATAGGGGATGTTATTAGACAGAGAAGTCGTGCCTCTTTTCTTTATATGCACTGTTGCCATGTTAATTATCTTATAAGTTTATACTATTGAGTGAATACTCTAGTTAGTTCTTTATATCTATGCATCTGATCACTATCATAATTTCAAAAGTTATTGCATCGTACATAACTGTATTTATGAGGAAGAATAGTAAATAATTTTGGGAATTATAGAATCATTAGTTTTGAAAGAGGATAAGATAGGATTTTTTTACTTTGATTTATGGTGAGATCAAATACAAATGAGAATAAAAGTGAACTTTAACTATAAGGATAAAGAATCATAAATATTTCTGTATTTTATTAAATTATTTTTAAAGAAAAAAAATATAAGTGATAATAAAATTATTCATGAGATTTTTGAATAATTTTTGAATATTTTATTTATACATGTAATGCATATATTTCAAAAAATAATACACACAGAGAAACCACATAAAATAAAACAAGTACTTATATTTTGTAAATATTATTTTGAACATTCCATCATCAGATTTTCAATGAAATGGAAGGCTGAAGTGTTGTGAGTTGGAATAGTCAGAAGACTGTCCATTAAAGTATGAACATTGGCTATCTTAATATAAAGCTGATCACTGATTATATATGTGTGTGAGGATAGTAATCTGGACCAATTGATGATTGCTGGTTTAGCATGAAATACATATATTGGTGATTATTTATCTTTTCAACATGTGTGTGATCAGGTGGGTCAGTAATATGAGATGCACTGAGAGTAGTGGTTCACGTGAAAGTCTGAGTTCGAATCCCACATATATTACACATATAAATGCAGGTTTATGCCTGTACAATGTATTAAGTATTTTATGTTTAGAACTAGCATAAACAGACACATAGAGAATGTATATTAGGTAATGCCAAGCAATATGTATAAAGTATCATAATAAAAGTTATTTAATTATTTGAGTACAAAATTTATGGACATGTATTGAAATAAGTGCTACTTCTGTAGTTATGTTTTTATAATTTGTGTGCTTATGGAAACATATAATATAGTTCAATTGGTAGATAATATATTTTAAGCTATAATTGTATCCGTGATTATTATTATTAATAATATTATTATGATTATTGTAAAGAAATATGAAAAGTTACAAGTCAGAGTAAAGGTTTATGTACTTTTAGATTTTTTTATTTTATTTTATTTTGAATGAAGAAGTATGTAGTTTACCCAAGATGTAATTGTAAATATTGTACATAGTTTATTTTTGTTAAAAGTTTTTATAATAAAATTTTGTTAAACTTATTTTATAAAGCTGTGTATTTCATTGATTCTTCACACTACAAGCACATGATCTCCGGATATATAAACCAAACATAATATTTGCACAGTATGAATATTATTATTTACTTAAGAAATTATAGTGTTTCTTAATATAATTTATGTGAGAAGTTTTCATTTGTCATCATTATTATCAATATGGTCATAAATTAATTATATAATTTATTACAAAGAATTATAATACTATTCATTTCCACAATTTCTCAGATTATCAGATTGTAGCACATATTTTATTTAAGATGCCATATGAAAGCTAAAAAGATTATACTATATTATTTATTTATTATTATTATTGATAATCACTGTAATGTGAAAAATAGATAAGATTGATAATTATTTATTGAAGTTGATGATGATGATGATGATGATGATTATTATTACTATTATTATTATTATTATTATTATTATTATTATTATTATTTATTGTTATTATTATTAGTTAGGTGTAGTTGAGGGTGATATAAAATCCCTTATCATGCTTGACTACAGAAATTATAAATTGATTTGAGTTAGTTTAAAGAACCTGAGATTATTATAGTTATATTGTTTATTTGAATAAAAAAATTAGGAATTATTTATTAGCATTATATTTAATTGATTATTATTTTAATGTCATAAGAATGCTATGAATTTATTATTATTTGAAATAATAGGGAGGATAGTATTCTTATGCCATTGAGATTGTATCCAGTAAGATATTAACTCAATGTAATTTTTTAGTACTTGTACTTCACTTCATTGTCTCATGATGTATTAATATTTTATTTATTTAATTTTTATAAAACTGAACCATTTTTATTATTTCTTATTAGTTAGAGCTAGTTCAATAATAGAGAGTATCATAGGATATATGTATTATTAATTAGATGCATTTTAGCCGAGGATAACCATTTATCTTACCTAGGCCTGTTTTATTATTATTATTATATATTTCCCAGAAGTGAGGGTACAATATATATAATGTAGGAGTATATACATATATATACTCATACATACATATAATCAATATGTATACATTATATTTGTATTTTTATTATATTTATAAAAATAAATATATAATTTAGTAAGTTAGTATTTTTCATTCTTTAAAATGAAAAAAAAAGACGTTGAGAAGACGGTTGACAAGGTGACAAATGATCTTTGGGTTCACATAGTTTATCGAATTAAAGGAAATGAAATTAACTTAGTGTTTTAATATCGAATTGTTATTGCAACAATGTAGAATGTGTTATGCTTCAATAAGCTGATGGAGCAAGATATAATAAAATAATCCTATTTTTTTGTTAGAAGATTAAGGATTCTATTTTGTAAACTATATCCTCATAAAAACTTATACTATGTTTGATTTAAAAGAACAGTGTAAGATAAAGTCTATATTTTGAACAATTTAATACTCATTAGAAGAAATTTCTAATATTTGTTTAAGAAAAGTAATTTGAATATATTTTCATGTTCTAAAAAAATTGTTCGAATTACATGTTCTAAATTGTAAACTTTGTTTTAAAAAAGGACATGTTTTTAAAAACTTCAACTAAATTTAATGTACTTTACATTATAAAAAATGTGCAAACTGGGTGGAACACCAATTTATCATGGGATAGATAAAATGCACTTGCCTAATCAAATATACATGTGTGAATAACATCTTTTGCTGAGTGCCTTAAAATTATATAAAAGTTTGATTTTCAAAATGGAATTATAATAGTTAATAAAGAAACTGTGTATTAAGAAGATGAAATCTATATACTAAGAGGAAACTAAACGTCAACATGGGATATCCTATTATTCACTTTAAAGTCTAACAATGAAGGAATTAAAATTGCATCTTTGAAGGATTTTCATTCACAAATGCCAAGAATATCTGAGACTATTGTATTGACTTTTATAAATACCATTTAAGTTTTTAAGAATTATAATTGGGAAAGGTTAATTTCATTTCCTTTATTATCATATTCATTTTATGAAAAAATAAATAATAAAAGATAATTAATAATTTAAAATATTTATATTTATATTTATGATTAATAAAGATTTAAATATAGGTTAAGAAATATTAATATGGGAAAGGCATGTAAAAATATAGAGAGATAAGGTGAACTTGGAGGTAAGAGTTTCAACTATTTTTAAATCCACATATTATTATTTTCTATGACATGACACTACATTGTTTATACTAATCCAAATAGTCTAATAACCACAATGTATGATAGGTAGTAAATGATTAACATTATTGTGAAGTATATATTTTTATATTAATAAATATAAGTTACAGACAATCATTTTAACGAATGAAGGTATTATATACAAATGATTGGATTACTATTTATATAATCTAATTATTGTAAAATAGTGTTAATATAAAAGTCTTAATAATTGGATACTTATATTTTATATACATTGTAAAATCACATCATGTTAAAGGTTAGAATATATATCTAACATAATATAAATAGACTACTTATATTTTTTATATAAAGAGGTATATATACAAATAATGTTTTGTATATTATAAAATTTAATTTATTTCATTGTTAAATAAATAATTGTGTTTTTTATATTAAATTAAATGAAGTCTTCATTTTCGTTTTATTTAATTTAAAAAGTTAGTGAGATTTGTTATTAATATTACTTTAGAATATTGATAGGAACCCCTGAAGAGAGTAAACTGTTAAACTTCCCTGAGTTCGAAATTTGAGCATAATGGTAAAGTTAATTAATGTAAAAATTGATTTGATGTGGATTAGATATAATTATTTATTAATAATACATTAGTTATTAGGAACAAATATAGTTTTATATTAAAATTAAATCACATCAATCGTGGTATCCTATATGAAGACCTTAAATCTGACTATAGTGAGATGTGACTGCCTTAACTTATCTTGTTGAGAGGGTGCACACCATTGCAATATATATATATATGATACCCGTTATAAAATATTATATATATAAAAAAAGAAATTTCAATGGTAAATACAATATTTAAACTATAATAGTGTATTTACCATTAAAATTTATATATATATTGTAACCCAATGCTTTTGGGACTTGGTCTTTGTTTAATATTATGTGTATATAATATTGATGCTATACTTGAAAAAATAATGTAAAAGTAATAATATTTAAATGATTAAGTGTGCTATCGATTTTGCCTAGTTACCATTTATGTTAGATTATTCAATATTATTCATTGTTGTATCATGTTATAAATTGACAGACTATTCTAAATAAAATAGTGTTGTAATGATAAGCTAATACAGTCTTAACATTTTAGTAAGCTGTTATTTAGTTCTAAATTATTGTGGGAAACATGGCTGGATAAGGAAATATAATATTTTTATAATAATTACTAAAAGTCAGTTATTTAAATAGTTTATTAACACGGGTAGTTTAATTAAATACTTTGTTTTACAAATATTTAAAAATTGCAATTAGTTATAAAATAGTAAAGTTCTTAGATTAAGGTAAGCTAATTAGCATTAAATAGAGTCAATTTAAACATAACATTAACTTTCTGAAAAATATGTGTTTGTACATAGAAAAATTAGTGGTCATGCTAGTAGTTTTGGTTTCTTATTTTTACATGTTTGCATAAGTAATTTTTTTAAAAAAAAAATATTCGTGTTCTAAACATTGTAAAAAAATAAAAAATAAATAAAATGTCAGTCAATTAATAATTAAAATAATATCTTAACACATCTGATAAGTTTATTTAATAAAGAAAGTAATTTTATCTTTAATTATAATCACAAATAAATATTGTTGGTTTAATTTTATTTATTATTTTAATTGATTTAAGTGTAATGTAATATATTTTCATGACCTTGATAACAATGTGATTACTTTTATGTAATTACTGCCTTGTTCTGAATTGTATGGCTACCATAGAGGTTTCTAAGAATCAATGGAATGGACTTAATTAGGTTAACACCTATTAAATAGACTAAAATACTCAGTTCATTTTGTTTTTGTTTAGTCTGACTTCTTACCTTCCTCTGGAATCATCAGTTCATTGCATCATAGAATAGTGCTAAATTTTTATAATTATGTTTATTTTCTAATAAACAGTAATCAATTAAGAACATTATATCACTTCAGTCTATAATGCTCATGTAAATATTTTTAAGACATTTTGTGTCTATGCTTTCTACAATTATAAACTTTCTATATTAATGCATTGAGAAAATTTAGATTTTATTTTAAAACATAGAATGGCAGTTTTAAAGCAAGTTAGAAGTGAAGCTATTGATTTAACTAAACCATAAAAAATAAACATTTTCAAAGTTAAAACTAACTATTTACTTATTTGTTTGTTTACTAATATTTCTTTTCTATAAAAAAAAGAACTTAGCATGAAAAAATTGATAAATATCAGAAGAACTCTTTAAAGATTTTGCTATGTCATTTAAGTGTATTTGAACAAAATATTATATTATTTGTGTCTGCTTATATGAGAACCATTATATATATATATTGTACCTAACTAAAGTTTCCCTTAGTTCTAAAAGGAGCCAAAGTTTATCTTAGCTTAACCTTTTGGATTGAAATTGTCTGATTTAAAAAAAAAAAAAATGATAAAAATGAAAATTAAATTAGTTAATGACTAAACTAGGATAATCTTGAATTGATTGTAATCATTATTGTATTATGGAATTATGTCTAAGTATTTGAAAGAGATATATGAGTTAGGTTGGTAAAAAAATGCTAAATAATAATTTTAATTCTAAAAAAAGAAAGGAAAGATATCAGAAATAGTTGTCAATTTGTAAGTGATATTAAATGTATTCTAAAATAACTATCGTATTATCTATTTTAATGTTTAAAGAATAATAATAAGATATTATTAATAAGTTGGAAGGAATAGTAATAAATTTAAAAAAATAATCTGTAAGTTTTATTAGAACAATATAACAGTATTTATTAGATGTAAGATAGTAGCGTTCCATTTACAAAATTGTTTTAAATTAAATATTTGATAATATTTTATTTCTGTAATTTTAAAAGAATAACTTTTAAACAATGGGTGAGCTCATATTTATAGATTACCCGTATATGGAAATGTGTGTGTGTGTGTGCAAGAAAGATACATAAACATAAGAATAAAATAAAAATGAAAAAAATATTTTAATTCTAATATTTATAAAAAATAAATAAATAAATGGATGGATATAAATTTATGAAAGAAATATTTAAAAGTTAATAAAGAGGGATAGTTTTAAATTTTATATTTATTACTATGGGTTGGATAAAATATCATTTAAAAAAAATTATTGTATAATATTTGTTAATAATAAAATTTTGATTTCTAGCTGAAGGTCACGTGGTATAAGAAAATTATATTGATTACGTCATTAGATCGATTTTACAGCTGGTTTGTTGGAATATTTTAATTTAATAAAAAATAGTTTTTATTGGTTTTTAAATAAACTATAGGGGGGGGTGAAAAATTGTGAGATAAACGGAAGATCTAAAGGGTTATTCAGTTGCTGATCTGTTTTAAATATATGTGTAGCTGAATCTTAATAGTAATTTAATAAAAAGTAATTTTTAAAACTTTATATTTTAAAAAAAAAAATAAAAGTATGTTGTTAAAACCATTATTTTAAATCGTCCAGTAATGGTTGAAGGCTAAAGGACAGGTAATCCGTTTTTCCTGACAATTTTTCATTCCAGTTGAGGCATTAAAATTTACGGTAAAATGTTTGCAGAAAAAAAATACAGCGTCTCATATTTCATTTATTTTTTATCTATTTATTTTTCTTTATTTAGAAGTAAAACTTAAATTATTAAGTATTGTTATGGCTAAAGACTTTATTGCACTAAAATATAGTATACCTCCTATCAAATTAAAAATACACGTGAAGAAGAAATTAAAAAAAAAAAAGACATTCAAACATTTTAAAATATTAAAATGGAAATGCGTTAGCGTCTCATAAATTAAAAGTGACAACAAAGTAATACTTTATTACTTTATAGATGATATATATATACTGCATTATTAATACATGCTATATATATATATAAATATGCTCTTAAAGGAATAATATTAAGAAGAAAATATGTATTTTAAAATGCTAATTCTCGTTTATGCCAGTAATATGAAAAGAATTTGTTTGGAAGTAAAACTTTAAATGAATTTAAAAATATTGTTAATGAACTTGTCTTTGGCAAATATGTAATGTTTTGTTATAGTGGCCAGTACTTATAAGTAACTTTACGACCGTTGATCTTAGCACATAAACCAAGGAGCGTCCTTAATTATAAACAAAGTCTACTCTTATGTTTTAAAAATAAATAAAAGGAAATTTGTTTAAAAAAAAAAAGAAATACATTTTTAAATATTAAGAAACGTTTTTTAAAAAAAGAGCTCTATTTTAAAAAAATGCATTTATCTAAAGAAGAACAGTGAAAGTTAACTAAAAATATATATATTATAATTATTCTGCGTTTGAACCTAGGATTATAAATATAAAAACATGTACTCAGCTGAAGAATTTATTGTTTTCAATGCCGGCTTATTTTACTTATACTTATGCTTATTATACTTATGCTACTCAGTTGAATAATTTATTTTCCAGTGCCAACTTATGTTTATGCTTACGATGTTTTATTATTTTAATATTTAAAATTATCCTTAAAGATAAAAGAAAGTGAACGTGTTTATATAAAGAACTACTGAACATTTTCGTTTGGAAATGATTGCCATGTATATAAATGTATTAGTTGAAGCTTCAAATTTAAATAGATATCTAAACCTGGATAAATTGTCTACACATTATGAAATGGAAAAATCATCACGGAGCCGAAATATGAACTTAAGTTAATGTATTATTATTTTTTTATTGTTTGTTTTATTGGTTAAAAAAAAAGAATGAAACCATAAAAATATTTATGCTATTAAATTTTTATGTAACACTTTTTGCATAAATATACAGGTAAACTAGGGTTATAATTTTAAAACGAAATAGGTTTATTTGAATGAGCAAATGTTTCTTGCCATTCTTAAGTAGATTTAGTTTATTCATCAAGCATTACACTAGCTAGTTTCTATTTAATAATTTTATCATAGAGATTTAAATATCACAGTCTTATTTTCATATAAATGGGATGTTTTACTCAATTTTTATTTTAAATTTACTAAAGAAGTTTATCAGAGAATATCCATTCATTTGTTTTATGAATGTTATATTAAGAATAATTACAAATATTTTATATTCATCGAGAAGTAAATATTCTTGCATTTAATTTACAATTTTAAAAGTCCACTAGTACTATATTTTTAGCATTTAATATTTTGTTATGTGTGCATTGTGCCTTGCCTAGAATTTTATATGCATTTAAGTTTAAAGTATTTTCTACAGTAGTCAGTTGACACATAGTTTGCTTTGTTGGTTCGAATATTGGATATACGTTTTGTATTTTATAAATTTCTTGGAAATAACTTAGTTAGTTTAAGTGAAGTATATATCTTGCTATTAGTTAGAATTTGGTAGCCTCAAGAATTAGGCTTAGTTCATAATTTTTGAATATGTTTATGGAGTCGAGAGTATCCTCCATCCTTATTGTAATGTAATTCCATGATTTGATAGTGCTTGTCCCCAAAAGAGGGTTATTATATTGTATTTTTCAGTGATGATAATCACATTTATAAGCATTGAAAATCCCATGAGAGAGTATTGTGCTTTTCTGGTGGGTGTTCCTGTTCCCAGATGTACTGAAGATTAATACCAGACATCTTTGTTTTGCCTCAAAGTTAGGTATTTTGGAAGCCACCATATTCTTTTCCAGCTCTGAGGAGCTTAGTATTTTTATATCCTTTGGCCTATCATTCATGATGACTTAATGCTAATTCCACCACAGTAGGTGATGTTGCATTTGTTTTAAATTTGTGATGACAAGATATGCTTGTTTGAGGAAATGTATTTCTTCAGGTAGTTGTAGCTAATTTAAAGCTCATAGGTATATCAATGTTTGAATTGTGTTGCTATGATAGTTTTATCACACACAAGCTAACCAACAATAAGTTATATTTATTTTAAAGTATATTAAATATGCATATGGTATAAGTGGCAATTCACACATAATAATTTAATATTTTCATCCAGAATTTCGCCGCTGGATTTGTAAGTCTGTTACATCATTATCTTTAAAACATTGAGGGAATAATTTTATGTGGACTAGAGCTATTTTAAAAAAAAAAGTATAACTGATCTCTGATGAATGATTGTCCCATACACTTAAGTTAGTTTAATTTTAGTATTAGCTTAACCTAATATAAAGATATATCTAGCTGTGATATTAGTTATATCTGTGAAACTAGTGATGATATTTTCAAAAGTATTGTTGAATATGCATACTCCAACTTAGCGTTTGTTAAGTTGAGGAGTATAAAATTAAGCTTAGGGTTTCCAATATAAACATAGTTCTGTGTGTCATTCTGATTAGTAGATGACACCATAATATTATTAATTAGTCCAAATAATTATATAAAATCTTAGTGCAGTATTGGCACTATTTGTATTCCACTATATTTAAAAAAACATTTCTTCGCATTATTAATAAATCAAATTATTATTATTTCAAAAGTTTTGTTTGTTTGTTTTACTTTTATATGAAAATATATCATTGTCTTGGGTTCCAAGTTCACAAAGTCTTAAATTTTTTAAATTTAATGAATCTTCAATTCAGACATTTGCAAGTACACTCTAAGTTAATTAAATATAATTGATATTGTCTTAAAAATTAAAAAAACTATGTTGAAGTAAATGATTCTTATATTGAATCACAAATACAGATAATTGCATTATAGCAGATACATAGTTAAATACTTAAGCAAAAGTTTATTTTTTTTCAAATTATCAGTATATCTTTTCAGACTAAAGATTATGCAATATCAGATTAACAATATTAGTACTTTAGAAGAATATTTTAATTAATATTATTTTAAAAGCTGCACATTACATTATCTTATATTCATTGCATATCATCCATCATCATCTTAAATCTTATATATTTAAAGAATTCTAATCCATTTGCATTTGAGGTCTTTAGTGGTTGTCTATGAGTATGGAAAGGCATTAAAAGTACCCTTGCTCTCTTCTTTGCTCAAGTAATATCTTAGATAATAGGCCATTATTAGTTAAATTTTAATTGGTTCATTAAATTTTATGAATTAATATTTGTTTTGTTTATTATTTTAAGATTGAACATATTATAATTATTTTATGGTCATCTAAGATGTCACTTATTTATTTATTCATTACAGTAACTCTTTATTAGGCAACTTATCTTAAACTTTAATTTTACACAAGAGTTTTAGTTTTAAAATCCCTGAGGTTATTTACTCTTGTTGTTTTAGTAAATATAATTCTATAAGATAATATTTTAAAGCAAAGCATCATTAATCTTATTCAGAGAGTGTATGATCTATTGGTATGACTAATATGGTAAGCATTTATTAGTGATTTTAGTTAATCTTTTATATGGTTTATTAAAATATCAATAAGCTATAGTAGTTTTAGTTTATCAGTATTGGATTTGACCTTTATTTGATTATACATCTCTGGATCATCATCTCTTTTCTTTAAATTTATTGTAACCCCACTGAGCCGAGTCATTTAGAGTCTCTAATTTATAGTTCATTTTAGTTCATTTTATCTCAATTCATTTCTTTCTCTCCTTTATTCCATTTTTTATGTCATTTCTTTTATCATCTCATTTCATTCTTCTCTCTCCTTTATTGTATTCTCTATCTCTCTTATTCTATCAGGTTATAATTGGCTGCTCTCATTTTATTTTCATCATTTATCTTTATCATTATCTCTTCTTTTATTCTTTCTTTTTCCCCCCCCCATCTTTTCTTTCTTCTCTCTCTATTTCATATCTTTCCCTTTCTCCCATTTCTTACCCATCTCCTATTTTATAAGGTTACAATATATATATATATATATATATATATATATATATATATATATATATATATATATATATATATATATATATTGAAACAGTAAGATATGCCTTACAAATCTTAGTTTCACCTTGCCTTCCTGTTTCCTACCCTCATGCCTTATTTAAAACCCTAATTTTATCGTATTGTGTGTGTACTGGGTATATTTACCAAAATCCCACCTAAATTTATATGTCTAATGGGGTGCCCAGGGTTTTATAATAATTAAAATTGTCTTAAATGGTTTATTTTCAAACCATCGGGTATATATTACGTATATAAGCTTGTACAGTAAAGTAGGTCACATATTCTCATCTACACACAAACTGCGATAATATTTAAAATTTATGAAAATATTTTATTTAAAATTTGTTGTTTTTGAATCTGTTTATTTTGTGATGTTATTCCACTATATTTGTTTGCATTTAATAAAATAATATCACTGATAAATGTATTCTGGAAATTAAATTCAAAAGTTATAAATATAAAACTATTTAGTTTTTCAAAATCGTGCCATTTTGCTTTTTAAATCAGTGAGGATAGGGAAAGAACAATTGTGACTAATTTTACCTATATTGGGACCAGTTTTACTATTAGATTTGTAAAATATATAATTTTAAGTCTTCACATTCGATAATCTAATTTATAAAATAAATTAAGCGTATGTCACGCTTGAAAGTGAAGCTACAAGAATATAATAGAATTGATATACGCTAAGCGCTTTCGAGGTTCATTACCTCATATTCATAGCGGTACTGTGAGCTGCAAAACGTAAATAATGGAGCGGGAGAAGTGGTATGCAAATCATATGCAAATGGACTAATTAGACCAGCATTTAGAAATGTCGAAGCAGGTGTCACGTCTATTGATGGAGTAGTTATTATTATTGATGTAGTACGCTTCTCTGATCTTCCGCTTAATGTCGTTTTTCTCGATACATACAATTTTAGGGTGGGAAGGCTCAAATAAATGCCCAGTCTTCTTGGAGTGTTCCAAAAATGCTGAAGAGTTATCGTTGTTTTTTATAGCTCTATTGTATGTGTATCTGTGTTTCTCCCGCTCCATTATTTACGTTTTGCAGCTCACAGTACCGCTATGAATATGAGGTAATGAACCTCGAAAGCGCTTAGCGTATATCAATTCTATTATATTCTTGTAGCTTCACTTTCAAGCGTGACATACGCTTAATTTATTTTATATATTAGATTTGATAAGATTAAAAACAGTCCTTACGAGCAGATGTAATTAAAAAATGCAGTTCATGTTTTCCAATTTATTAATAACTTAAGGATGGATTTTACCACCACAGGGTTAGATTATAATCAGAGAGAGCATATAAATAGGGCTGATTGATTATTATAAGATTATTATAAAGTTATTAGTAAATCTGCCTGATATTGTGAAAGCAGAAGTTATATTTTTTGTAACTTTGAAATTGATTTTCGAATTGCTTTTTTTATTTGCGTTATCGGACTGACCGGCTTGTTTGTTAGTTTAAAACATATTTTAAATCATTTAACCTTAGAATGATGGGGTAAAGGGGAAGTAGGCTGTTTTCCCTTGGGAGCCAGTGCCTTGGCCATCCATCATATACCATATGATATTCTGTCACTTTATCATCAAGCGCAACTGAACCAGATCAAAGAAATGCTGCTCCTGAAATCTACTAACTGCTGCTGCAGAACAACAAACCCAGGAGAATCAAAATTTGCTTAAGAACTTTGTTACACATTTGGAAATGCCCACGGATGGATCTGAAAGAATGAGGTAACTAAAATCAACCTGAGATCTTGGAAACCTTCATGCTATATAGCTAATAAATTTTGTATATTCCTTCATATGTATTTATTCAAGTGTTTTTTTCTAATGCATGCTGAACTTGTGCTTGAGTTGATTTTCTACATATATATTTGTAAATGTCTTATTTAAATGTATTGTAATGAAATATCTAATTAATTTCTTTAGGCAAATGCGAGTTACATAGAGAAGTTAAAAAATTTGTGGTAGCCATATTAGTTTATTTAAACTGCAAACATGCATTTCCCTCCTCACATCTCTTAAATATGTTTTAAAGTATTTCTTGCATAAAATAACTTTTTTAGAATAAATATTTATTTCTCTAAGTTTTGTTGAGAGTCTGCTGGCCATTAAAAATATGAAATTTAAGAGCGAGCTATTTCTGTTATTTAATAACTTGCCCTTTGTTATACTAAGTGTATTTTAAGATTTAACTGTGTTGCTAGTGAATATGCTTGGGTGCTGGAACCTTACCATTTGCAAAGGTCATCAATGGTTAAATCTGTTTCCGTTATTTTACTCTGCGGTTCCCAGTACTGTGCTAGAATGGCACATGGGAATTATTTCATGTACATCTCCACAGTTACGAAGCTCCTGGGTGTGGGCCAGACTTGAGCTGTGAGTGAGCTAAAGATGCCCCAAATAAAAGGCAAAATGCCTATCCAAAGCCAAGTCCTTTCTTCATAATTTATAAAGTTGCATACTCAGAAACTGCATTCCTTCCTCAGCATTATATCGCTGGCACCATCATAGATTTCCCTTATTAATTATTTAAAAGAATTCTATTAGTTAAATAAATTTTAAGTCCATTCAGTATAGCTCGATCTTCTAATTTAGATAATCACTTCACGAGCAACTCTCAGTCTCCATTTAAGATTCCAATTATAGATAGTTTTTCAATATTCAAATTCTGTTAGACTTTACATGACTTGCATATGCCTACCATGTTACTGTATTTTAGACACATTATCTAAACAAACCCAAGTATGAGGTATCAGCATCTTATTGTTTATTGTATATAGCTATCCAATTTATATAGCTAAAGTATTTTATATATCTAATTATTAAAATATAATTTGTAAATTTATTTATGTTCTCTTTTTATTCGGGGTGTAATTTAAGTAACATACCATAGTGGGTTTATCTCGGGCACATCTATAAATCATTGTTAAGTTTACCTAGGGCTATTTTAGATTTAGAGTCTTTTGTTTACTTCCTGATCACCGATACTGGCATGAAATTATACTATAAGTAGCATCAAATGTGTTTTCATGTAGAGGGTATTGTGGAGTTTGGACTTTAGATTTGAACTTAGGATTTCTGGGAGGTAACCCTCCTAGTGGTGTGTTCTATGTCCCGGGTTTAAATTATGTAGTGTGTTAGCGAGATAGACATGTTTTGACCATTACAATATATATATATATATATTGTAATGGTAAGAATTGTCCCTTCATGTAACAAAATCTAGAACATAGGCAAAATACATTAAAGCTGATCAAATCTGGATGCTGGGATCCAGAATCCAGAAAACATCCAATCCTTTCACCTCTGCTCAATGATCTAATACCCTATGGATGACACTTCTCAACTTACACAGACATTCAATTTAATCATGGTCCAGCAGTCACCCAGAATAAAACAAGAGACTCATAAAATAGCTAACTTAACACTGATTTAGACAGATATACACACATATGATTAAATGATTAATTATGGAACCTAATAGAATGACCTATAAATAGATATAATGATGTATGTGCAATTAAATTTAGAATTAGATAAAATGAACTCATGGACAATAAAGTATGGAAACGAGTTATATTTTAAATATTATTAATTTAATAAAACAATAACAAATAGTAAAATTAAAATATACAAAATTTTGTAATGAGAACATGAGAGATTATGCATGCAGGCATTGCATAACTAATGAGATTAATGTTACATATTATTTCATCATCAAGTGTTCAATCAAGGGTAGTGAACTATTTAAGTTTAAGCCTATATTAATATACCAAATTTCTAGCCCTTATGTATTCTGCTAAATCATATGGAACTTAATAGCCAAAGTTATACAATTAACTTAATAGCACTCCTATGGTGTCTATTTATATCAAGTTAAGTCAAGCACTTAATCAGGATCACAGATACACAGGTTAGTGTGATAACCTACATTAGGATATACACTGGCACTAGGTAAGTGTTTAATATAAAGGGAGAGATAACTGGGTTATAATAGGTTTACCTATATATTCTATGGCACATATTAAAATATTAATAAAGCTAGAAGGTGCAAATAAGTCATTATTCATGAGCTTCAGTCTCAATGGCTCAGTTGCTTTACAACTGCTCAACTTGCTATGAATAGGAACATTAGTAGTTCAGGATGTCAGATAAGCATTAATAATCTAGGTCCTTGTGCCCTTGTTCTAAAAGAGTGTGCTTTACCTGAACTAAGTGGATAAGTGTGACCTTCACCAGCAACTCATCAAGAATCATGCAGCAAGCAGATGTACGTTGTGTACTTAGTAAGGACACATATACAACTTATACATATATAATGCAAATATATAAAATTGTATTAGCATGCCTTAAAAATAGATAGCATCTATTTGCACATCTATACAACCCAGTTTTCAAATTTAGTATTTCAAATATACTATTTAGAGACTAAATTAATTAGCAACCTAGTTTAAGGTTATTACCTGCATCTCAACATATATAAATCTAAGGAGGATAAAACATATTTGCAGGATAATTATGACTAAAACATTAAAATATGCTTTAACAATATCTCTGTGGCTAGTTCATATGATGTATGAGTTACATATATAAATAGTTATAATTTATAACTAGAGTTAAGCAAACTACAAGTTTAACTAAAGAATGACTCATCATTAGAATATTAATACCTGAAATTAATAAAATAATAATAACATGATGTTGAAACAGCAAGTGAGACAAATAGTAATTCAATTTTTTATTATAGCGAAGATTTGAAATTATCTTTGCAGATCGATAAGCTAAAATTATACTTATAAATACTTACAGTTTTGAGTTATTTGGCATATTAAATACATAAAATATTAAAATGATAAAATTATGGAATAAAGTGAATAGATTAGAAATAGACATAAAAGACTGCAGAAAATTATACATTTAGTTTAAAATAGATTAATAGGGTTTTACATTTTAAAAGAGAATTGAATATCACAAGTTTTACAATCAGACAAGATTTAAACATTAGCATTTAACGGTTTTCTTTGCAGATTTTAGAAAAGGTGTTTGGGAAAGGCAGATTTAATAAATAGCTAGCTTTTAAAATAAAGAATTGAAAGTCACAGTTTATGAACAGGGCTCTGAGTGAAAATTTATCAATTTACTGGTCAGTTGTCTTCATAGCAGTTTCTGGGGCATTTGGGAGGATAATAAGTTGACACTTTTTGTGATAATTTAAAATTAATGGACATTTTCCATGAGCTGCTTTGCTGGTGTACATCATTATGTTTTATCAGACCAAAGTTCTTTCCATCCCCAGCAAGAAAAGAGGTGAGTTATCACCTACTTTACCCCATCATTTGAAGGTGAAACGAAGGTGGGTTCTGTTTACAATTCACTTATTATGTATCTGATCGATCCTTGGCAACAAAACTTTAAGTATTTATATTTTTCTAACTCAGGCCACTTGTTTAATTTTACAAGCTTGTCTGCATTTATTTATTTTAGAAAAATATATTTAATTGCTAAAACAAATAGAAAAACCCATTATATTATTTTAGAAAAACATTTTTAATTATGATAAGGAATTTAGATTTTGTTTTTTTACTTTTTTCCACCTGCAGTTTATTGTGACAATGCTATAAAATTTTGCAAATTGTTATTAACATTTTATATTTGTAAAATCAAGTTCACGCTATTTTAGGACTATTGCATG
Source organism: Epiperipatus broadwayi (assembly GCA_028023455.1). NCBI lineage: Eukaryota > Metazoa > Onychophora > Udeonychophora > Euonychophora > Peripatidae > Epiperipatus > Epiperipatus broadwayi. The sequence goes on along the minus strand of JAQFVV010000133.1, from coordinate 3,190,592 downwards.
ACCTAATTTAAAAGTTGTTTACCAGCAAGAACTAATAATTGCTTTGATAATTAGTAGAAAATAAATTTTATTACCTTACATGCAGAATAACAACAATAGACATCATAGTTATATACATATGCGATTTCAGTAATATAACCATAAAATTGACTAATAATTTAGACTAAAATATTTTTAAACTAAAATCTTTTAAAATGCATACATATCTGTAATCTATACATATACTATTAAATTACAGACTTACCGTTTGCATATATATATATATATATATATATATATATGCAATATTGCATATATAGTAATTTGAGGTTGTTGAAATGGGTACTATGAGAGGGTTTAAACCTGGAATAGAGATAGGTGTGGGGGTAAAATATGTGAAGCAGGCAGGCTGATAAAACTGACTGTTTCAATATATATATATGTAATTCAATTAATTTATAAACACTTGGAGAGAAATAGTTGCATGCTGATGGATGAATTAAAAAGTTATAATTTCCTAAAAGTTGTTTAAAATATAGAAGAAAATGAACTTTTTAAAATTAATATGTTAAAATTATAAAAACAATTACATGATGTATCTTTAATGACCTGAAAATAATCTTTGATTATTATTTATTTATGTGTTTTAAAAAATATATAATGGAATTCTTATAGTTTCACTTATTTCCTATATAACCACAGATAATATTTTATATTTCCTGCAAACTTGCAAATCTTCAATAATGTCTCAGTTAGCTTATCATATTTGTATTCTGTTGTCAATATTTTTCTGTTGGATCCAATCTTTGTCATTAGAGTTAAGATTTATTTAAGCTTTATTTCTACTGCAGTTCTTTTAAAATGTTCCAACTGCCAAAAGTAAAAAAATCTTCATTTAAAAAAATGCATTTCTATAATTTCAAGTGTTTTTTCTTTGCAAACAATGCCTAAAGAAGAACTATCTTTACATTGATCAATAGCTCAGCATCGAAAACAATCCTGCTAAAGAACTAAGATTTTAAAAAAAGTATCTGGTAAAATTTTATTTTTATAATTTTAATGTATGTTAAGTTTTACATTTATTATGTAATATTTACAGGTTTTATAGCATATGGGTAGAAATTCCTATGATTATAATGAGTTAAACTTATAGTTAATATGAAGTTATACTGATAAAATATATCTGGTTTATTTTACGTGCAACTGGAGATATTAATCTTGCATGTTTGGTATTTAAAATATGTGGTAAATATTTCAAACAGGTACACAGTATTTTAAAGTTATCAGAAGTGAATAATTTTATATTTTATACTATCACAGCATATTTCTCATTTAATGTTTCAACTCATTTTCTATTTTTTTAGTTAATTAATTTATTAACAGTTACTCTTTATTAGTATGTCCATGTTGTTTTAATATAAGCTTTTATGCTGTCCATTGCTGTTGAATAATCTTAGCTTAGATTTAAATATTTTGTACTATTTTTGCATATTTTAACAGTCATTTGGCTGAGACATGTGTGTTCTCATTCATTGTTTTCAGATAATGATTGAAGTATGCATTTTTGATATATATTTATCATTATTAGTGTAATTTGCTATCTTGCCTAAGTTTAGAGTCGATATATGCTTAATATCACTGTATTTTGATATTTATTGGGTATTGTGCTTTGCAGGATGTGCTTTGCTCATAGTGCATTCTATTCTCCATAACTGGATTATTTTGATATCTTGTTATAATATATTTGTATAGCCTGTGTGGCTAGGTCCCATGGAGATGACTATCTAGAATTTATATTATATTTTTATATAGCTAGTTTATCTTAATCCCTTGAGAGAATTATATTTTGGTGTCTGTTTCTTTTTCTTTAGGTAGTGAGACAATGTCCACACCTACATTTTGTTTGCATGAGAGATAGGCCTGGAGACCACCAATCTTTATAATGAAGTGTTTGTCCTGGATAAGTTACTCACTACTTTTGTCCCTTATGTGAATTTAGAATTTGTTTCCACCATTGAAGATGTAAATTATCATGTTCCATTTAGATGTTATGGCAAGAATAGATGTTAGATTTGAGGTATTAGTTCATCAGCATGCAATTTATCATTAATAGTGCTTTAGTAATTTGGCTCATTATCTGTACCATGCTACTGAACATTGCTAATAGTTCACAAGCAAACTAATTGGCTAGAATTAATTTAAAATTGTATATTTTAAAACACTTAGTTATCCAAGCTATATTCAAACACAAAATTTTATTTTTATCAGTAGCTGAGAAATTTCTTCACTGGAATTGTAAGTCATTCATTGTATCAATATATTATTTTTATGTGGACATTAAGTTAAATATTAATTTGTGTGTATGACTTCTGATGATTGAGTCATATCCATTCATAATTTATGTTAATTATAAAGCAGAATTTAGTCAACTCAGTAACAATAGAGTTTAATATTTTAAAAGAGAATATTATTTGAACCCAGTTCCTAATAGTTAAACAAATAATATTTAGTTTCATTTGTGTACTTCATACCATAATACAATAGCTAAGCACTGATTTAAAACTAGGGATTTATTTTACAGACCCTTTTATAAGACTTAAATTGAAGCTGCTGTTATTTGTCTGTTTCATTATTAAGCGTTTGTTTAATGTAATTACCAAAATTTTAAATAAGTGTAGTAGTATATTAGCTGTACATTTCAGCTGGTTACTTTAGTTTAATAGTTTAATTCCAAACTTATAGAAATATATTGTATTTGTGTTTTTGCAAAGAACAGCTGTAGCCTAAATACTTGGCTTATACTTTTTTAATTTACTGTAATTGTAATTGAAAATGCATTATCTAGATATTATGTAAGTATGCATTTGTGATAACAGCACCTATATTGGTTTGTAGCATTTTAAAAAATTGTTTTTATTATTTTTATTTTGTGTTATTAATAAATTATAGTATTTTATCCAATCTTCATTGTCGGTTTATTTTTTATATGCAAAGTAAGTGCGTGTTTGCAAAATGTTTGTAAAATGTTTTTCTTAAGTTCTAAACCATTTCAAATTTTAGAGATTTCAATATATCAAATAAGCAATAATATGCTAGAGAAGCAATTTTATGGAGATCCTGACATTTCATTTGGTTACAATTGTTTTAGGAGAGTTTTTCAGTAAAAATAAATAATGCAAATCTCAGATTAAATATTTATTTGACATTGAATAGATTTTATTTTATGTTATTAATTCTGACCACATTATTGCATTTATTTTCTTAATCAAATTAACAATACAATTAGTTGTAATCACTTTATTGGTTTTTCATGGATGATGGAGGGATATAAAAAATACCCTTGACTTTCTATTATTCTGGATGATGTCCTGGTTAAAAGGTTAAATTATTCCAAATTTTATGCTATTATTTTGTTTATTATTAGGCATATTTATCAATTTTCTTTTATAATTTAATTATAATTGTTGTTATTTGATGCTAAGACACATTAGCCTTAGTGAAGTGAATGTTTCCATAGCCTATTAGAATGTCTGCCATGTATGACAACACAATACTATAGAGAAGATCCAAACATATACGAAAGAATCTTGAGATCATCATTGTTATTTCATTTTATTTAAAAGTTATTGATTGAAATTGCTATTATAACTGTGTTGAGGCATATGAAGAACTTTATTTTCAATTGTACCATGTGACAGGTACTTTTCACTTTCACTTTACTCTGCAAGAGTAAAGTTCATTTCAGATCATATTGGTAAATGATATACATGGCATTTTTAAAGGCATTAAAGAAGATGTGAGAACCAATAAAATGTTATCATTTTTGTTTTAAATGTTTATAGCTCAGATAATGTGTTTTTGATAAATGGAGAAATTTATTTTATTCTAACTTATTAATTAGGGAATGATTGCACTTTTCTCTCTTTTCACAAGTTATTTACTTAAATTATAATAATTTATTTTATGATTTAAGTATTTTTTTGTCTTAACTGCATATCTCTGCAGGTGAATTTTTTATAACTATCTGACCTCTGAGCATAGCCCACGTTTTATTATTACAGATCTATAATTGTATATAAGAGTCCCAATGTGTGTTATTTATTGGTGAAGTTTATTGTCAAACTTAGAAATGGCTATTGTTATTAGGTTTACTTCATTTTACAGAGGTTAGAGATGGCTGCCCAACTATAGTGGCTATTGATGGTTATAGCTAGCCACAATAAATTTAATAGACTTCGATTGGAGTCAATCTTAATATTGTTTGCATTTGCATGGATTAATTATTCATTAATAAAACATGTTTGCCAATAATAAATTGTTTTGTAAGCCATAGCTATTATGTGAATATTTATTATATGATCTGATCTTTTGCCATCCTAAGAAAATTTTAATTGCTTAATTTATGATGTTGCAGTCTGTAAGCAATTCTGAAGAACCATTTATTGATTTTTAGTATTTATTGTGATATGCCTTATCTAGTTGTCATGTTGGCACTTATGCTATGGTAATTATTATTTAAAGAGATTTCTGTGGACCAAGAAGCATACAGACAAAAACCACATTATAGTAATTAATGATTTAAATTTAAGGGTACAGTGTTTGATGTAAGGGTATAGTCATATAATGTAGATTGTTTTGATTGGGGAGAAGAATAGGAACAAGATGTCTTATTAATACTTTGGTACCGTTAAATACTAAGAAAAGTTTAAAATTTTTGTTTAGTGCTAATATGGATGATTCTAATATTTATGAGGATTTGGGAGGATCCTGAGATTTACAGTCACCTAATATGCAAACTCTGTATCTCAATGTAGAATTAAAAGAGGAAAGGGCAGATATAGTTAATCCAGAAAAAGCCAAAGTAAAGAAAAATATACATGAAGATGTGCAAAATCAATTATTTATAATATTGCAAAATCTATGTATTTAGATTAAAATTCAAATAGTGAATTGAAAAGTCAAATGCAAAATTCAAATACTGAATTGAAAAGATGGATGAAAAATTTCAATAGAAAATTAGAAAATCAGAGGCAGGAGATAAAGGAGATTTTCAAATACCATATACAGGATTTGAATAATGAGTTAAAAAATCAAGTGAAAGAAGTAAAAGAATATTAAGGAACTTTTGAATTTGTTAGTAATGATGAGGAAAAGAAAGAAATAGAAAACATAGAAGGTAAGACATCTGTGAGAATACAAATATGAATGTGAAAGTAAGTAAAGAGTCTATTAAATTAATCAGAGAGGTTGTGATAGAGAATAAACAGTCTATTGTTTTAGTACTTGATAAAGCTTTGAAGCCTATTGAAGTTGTTAATCAAGGTAGAGAGTCAGTCTCCAGAATAATAGTAGAGTGCATAGAACCTGTTGAATTAATCACTAGAAATGTGAGAGGTAATGAATATTTAAAAGTAGAGTGAATTTCTTTAGATATAAAATATACAAAAATTTTAGAAAGGAGTTATTAAAAGTTACTGACATTACAAGTATTAAGTTTAAAAATAAAAAAAAGAGAACTAGATAGAGAATATAAGTTTGAAATGCAATTTTAGTTATTTAAATATAATTTCTAGGATAGATATTTACAAAGAACTATTGTTCAAAAGTAATAATTATTTAGTCTTCAATTTAAAATTTATGAGAGGAGAGTATGATCAAATAGAGTTCCTGGTAAAGCAACGATAAAGCTGAAAATTAAGAAGGCAGAAAAACCCCAAATGAATTTTCTTTATGAAATGTATGACAGAAATATAAAATTATGCAAAGCAAAAATAAAATTATAAAGGAAAAGAAAACCCAGATGAATTTTCTTATGAATAGTCTTGATCAAATGAGAAACTGTAAAAAAGCTAAAGTAAAACTGAAAATGATTAAAGATATATCATTTGAAAATTGTCTTATAAAATGATTAGTATAGAAAGGGATGTTGAAAAAGCTAAAGTGAAACTTAAATAAAAAAGCTAAAAGAAAATTAATGAAAATGTTTTTAAAGAAAATAGTAATCCAGTAAGAGATTTAGATAAAGCTAAATTTAGGCTGAAAGTGATCAAAGATATGTTATTTGAAAATGTTTTTAAAGAAAATAGTAATTCAGTAAAAGTCTTAGGTGAATCTAAAGTTAAGCTTAAGAGAGCAAAAAGAAAGTTCATCAAGGTAGATAATTTTAAGAAGATATTAGACAAAGTAAGAGTAATGCCAAAATGAAGCTCAAGATAGTTGAGTTACAATCTCTAAGCAAAGAACTTAGTAAATGAAAAGAAGTAAAAACAGTGAAGACAGAATTCAAAAGTATCAAGCAAAAGAGATTTGAGAAGAGTTCTATTTAAAAGTATAGTTGTAAAGAAAATAATATAAAAAAAGATTTTTGACTTACAAGAGATACCTGTAATGCCCGAAACTTACTACCATATCCAAAACAAAATTGAGCCTTCTAAAATTCTTGTATTGTTAACTTATGAGATAATTAAAATGTTTGATTTTGAAATGCTACATTAAATCCTAAAAATTCATGATTTATTTAATTTTTTTATTTGTACCTGTGGGAGAGTTTAACCCAGTGCTTTTGGCACTTGGTATTCAATTAATATTATTTGTATATAATATAGATGCTATTCTTAAAAAAAGTAATAATATTTAAATGATAGTGTGCTATCCATTTTGCCTAGTTATAGTTTATATTAGTTATGTCAGTTTCATTCCAATGCTGTATCATGTTATAACTTGACAGACTATTCTAAATAAAATAGTAAGCTAGTACAGTCTTAAAATTTTAGTAAGCTGTTATTTAGTTCTAAATAATTGTAGGAAAAATATCTGGATAGAGAAATATAATAGTATTATTATAATAATTACTTAAAGCCAGTTATTTAAATAGTTTATTAACAGTGATAGTTTAATTAAGTAGTTTGTTTTATAAATATTTACAAATTGCAATTAGTTATAAAATAGTAAAATTAATTAAAGTAAGGTAAGCTAATTAGTATTAAATAAAGTCAATTTAAACATAACATTAACTTCCTATAAAGTAAATGTGTGTGTATGTTAAATTTAGTGCACATGCTAGTATTTTGGGTTTCTTACTTTTACATGTTTGCATAAATATTTTTTTAAAAAATATTAGCGTTCTAAAAATATATAAAAAATATTTAAAAAATTAATATAAATTTCGATTAATTAATAATTAAAATAATATCTTAACACTTCTGATAAGTTTATTTAATACAGAAAATTATTTTATCTTTAATTAAAATCACAAATAATTATTGTTGGTTTAATTTTAGTTATTATTTTAATTTATTGAACTGTTATGTAATAGAATTCCATTGATCTTGATAAACACATTATTATTTTTATATAATTACTGCCATCTTGTGAAATGTATAGTTTCCATAGAGGTTGCTAAAAATCAATGGGATAGGCTTAATTAGGTTAACACCTATTAATTTCAATAAAAATACTCAGTTCATTTTGTTTTTGTTTAGTCTGGCCTCTTAACTTTTTCTGGAATCATCAGTTCATTGCATCATGAATATTGCTACATTTTTATAATTACTTTTATTTTATAATAAACAGTAATAAATTAAGAAAATTATATCACTTCAGTCTATAATGCTCATGTAAATATTTTTAAGACATTCTGTTTCTATGTTTTCTACAATTATGAACTTTCTATATTAATGCATTGAGAAAATTTAGATTTTATTTTAAAACATAGAATGGCAGTTTTAAAGCAAGTATTGATTTAGCTAAACCAAGAAAAATGAGCATTTTTAAAGTTAAACTAACTATTTACTTATTTATATTTATTTAATAATATTTATCTTGTATAAAAAAAAGAAATTTAGCATGAAAAAAATTGATAAATATCAAATTTTTTTTAAAAATTTTGCAATGACATTTAAATGTCTTTCAACACCTGCTTATAAAAGAAACGTTATATATATATATATATATTCTAACCATGCCGTTTGCAGTATCACTTCTGGGCAGTATATTATTAAACAAAATGGGTCTAGCTCAGTTAATGATTACGTTTGGTTAAATGCGAACAATTAATAAATAAAATATTCTGCATTAATATTAAATGTTCCATTAGCTCAAATTCAAAAATAAGAATAAGGTTCAGTTTATAAAATAAATCAGTAAATATTTATTATTTTCATGAGACTTGGAAGTGAAAATACTGATGACAAGAAAGATTAAATTGAACCAATATCCCACAGGATACCACCTCAATGGTATAAGAACACTATCCCCCCTATTATTATCTCCAATAAATAAACTTATAGCATTCTTACGACTTTAATAAATCCTACTCATTAAGATTAAGCTAATAATTAAATCTTAATCTTTTAGTTATAATAATTTAGCTCAATAAAATCTCAGGCTCATAAAATTATTCTAAGATAATCAAAACACGGTAGTAAAACATGATAAGGGATTTTTATGTCATACTCTACTACACTTAATTAATAATAATAATAATAATAATAATAATAATAATAATAATAATAATAATAATAATAATAATAATAATAATAATAATAATAATAATAATAATAATAATAATAATAATAATAATAATAATAATAATAAAATAATAATAATATTCGTCATTGGAAGGACTAATTTTTACATATCTTTTTCTCTTAACTATAATCTTTATTACCATAATAAAATAATAAAAATACTATAATATAATCTTTTATCTTCATATAAGAATGTAGTAAATATGTGGTAGCATTTGGTAATGAAAAATATATGTGTGGCAACAGATAGCATTATAATTCAATGTACCATTATAATAATTAATTTATGACCATAATATAATGTAAAATGTGATTATTTAAATAAATAAATACCAAGAAAATATTTGAATTCTTAAAATAATTCTTTATTTATTTCCATGCAAAATGTTATGTTTGATTCAATTATTCTGTGTTTTAGATGCATTGTAATGGGAAAAAGAAATAGTCTGAACACACAAATTAAAAAAAAACAAATTTAACAAAGTTTTATTATAACACTAAAACAATATAACAAATTATTTACAATATTTACACTTGACATCCTAAATTTGCACCGTTATACATTTTTTATTTAGAACCTAGTTAAATCTTCACTCTGACTTAAAGTAATAATAATAAAACAATATGATTTTATTTATCTCTTTGTGATCAATCTTATGATAAAATTACATTTATTTATACTTATTTAAAACATATCATATCTTTAACTATTATTTAACCATGCTTCTTTTTTAAAAAAAAAAACATCTATTGAAACATAGTACTGAAAAACATAAAAATAATAATAATCGAGCATGGATATTTTTCGCTAGACAATTTCATTTTGCAATATTAAATAAGATCATATAAAATATCTACTGATAATTTATTACTAGATTGTGTGGATATCGTTGTTCTCTACACTATGATTATTAAATATATCCCTTTTAATATTACTCTAATACTATATAGTTGTGATCACTGTTATATTCCCTATTATTTAATAATACAAAGCTGTACATATTCTTATTGTTTATATTGTTTTACTTTATAACATTATATCTTTAAAATATGCAATACTCATTAAAAAATGAAATAAAATATTTAAAAGTTATTTAATATTTCAAAAGCAACTTTGCCTTACATATTTTATTCCTGAAATTTATTTTATTTCCAAAATAAAATCTAAACATATTTTATTATTATTTTTCCTTTTGGGTCTGTTGGATTTTCAATTCCAATTTGCACAAACTATAGTTCTTCTTACAAGTAAATGAACTTATCTCATTCAGACAATAGCATAACTTAAACTCTAAATTATGTATTATTTCTTTTTAAAGTAACCATAGTGTGTGATGTAGTTACTTTGGAAATCTAGATAGTGACTAGATGTGTAGGACTAGGGAAGAAAAACTAGAGTATAACTCATAGTGTATATCGGAGAACAATACCATGGCACAGTGGATCTATAAGAAATAGAGGCATGACCTATACTTAAAAAATAGACACTGTCCACAAATAAATATACACCTACAGGGCTTTGTTAACTGTTTTGCATATTTACTAAGATTACAAAATACTATTCATATTCCTTTATTACATCCTACCTTAATATCTATTGGGTTCATGTTCACAAGATTACAACCAAGACATTATCTTATCATTATTTCCTAAAAGATTTATCAAATATTACATCAACAAATAACTAACTTACATATTTAAAATAATAAACAAAATTCAATTATAATTAGAGTGATCTCACTAATCCACAAGAAAAGTCTGCTTTACTTTCTTATTTTATATTCCAAACACATACAAATTAATCATATAAATACTTTGAACATCCAATAATATGAAAGTTTTTAAAAGAATCACATAAATATTCATCATCATGTTGTATTATATTACTAATATAAAATTAAAGTATGCATATTCCCAAAATAAATCCTAATCTCATAATTTAAATATGTTGTACAAATGTGTTTGCCTATAATTCAACATTTATACTTCCATACATTATAATTCATTGGCAATCTGCAAAAAAAAAAGGAAAACAAAAATATACATCATAAATTATATCAATATTCATTAACTATTACCCAAGTGATATTTACTTGCAGTCTTCATTTCCATCAATTAGATACAACATTTCAAACATGAAACACATCCATACTTTTATTTAAATGTTCTTATTTAAATTATTAAATTATTCTACTATAAGATTATAATATTATCAATAAATTAATATTGATGTTCCTATTCTTATAAACCAAAAAATAATTACATTTAAAAAATAAATGTCAAAAACCATATCTTTGTAAATCTTTTCACTTGAGACTAATTTTTTTCATAAGTTCAAATATTTCTATTTTCTTTCTCGATAAGTTCTTTTTTCAAATATTCTCCTAAGAGCAATTTTTACAACTCCCCCATTGTTAAGTTTTTACTTGCTTGATAACAAATAAATGTTCCCAAGTTTGCACATGTGCTGTACTACTCCCAGTATGAAAATATCAGATTTAAAAAATGAATAATAAAAAAATAATATGACATCTTTTAGAATCTTGAAAAATTAAATAAAATAATCATTGATCCATCCTGTGAAAGTCTATAGAATAATAGTTTATAGTTTCTATAGTCCAGAATGATGATTATTAAAATCATAATATTAAAAAAATAATCCATTGAAGCTTCCATATTAGAATATTCTATGTCAGCATAATGATGTATCATGGCCCATTGGCTTAGCTCAAACTATCCAGATAAACTATTTGTGCAATATAAGATATTTCCCTAATTTCATATTTCTATTTACTCACATATTTTATTTCATTGTAGGTTTTTTCTTTAGGATAATCTATTGCTATTTATTATCTACTTTCCATGGTTTCATTATTGTCTTAAATTTCAGTTTTTTAAACAATTTTATGAGCACGTATAACCCTATATACCTCAGGTTTTATAACATATGCTTTTGTAAATATTTTCATTAGTCTTTACTTAAGATAATTTCTTGAAATGTTTATAATGTTTTCCTTCAAAAAGGATAAAACATTTATTTCTATAGCATTGTTTCCATAAATTATTATATAAAATATACTTGTCATATAACTTATTAATCTTGGACAAGACTATTTTGCTGTTATATAAAAATAATGTGTACTCCATTTTTAATCAGAAAATAGCTTTTCTATTAAGCTTTTTGTACAATGTCCATAATAATAATTTACTTACTGGAATAGTCTTCTTGGTTAGTATTATTAATATTATATTCACAATTATTATACTTATTTTTAAAATTTCCATTAAATACGTTTTACTTATCGGCATTTCTATATTTTTATTGTGAAGTTATATTAAGTTTCTGATGAATACTCCTGGTAAAAGAACTTTTAAAATTAGCAATGCATATTCAAAATGAAGTTATTAAAATTATGTTTATTTTACACTCTCTTTGCAAAATACTTTAAAAATAAATATCCTATTAGTTTTGCAAATAAATTGTATAAGAGCACTAAAAAATTGACTAAAATAATAAAAATTTTAAAGTTATTATCCCTCGATAGCTACTGATATCGATCACTGACACATTTAATTAACACATTTTAATCACTCCTGACACCTCTGTACAATGGTATTTATATTCTATAAAATACCTCATCCTATTGGGGGATTCTTACTTTTCATTTGATATCAAATTTGCATAATGTTACAGTTTTACACAATTAAATTTCAAAATAAAAAATATGACTCATTATAATTTTAAAATATTATTTAAAAATATTGATCCTAAAATAATTATTATACATTACTGAAATTAATTAAACACTTTAAAATAACTTTGAAAACAATATTTAATAAATTTATTCCACCTTTACTATTTAATTTATCTATTTTATTTTAAAACAAAATATTTAAATTGTATTAACTGTATCCATTTTATAACATTGTTTAAAAAAATTTATAATGACTAACTAAATATTTGCTTTTGTGATAGGTAATAATTATATACAATTCTATAATGCAATTTTAAAATATTTTAAACTTTACTAATCTAAATACTAGCAAGAATTTGTGTATAACCATATATTATACAAGTCCCATGACTGATATAACTATGACAGACTGTATCCGATTTTCTGTCTGGGAATAAATAATAAATTGCAACACTTGTTGTATTAAATAAAATAATACAATAATACAAAATTTGGAAGAATAATTTGGAAAATATAAAATTAAATACAACTTTCACTACCATAAAGCTTACTTTTATAATATATGATATTAATTATAATTATTAAATATAATTTATAATTTTAAATATAACATTTATTTAACTATAAGTTTTAGACTATTAAAATTGAACTTTTTAAACATACTTTTAAATATTTATAGCTACATTATTTATTATGGCCAGTTTTCCAACCATATGTAATAACTATTTTTGAGCTTTATTCCACTGTTTTAAGGCTATTCATTATAATTTTATGCATTACATATGTTTATTTAACTTCAAATTGTACTTTTAAGATATTATTAATACAATATAAATATCACACCAAGAGAACATATTCTAAATTTAATTTTTTTTAATAATTTGCTGTAATAAGCTGATTCTGACCTATAGAAAACAGCACTACTAACGATCTGGAGATTTAGCTTAACGTAAACTGCACTACAAGGGCGCCATCTAGGCATCTGAACCTAGAAAAATTTACATAGTAGTCAGATACATAAGTTTAAAAAATATATTGGTTGATTCCGGTCATTAGCCCATTGTCACTAGCTCAGTGGAATAGCAGAGATTTATATTTTATAATAAATTTTCATCTAAGATACATTTCAATATTAATAAAGGAATAAAATAAGCTTATACACACAAACATTTATTAACACACATATAAATTTTGAATCACTTTAACATTACTTTTACTTTATATATTTAACTTGATTTTAAAATTTGATTTTACATTTTAATTTTTATAAGATTACATTTTAAATTTTATAAGTTCGCACAGATGGATTTATAAAATGTGTTTTACTGTTGAGTATAGATCAGTTACATAGATTACACAATCAAAAACATTTCAAAATAAACATAAACAATCAAAATATAAAATCATTGGTGGAATTGCAGAGAAAAATTCATAAGAAACCCAATGGCATTCATCATAAGATGCCCCATTTAAACCAATAACTTAAAATACATCCAAAATAAATACATCTTAGATACTCATCGTAAGGTATCAGTATTTACCAAATGTCTATATATTTTGATGAAATATGAAAAACAAAAACACAATGAACCTATAATGAATCCATGCAAGTGTCTATACCCAACTTAATTTTAATGCATTTTTATTTAGAGTGTCAAGTATGAATCGACTACCCAGATTTGCATTTGAAAAGAAAATATTCTATTCTTGTTTAACCTTAGGCCAAAAGTTCACAGTCAAACCAGCATCAATCTATCTGATACATTGATGTATACAATGTAGCATGAAAATATAACAGCACAATATACTATACTGTCAGGAATGGACATCTGAACAGTATAGTTAGAGAAGACATTGACTCTTGTCCAATACAGGAATATTACATCTGTATGGCAAGAAGAACAATAAAATAAAAACTCCATGGGAAGGGACCACGGCCCTTTTTGATGACTTACAATCCCATCCATAGGCAAAAAGATTTTGTGTGGCATATACAGTGATTTTGCCTGTAGTGAACCTCATACTATATCTAATTACACCAATATATCCAATCCATTGACCTAATTCAACTATGAAACAAATAACCTAAAATTACCCTCCCCTAATATAACTTTACAAATCTATATGGCCATTCACGCCCGACTTAAGTTTAACATTTATATAATTTAATTTAATGAAAAATAGAAATCATAATAAAAACTTAAAAGAACAAAAAAAATATATGGAAATGATTTTACAAAAAAGAAATACATCAAATAAAATTATAACTAATTAATAAATAATTTAGGTTGGTCAGATAGGAATCTATTTCTATTTTTTTAAATATGGAAAGTTTTTAATTTAATGTTCATGAATTATCTAAAGTTCTTACGGTTTTAAAAGGTCCATAGTCTCTGATTTTTTGTAATGGAAGGTGTTAATTCCCATGAAGTCATAAGGAGATCGATGTGCAGTTAACCATTGGTCCTTTATGGTTGATGGTATTTTTCAGACCTTGATGTCCTGTGGTCCACAATATTGAAAAATGTTTTATTTTTTTGAACTGAAGGAATTGAAAGTGCATCTTTTAATCCCTTAACCTCCAACTCCACACTAACACATATCTGTCCTCTCGTAATAACTAACTAATAATTTCCAAACTTTTCCTTTTATATTAATTTTAAGGATTCAATTGACATTACATCATCGATGTGATGGTTCTTTTGCTGAGGTCCGATTCCATTGTTTTTCTCTCCTATTTGACCTTTGCTTATACATTTTAAATACCCAAGAGTTAGTTTATATTTAACTAATTAAAACAATCATTTCCATTTTTCAATAACACCAATTAATTTGTTTTCCACACTTAAAGATATATTTTTATTTCTAAATCTTTTTAAGTTTTTGCTTTTAAAATATTTTTTCTATTTCTAATAAAGTTTTATTTTAATAATAATTTTTTTTATCTGTGATATTATATATATATATATTTGAGTTTAGATGATATTTAATTTCAATTTTCAATTCTTAAACAAAAGAAGTTTTTATTTGCGAACTTTTCTTTTTTCGTGTTTAATAATAAAAAAATAATGTAATGACATCTGTGCCCATTACATATCAGTAAACTTGCTTCAAAAAAATGAACAAAAAATATTTTACTTATGGTTAGTAATTATAGTACACGATTAATGAAAACATTTACAAAAACATTCGGTTAGTAATTTTTACAAAGATTATATACAAAAAAAATATATTGACTATCATTTTCTTAAAGACCATTTACATCTACACCTCCTCCCCCCAAGCATTCTATTTTTTTATACATTTTAATTTTACACATGGCATGACAAGCAAATTTTATATATTATTTATTTAAGAAGGTTGCACTGAGGTAAATATGTTTTAAGGAATAATGGGTTTACACTTGTATATTTGCAGCACAATTATAAATACCACCAACTTATTTATAACCAATTGAAATGCATACATAGGTTTACACTGAAGTAATTCCCAAAGCTACTCATTGTAAGGTACCACATTTTGATCATAAACGTCCATGGCTGTGCGCGCCTGTACACGTTAAAGCATAATATATATTAACAAAAAAAACCAAACATATTAATTGCAACCTTTTGACTTTCTTTTTAACAAAACACAATTTAATATTATTAATATTTTCTCATGTTTAATATATGTGCAATTTCTTTCTGGCAGCACTTTTATAAGATTTAATGTATACAGTTTTATGTAAATAGATAAGAATATTTCATTTTGAAAAAATTTGCTCAGGGTACTGGTGGTTTATTAAAGATTGTCCCAAGTTGGGTCACCAGTTATAATGATCCAGAGATTTAGCTTAACATAAGCTGCACTACAAGGGCGCCATCTAGGCATTTGAACCTAGAAAAATTTATGTAATAGGCAGATACATAAGTTAAATAAAATTTATATTGGTTGATTCCGGTCATTAGCCCATTGTCACTAGCTCAGTGGAATAGCAGAGATTTATATTTTATAATAAATTTTTATCTAAGATACATTTCAATATTAAAAAAGGAATAAAATAAGCCACTGCCAGTAATTAAACAGATAAACATTTATTAACGCACATATAACATTTGAATCATTTTAACATTACTTTTACTTTATAAATTTAACTTGATTCTAGAATTTGATTTTACATTTTAATTTCTATAAGTTTACATTTTAAATTTTATAAGTTCGCACAGATGGATTTATAAAATGTGTTTTTACTGTTGAGTATAGATCGGTTACATAGATTACATGGTCAAAAACATTTCAAAATAAACATAAATGATCAAAATATAAAATCATTGGTGGAAGTGCAGAGGAAAATTCATAAGAAACCCAATGGCATTCATCATAAGATGCCCCATTTAAACCAATAACTTAAAAGACATCTGAAATAAATACATCTTAGATACTCACTGTAAGGTATCAGTATTTACCGAATGTCTATATATTTTGATGAAATATGAAAAACAAAAACAATTAACTGATAATGAATCCATGCAAGTGTCTATACCCAACTTAATTTTAATGCATTTTCATTTAGAGTGTCGAGTGTGAATAGACTACACAGATTTGCATTTGAAAAAAAAAATTCTATCCTTGTTTAACCTTAGGCCAAAAGTTTGCAGTCAAATCGGTGTTAATCCATCTGATACATTGATGTATTCAATGTAGCATAAAAATACAACAGCACAATATACTATACTCTCAGGAATGGACATCTGAACAGTATAGTTAGAGAAGACATTGACTCATGTCCAATACAGGAATATTACATCTGTATGGGAAGAAGTACAATAAAATAAAAACTCCATAGGCAGGGACTGCGGCCTTTTTTGCCAACTTACAATCCCATCCATAGGCAAACAGGTTTTGTGCGGTTTATACAGTGATTCTGTCTGTAGCAAACCTCATACTACATCTACTAATTACACCAATATATCCAATCCAATGACCTAATTCAAATACGAAACAAATATACTAAGATTACCCAACCCTAATATAACTTTACAAATCTATATAGCCATTCACGCCTGACTTAAGTTTAACATTTATATAATTTAATTTAACAAAAAACAGAAATCATAATAAAAACTCAAAAAAAAAAAAAAATAAATGGAAATGATTTTACAAAAAAAGAAATACATCAAATAAAATTATAACTAATTAATAAATAATTTAGTTTTGTCAGATAGGAATTTATTTCTATTTTTTTTAAATATGGAAAGTTTTTAATTTAATGTTCATGAATTATCTAAAGTTCTTACAGTTTTAAAAGGTCCATAGTCTCTGATTTTTTGTAATGGAAGGTGTTAATTCCCACGAAGTCATAAGGAGATCGGTGTGCATTTAAACCATTGGTCCTTTATGGTTGATGGTATTCTTTGGACCTTGATGTCCTGTGGTCCGCAATAATGGAAAATGATGTTTCATTTTTTTGAACAACTGAAGGAATTGAAAGTGCATCTTTTAATCCCTTCACCTCCAACTCCGCACTAACACATATCTGTCCTCTCATAATAACTAACTAATAATTTCCAAACTTTTTCTTTTATATTAATTTTAAGGATTCAATTGACATTACATCATCGATGTGATGGTCCTTTCACTGTGGTCCGATTCCATTGTTTTTCTCTCCTATCTGACCTTTGCTTATACATTTTAAATGCCCAAGGGCTAGTTTATATTTAACTAATTAAAACAATCATTTCCATTTTTCAATAACACCAATTAATTTGTTTTCCACACTTAAAGATATATTTTTATCTCTAAATCTTTTTAAGTTTTTGCTTTTAAAATATTTTTTCTATTTCTAATAAAGTTTTATTTTAATAATATTTTTTTTTATCTTTGCGATTATATATATATATATTTGAGTTTAGATGATATTTAATTTCAGTTTTCAATTCTTAAACAAAAGAAGTTTTTATTTGCGAACTTTTCTTTTTTTCGTGTTTAATAAAAAAAAATAATGTAACGACGTCTGTGCCCGTTACAATATATATATATGTGTGTGTTTTTTTAATATGTAATTCAGTTAATTTATAAATGTTTGGAGAGAAAAAGTTGCATGCTGACTGCTGAATTAAAAAAGTTATAACTTCCTAAATGTTGTTTAAATTATAGAAGAAAATGAAGTCTAAAATTAATATGTTAAAATTATGAAAACAGCTAATTGATGCATTTTTAACAACCTGAAAATAATGTTTGAATATTATTTATTTATATGCTTTAAAAAATTATAATGTAATTCTTATAATTTCTTAGTATCGCCGTGAACATATTATAACTCTGGAAAACTTGCCAGTCTCCAATAATGTCTCAGCTAGCTTATCATATATGTATTCTGTTATAATATTCATGCTTGTCTTCATGTTATAAATATTTGTCTGTTGGATCCAATCTCGTCATTAGAGTCATTATAATTAAGATTTCTTTAAGCTTTATTTCTACTACAGTTCTTTTAAAATGTTGCAACTGCCAAAAGTAAAAAAGAAATCTTAATTAAAAAATGCATTTCTATAATTTCAAGTGTTTTTTTTTGCGAACAATGACTAAAGAATAACTTTCTTTACCTTGACTGATAGCTCAGCACGAAAAACAGTCCTGCTAAAGAACTAAGGTTTAAAAAAACATTAGGTAAAATTTAATTTTAAATTTTAAAATGTTAATGTATGATAAGGTTTACATTTATTATGTAATATTTATGGGTTTTATAGCAAATGGGATAGGCATTCCTACCGTTATATAGAGTCAAGTTTATAGTTGATATGAAGTTGTACCGACAAAATATATCTGGTTTATTTTACATGCAACTGGAGGTATTAATCTATCATTTTAGGTATTTAAAATATATGCTATATATCTCAAATAGGAAAACAGTATTTTAAAGTTATTAGAAGTGAATAATTTTATATTTTATTCCATAACAGCGTATTTCTTTCTCATTTCAAGTTTCAACGGAATTTCTATTTCATTAGTTGATTAATTTATTAAAAGTTACTCTTTATTAGTATAACCATTTTGTTTTAATATAAGCTTTCATGCTGTAAATTGCTTTTGAATATTCCGTGCATAGATTTAAATTTGTTTTACTATTTTATTTATTTTTAACAGTCGTTTGGCCAAGATATGTGTGTTCTCATTCATTGGTTTCAGCTATTGATTGAACAATGTATTTTTGATATAGATTTATTATTAGTGTACTTCACTATCTTGCCTAAGTTTAGAGTTGATGCATGCTTAATGTCAGTGTGTTTTGATATTTATTATGTATTGTGCTTTGCAGGATAAAAGAATTCTCCCAATAGTGTGTTGTTTTCTCCATGAGTGGATTATTTTGATATATTGTTATAGTATATTTGTATAGCCAGTTTGGCTATGTTCCATGGAGAGGACTACCTAGAATTTGTATGATATTTTGATATAGCTTAATCCTATGAGAGGATTATATTTTGGTGTGTGTTCCTTTTTTCTTAGGTGCTGAGAAAACGGCCAAACCTTTGTTTACCTGAGATATAAGACTGGAGACCAACAATCCTTTTAATGAAGTGTTTGTCCTGGAGAGGTTACTCAGTATTTTTGTCCCTCATGTGAATTTAGAATGCTATTCCACCATGGAAGGTATAGATTATCGTGTTCTATTTAGAAGTTATGGCAAGGTTAGATGTTAGATTTTAGGTACTAGTTCATCAGGGTGCACTTTATCATTAGAAGTGCCTTATTGATTTGGATCAATATCTGTATTGTTCTACTGAACCTTGCTAGTAGTTCACAAGCAAACCAATTGAATAGAATTTATATAAAATTTCATATTTTAAAACACTTAATTATCAAACGAATATTCAAACACAATGTTTTATTTTTGTCAGTAGCTAAGAAATATTCTTCACTAGAATTGTAAGTCATTCATAATTATTATTATTATTATTATTATTATTATTATTATTATTATTATTATTATTATTATTATTATTATTATTATTATTATTATTATTATTATTATTATTATTATTATTAATTTGTGTGTTTGACTTCTGATGAATAATTAATACCAATTCGTAATTTATTTTAATTACAAACCGGAATATATTCAACTGGGTAACAGTAAAGCTTAATATTTTTAAAGATAATAGGATTTGAACCCAGTTCATATTAGTTAAACAAATAATATATAGTTCCATTTGTGTACTTCATATCATAATAAACATAGCTAGCCAGTGATTTATAATTAAGGATTTATTTTATAGACTCTTTTCTAATCTTAATTTGAAACTGTTATTATTTGTTTATTTCACATTAAGCGTTTGTTTAATGTAACGACCAAAATTTTAAATCAGTGTAATAGTATATTAGCTGTTTATTTCATCTGGTTACTTCGGATTAATAGTCTAATTCTAAACTTATAAAAATATATTATATTCGTGTTCTTGCAATGAACAGATGTAGTCTAAATACTTGGCTTATATATATTTTTTAATTTCTCTAATTATAATTGAAAAAGCATTATCTACAAATTATGTAACTAAGTATTTATGATAACAGCCTCTATATTGGTTTGTAGCATTTAACAATTTTTTTTATTATTTTTATTTTGTGCTATTAGTAAATTATACTATTTTTTTCATTCTTCGTTGTCGGTTTATTTTGTATATGCAAAGTAAGTGCGTGTTTACAAAATGTTTGAATCTAAATTCATTTTCGAACTGGAGCATCCTATTCTAAGTCTAATCACCATGTCAATCCTTAGAGATTATATTTTCTAATGACATAAAAATGAATCTCTTCTTGATAAACACATTTTTGTTTTTGCTGTCTTAATACCCATGAGATGTTAATAATTAAAAAAAAAGTGTAATAGAGAATGGGAATAGGATTTTGAAAAAGTATTGCTTTTTGAATAATTTTATGCGTGTCTAATAAAAAAAAAATCATTGCAAAAATCAATACTTATTGCCGTCATTAGTAGCATAAGCACAGCGGCTGATTATAGAAAAGGACTGAATTAAAGTCAAACTTCCACTTAAATATTGCCAGCTTTATTGTTTATAAAAAAATATTGTTGATAATAATTTGTAAGACCACTGATGAAAAAATTTCCAATTGCGTCTAGTTAGAAATCTATTAACATTACTTATAGAAAACGTACACATAATTTTTTATCATATCAGTATATATTAAAATAAAAAATATCTTAAATTAATTAAATTCTCCCATTTTTAGTAGTATTATTTTAACTTTACATTGCAAGTTATTATTTTTTATTTTTATTACAGAAGTTCCTGCGGAACCTGCAATACTTTCCACAATCTACACTCCATCACTCCCACTACTAGGCCATCAACTCTGTATGGCACCAAACATCATACATTCTGCTAATTATTACGTACAAACCATATATTTAACAGTAACATTGCCTAATGGTAGTTTTGTGGACATTTTCCAATTTACACGGGATTCAGTAGATGACCCAGGCACAGGAACAATTACACCAGGACTTTTCAATTCTTCTCTATTATTTCTTACAAATAACTCCTATGAAATTTGTTTTAAATACCTTTCATCTGACATTGTTGAATGTGAATTTGGCTGGTCAGCCTACTTGCCAATGGTTAATGATCCTAATGAAATAATGACACCTTTTTTAAATTTTAGAATACCATTTGGTAAGAAATTAAAACTATTTAATGATATTTTTCCTAAAACATGTATGAATTAATTACATTAACAATATTGTGTAAATATTAACAATACTTTGGCAAACTTGGCTTTTTTTTTGATTTCATGGTTATACCATAAGAATTCAAACCTGATTATTTATTTTATTAATGTAATTAATAAAGTAATATATCAGGAAATATAATGGAATCTTCATAGAAATTTGTTTTATATATGTTCAATTTGGTTGTAGATTCATCAATTAAAAATAAATTGTACATAGTCATTCCACCATGTACATGGTTACCTATTAGTTATCTTTAAAAATTCCTTAAACTAAAATTATTTGTCAAGAATTGTACTTTTCATTTTATTGTTAACATGATTATTATCAATTGTTAAAAGTGCCGTTATCATTACTTATATATATATATATATATATTGTAATCAGGTTGGTTACATGGAGCACAGCAACATAATTGTGTGTGCATATATATATATATATGATAACAGATGATGTTCTACCAAAATCACCATCAAGTGTAGTTTTCTGTTTACATAAACGTCAGAGCGAGTATTCACTATCTCGAACATTAATTCCACTTTCAGATCATGATTTCAAGCTATTTGCTATTGTCAGTGAAAGACAGGAATAAGAAACTAGATATAAACACAAACTCTGAGCATTTATGAAACAGTTTCTATTCAGCTTGCAAGCGTGAATCTTTTAGACACGATAATGTCTTCAAACTCAGCATAGCAAGCCAGACAGCTACATGGGCCTGATCTCAGTTCAGCATCACCACATAGTAGAAGCCTCTGCAATATACATCATTGCAAGAAAGACCTCAAAGGTACATTTATGAAAAACAAAAAAACACAAGTTAAAAAAAAACTTGCTAATGCTTGTATTTATGATAACAGATGGTGTTCTACCAAAAATACCGTCAAGCGTAATTTTTTGTTTTCTGTTTACATAAACGTCAGAGCGAGTATTCACTATTGCTAACTTTAATTCTACTTTCAGATCATGATTTCAAGCTATTTGCTATTGTCAGTGAAAGACAGGAATAAGAAACTAGATCTAAACACAAACTCTGAGCATTTATGAAACAGTTTCTATTCAGCTTGCAAGCGTGAATCTTTTAGACACATTAATGTCTTCAAACTCAGCATAGCAAGCCAGACAGCTACATGGGTCTGATCTCAGTTCAGCATCACCACATAGTAGAAGCCTCTGCAATATACATCATTGCAAGAAGGACCTCAAAGGTACATTTATGAAAAACCAAAAAACACAAGTTAAAAAAACTTGCTAATGCTTGTATTTATGATAACAGATGGCATTCTACAAAAAACACCGTCAAGCATAGTTTTCTGTTTACATAAATGTCAGAGTGAGTATTCACTATCTTTAACTTTAATTCCACTTTCAGATCATGATTTCAAGCTATTTGCTATCATCAGTGAAAGACAGGAATAAGAAACTAGATCTAAACACAAACTCTGAGCATTTATGAAACAGTTTCTATTCAGCTTGCAAGCATGAATCTTTTAGACCCATTAATGTCTTCAAACTCAGCATAGCAAGACAGACAGCTACATGGGTCTGATCTCAGTTCAGCATCACCACATAGTAGAAGCCTCTGCAATATACATCATTGCAAGAAAGACCTCAAAGGTACATTTATGAAAAACAAAAAAACACAAGTTAAAAAAACTTGCTAACACTTGTATTTATGATAACAGATGGCATTCTACCAAAAACACCGTCAAGTGTGTTATCATAAATACAAACGTTAGCAAGTTTTTTTAACTTGTGTTTTTTTGTTTTTCATAAATGTACCTTTGAGGTCTTTCTTGCAATGATGTATATTGCAGAGGATTCTACTATGTGGTGATGCTGAACTGAGATTAGACCCATGTAGCTGTCTGGCTTGCTATGCTGAGTTTGAAGGCATTAACATGTCTAAAAGATTCATGCTTGCAAGCTGAATAGAAATTGTTTCATAAACGCTCAGAGTTTGTGTTTAGATCTAGTTTCTTATTCCTGTCTTTCACTGACGATAGCAAATAGCTTGAAATCATGATCTGAAAGTGGAATTAAAATTAGAGATAGTGAATACTCGCTCTGACATTTATGTAAACAGAAAACTACGCTTGATGGTGTTTTTGGTAGAATGCCATCTGTTATCATAAATACAAGTGTTAGCAAGTTTTTTTAACTTGTGTTTTTCATATATATATACATACAAAATAATAAAAAAGTAGAAATAAACACACACAAAAATTTTGTAGTTATTTCCCCACACTTTCCTGGAATAAGTAAAAAATTAAATAATTATGAATTTAAAACAAAAATTTTATTTTGGAATAAACATTTAAAAAGGTCTGAATAAATATTAACCCTTGGGACACTTGCAAGTTATTTTCTTTTTTTGACCAATTCACCCCTGGTGAATTTTTTTGTGAGTATTATACATTAAAATGCATGTGAAATGGAATATATTATAATATATAATTTTTGGTAAAAAATTTGCACTAGAAGATGGGAAATTCAAAATTCCCACTTTTATAATAGACATAAGCCCTGCCCTGATATGTTCAGCCATTGTCTGTTGCCAAGGCTGAAAGACTTTGGTGTTTTATGACATTGTTTAAAGAAAATAGTTCCAATGACCAAAGCATGTTTATTTGTGAATTTGTTACTGTCTGAGATATTTTTTATAATAATTTACACTATGTTTATTAGATATCAAGAAATATAAATTATTAATAATTTATTTTGACTTGAAATACTTTATTTTTAAAAATATAACATTATATTAGTAGCTAATTTAAACATGACTTGAATCAATTTACAAGCTTAGCTATTTTCTATGTAAGCAACCTATTTATACTTATGAGTATGAAAATATCAAAGTATTGCAATAAATATTCATATATTTTAAACTTTTAAAGCATAATTCATTAGATGGCAGATAAATAAAGAAATATTCATTTTGATTTGTAAAAATAATAAGAATTTAAAAATAGTTTGTTGATTTTATAAACTGATAATAAACTTTTTATAAACCATGGTGTGTAAACCCTTTGTTTTGAGTATGATCTCATTTTTTAAATATTTACAGAAACAAAATGTGAACAATTAAAATTTATTTCTGTAGTAAGCAGAAATATCTATCAAATGAAGTCAAATTTATTATTTTCAAACAAGTAAGAATCATTTAGTCTTATATTTATGTTGATTTGTGTGACAAAGAAAAATCTAAGAAAAGGCTGAAATATGAGAGTCTTAGGCTGCATGTCAGAAGGAGTAATAATATATTATTATTTTGATTTTCAATTTTAAAAAAGCATGGCTTATTTCTTTATTAATGTTGTATACATTTCTTTATCTATTTTTAAAAATTTTTGTAGATTAAATATTCCAAAAAGTAGCTTTTAATTAAAAGTGATATGAAGAGAGTAAAATCCTGTAGATTACTTCATTGGTAAAATTTCAAAGTTGCTTTTGAAAGGATTAGTAATGTTTTTGAAAAGATAAAAAACAACTGTGTTTTCAATTAAGGCATCCATTCAGAATGACTCTTATAAAAAGACTAATAAAAATATCAGTGTAGCCTGGTTTTAATATCTTGAGAAACAGTAGCTAAATTGGACAGCTGCAAAGTTACTAATTTTTTTTGAAGAAAGCTCTTGTCTTAATTTTTTGTTAAGCAGATGACTAGAAGAGTTGGTATTTGGAGAGTTATAAAAAATAGGTCCCATGAAGATGTATCTAAAGTGAAGGCAGGAAATCTGTCGCAGTTTGTTGATTCTATAGAAGTGTCTTGATTAAACTGAAGCCAGTGTCACTTCAAGTCCATTATTAGCCTTAAATAATAAGACAGTTATCTGGCTTGAAGTTCATGAAGCTGTAAAGAAAAGGAAGATAATGTCATGCCAATAAATTGCCAGAATTATCTTTATCATGATGATAATAATTGCTAAAACCAAACTGAACAAGAGAATGGTTGATGAAGAAATGAATATATACATGCTGCTATTTATGTAGACATGCCAGGAACTACATATAAATATGTTGCATGCATATATAATAAGTTATTTCATTTTCATATTCTCTGGTGTAAAATGACATTTTAAAAATTAGAGATATATAATAAAGAACCATATTATTTTAAATAATTTAAACTCTATATTTTTTTAAGAAAGAGTAAAACAAATAAATAATTCTGTTTGGAGTAAAAAAACTATAAGAATCAGAATTAACATTTAACAGATATTTTAAAATATTTTAGAGAAGTAACCTGTGATTGTGAGACATATATAGAAAAATATTTAAAATCTATTTTTTTTTAAAAAAATAATGCAAGTATAATTTTGCCTAGATTTAAAAAAAATGTTAAGAATAAGCTATTCTCTAATTTAAATTTAAAGACATTGATAATTAATCTAAAAGTATCTGTCAAACTAATATTGACTTTATATTTTTAAAAGAAAACAAAATTTGATAGAATTTATTCTTTTAAGAAAGAAATTGATAAAGAGTGGAATTCACTATAAAATAATGAATACAATTTATATGATTTCCAAATGGAATTAATTGTGAAAAGAATTTATAAGAAAATTATTATTAAATTAAGTGTTAAAAGATAGCTGTATCATTAAAATGTAGTAACTTAATTTTTAAATCAATTATTATTTTATGATGATTGAAATATAGTCATCCAATGTATTGCACTCTGTGTGCATACTTATATCAAATACATGTCAGATAGACTCATTTAGGTAAAAATTAATGCAATTGTATTATTTTGGTAAATTGAGATGTGTTATGTAAATAAATTAATATATTCCACTGATATGCACATCATCATTATGAACAACCTTTATCAATCCACTGCAGGATAAAAATTTCTCTAAATTCAATCCATCTTCTTCAATCTTTAGCTTCTATTCTCCACACGACCCATTCACACTTTATTATTTCATCTATCAATCACACACATTGTCTCTTTCTGGGATTTTTACAATCTCTTGGAATCCAGCTTAAGATTTTAATTGTCCATCTATTATCATCTCTTTTAGCAATATGTCCAGCCCACTTTAGTCATTTAATTTTTTCAATGAGGTCAATAACACCTGTTTGTTCTCTTACCCATATATTGCATTTTGTTCACTTCTTGTTACTCACAACATGCATCTATTTATACTTCTTTGAGGGTGTGAAGCCTCTGCATTGATCCTCTATTAAATGTCCAAGTCTCAGATCCATAAGTAAAAAGTGGTAAAAAACATTTGTTAATAATGTACCTTTTCAAGCAAATAGGCATATTTTCTTTTAGTACCAATTATTTCTACCAAAAGCATTCCAACCAAGTTTAATTCTATGAACAATTTCATCCATAATGTTTGCATCTATATTAATAATATGACCAAGGTATTTCTAACTGTTCACTTTTACTAATTCATCATCATCATTTTTTAGTTTCATATTTTGAGAAAATCCATTAAACATTACTTTAGACTTTTTAAGATTTATCTTTAGTCCTACTTTTCTACTTTCATCTGATAACTCCTACAACTTTTTCTGCAGTGCTAAAGGATTATTTTCAAAAAAACTACATCATCTGAAATTCTAATGTTAATCCACAAATTACTTCTTGCAGCAATGCTGTAAAAGGTTTTGGAGATAAGGAGTCACCCTGTCTTATTTATCTCGCAATGTTGACTTTCCCAGTATTATTATGTAATCTAATTATTGCTGTTGAATTTTTATAAATATTCTTTAAAATATGAAAATATCCCAGATCTATACATTGATAATTACAATACTTTAATCACTGAAATAATGTTTATAGAATCAAATGCCATTTCACAATCTACAATCCAAAGCAAAATGGCAACTCATATTAATTTGTCCTTGCTATAACTCCTTTCAATACCTGGATATGACCTACTGTACTAAAATCACTTTTAAATCCAGCTTGTTCTTTTGGTTGGTGATGACATTTTATTTAGGTACTTACAACAGCAGATCACATTTAAGTGAAGAAAAATTGCAAGAATTAGAAGAACAACTGTCTTATATTAAATGGGACATTATTGGACTTTGTGAAGTTAAAAAAAAGGTGAAGAGAACATTGATTTAAAACATGGACATCTACTCTATTATAAATGTACAAATATTGGAAATACAAGTGAAGTAGGATTGATTATAAATAAAAAGTGTTAAGAATAACATTGTGAAGATTGATGGTGTATTGGACAGAGATACAAGATTAGTTATACAACTATTAACATATACCAAATGCAGATAAATCGGGCTTATACTCCAACAAGTTTCATAGTGATGAAGTAGTAGAAGATTTTTCTGTGGATGTACAAAAGGCTTTTGATCACAGTAAACAATGTTTTAAAATTGTTATGGGAGCCTTTAATGTTAGCATTGGTAAACAAATGAAAGTGCTATAGGTAATTTTTGTTATGGTAATAAAAATGATGGAGGACATAGACCTGTGGAGTTCACAGAAAAACAAAAACTTTACATTATGAATTCTTTTTTGAGAAAAATGTTGAAAAAAAAGGACATGGAAACTTCCAAATAAAGGTTCAGCAGAATTGGATTATGTTTTGACTAACAGAAAATACATATTTCAAGATTGTAATGTTTTTAATAAATTTAACACAGGAAGTGATCATCGATTAATAAGGTGTAAGTTACGTGTTAATGCAAAACTAGAGAAAAGAAAATTATCAAGAAAAACAATATGTACAGTTGATATCCATAATCTTCAGAAATATTCTAATGAATTTAAGTTAGAACTTATTAATCGGTTTCAAGTATTAAAAGATTTTGAACATGATTCAGATTTGAATGAAATTAATATTAAAATAGCTGATACAGTTTTAAAATCTACAACAAAGATGGCTGGTAGAAAAATAAGCAATTGACCAATAAAATTTCTATTGAGATTAGAGAATTTATGATGAAAAGAAGGAATATGAAGATATACAAAAATGATGCATTTAAAAGGAATGAATATTTCGAATTTTGTAAAATGGTGGGGAACATTTGAAAATAACATAAGAAAGTATAACTGTGACCTAGCAAGGAATGCTGTAGAAGTGAATAAAGTCTCAAGAGTGTAAAACAATATTATGTTATTGGTAGGAAATTTATATCTGCAATAAAAAAAATAGATGGAATTATTACTAAAAAGAGAGATGACAGTTTGCTTTAGAAAGTAAATAAAAGTTAAAAATTATGACCGTTCAAGAATAAATATGTCTCTCTTCATTTAAAATATTAAAGAAAAAAAGAGTTTGATAAAAACAATTAATGCATAGCTTTATGGGAAAAATTAAAAGTAGTTCAAATAATTAAAATATATCTCTTCTCATTTAAGTTTAAAACTATTTAAAGAAATCTTAAAAAACTAAAACTTGTTTTTTTTTAAATATATATGTGCGTCAATGATGAGTTTATTTTAAGCATAGCGAAATGAGTGAGTGTTGATAAAATAAATATGTGCGTGTTAAATATTAAAAATTACAGAGAAAATTAAAATGTAAAACACAGAACTGGTGATGACTACTAACTAAAAATACACAGAATAACAAGATTGCAATGGGTACTGACAACAGGATTAAAACAAGTAATCAAAAGCTTTTCTAAGGAATTTCAACAACAAATATAGCTGGGGGATACCAAAATGACAACAGGTCATCTTAAAACAAGTCCAGATTTTTCATCAGACATTCACTTTAGTTCAGTTAATTAAAGAGTTTCCTTTCCAGTCATTTCAGTTCAGATTAAAATCAGTTCAGACTACAGTTCAGTACAGTCAATCTATTATGTATCCAGAATCAGAGACCATGCAGTGTTGAGCAGTTTTTAGGAATATATGGATTTGCTCTAGCCTGAGTCTGATGAAACAGCCAACCTGCCCATGAAAATAATGTTTGCCTAACAACTTGAAAATCTGTTTTCGATATCTAATTGTCTTAAAGAAAATGCCTCAGAACAATAAGCATCAAATCTCCACACGAAAAATTTCAAATCCAACCGGTTGGAAAGATTTCAATTTGAAGCAGCAAACAGCAAGAAAAAATCCACATTAAAATATTAGGTAACAAATAACATTTTTGTATTTCCATTTATAATTAAAGTAACCATTGCAGTAATTTGAAGTCTCCCAGAGTCAAATAATAATGAACTCTATAGCATGCATAAAGAATTGTTGATGTGTGTGTTTTGAAATGTTGTGTGTGTTAATCCTTTAGGATGTGTTATATTGATTTCATGTATTTTAAACAACAAATATTATTTAATTTTTTGTTATATAACTATTATATATGTGTGAGCCTGAAGTTATGATAAGTCCTTGTTCATTTAAATAAATACATATATGTAATTATCATAGTATAATTTAATTAAGTTCATATATAAAACCATTAGAAGTAGAATAATAATGTTTACTTAAATAAATTAGCTTTAAACTTAATTTTGTAGATCAAATTTTTTTACCACTAATTAAAACAATTTGTTATTGTAGTACTTTTAATTGAGCTAGTCATGTGATATTTCAAATGCTGGACTATGGGCCTACTGTCCATCCACATTAGTTCTAGTAACAATCTGGCACCCGGGTTTTACTCTGAAACTAATAACGTGTTGGATATTTGGGGTTTGAATTTATCAGTCAAGGTGGATGACAGTCTAGAAATGTTATCATGTTATGCATTGCATAGCTTGGTGTGATAGCTCTGCTATCAATAATATTCTCCCCTCTGCTCGAAGAGCCGATTCATTCACGTAATAGTTATTATATAAAATTATATATTTTTGATAAGAAAGTTTTAAACCAAGTTAAACCGAGTAAATAAAGTACACTGGATCTTTTATTGATTGGACCCAGCACAAATGGTTATTCCCTTATGTAGGGTCAAACTTTCATAAATGACAGTAATTAAATACTTTGTTTATTGTTTGAAAATAATAAAAAAATGAAAGAAACGCTAAATTGCGTAATTGTATTTTAAACTGGTTTCATTTTTTTAAAAAAAGAATTGACCAAAACTATTTTTTGTCTTTAAATGAAAAGAGATGGAGATATTTGCATTATGTAAAATAAATTATTCTTTTAAATTGGAGACAGTTAGATGTTTTGGGTGGGGTTAAGACATTGAGAACTGGAGATGATAGGATGAGGGGGGGGTGGAGTCAGTTATATGTTCCATGTAAAAAAAAAATAAACAGTCATATTTAAATTTAGTGAAATAAAAATATTGTTTCAAAAATGGAGAAAATAGAGAAAGAAAGATATACCTGAGATGCAAGTGTCAATGAAAATGATGATGAAGATGATGAAAGAAATGCAAGAGTTCAAGGAAGAAATCAGGCAAAGTCAACAAATGCTCAAAGCAGAATTGACAGAAGGATTGGAAAAAATCAAGCAAGGTCAGCATGAATTCATTGCGGAAATAAGAGAAATGAGATGTGAGGTAAGAAAAAGGTAGAAAAAAAAACAAGAAATCATAGAATTAGACTCTGTTAAAGAATGTCAGAAAGTTGAAAAGGAAGTCAAGGTAATAAGAGATGTAAGTGAAAGGAAGGGTGAATTAAAAATATAGTAGAACAAGTAGCATTAAGTATAGTAGTGTGGAAATAAAATATAAAAACAGAATGTAGTGTAAAAGAGTTTTCATGAGGAAATAAAAATAAAAAGGTTAAAGTAAATGTTCGTGTTCGTTGTAAACGTAGATTTAAAAAAAGAAAAAGTAGGAAACATATTCTCAGTTTCAAGTAATATGAAGTTTTGATAAATATAAATGTTTTCTAATTTATGGGGCCGAAAATAGGAGAAAATGGGAATGAGATAAAGTAATAAATTATAAGCGAGAAATAGACAAAAAGGGAAAGCTAATTTATATTATACATTTAGTAGATAAATAGAAAGAACTGTCTGACAAAGTTTAGGAATTAGTTAATGGACAAAGTAATAAACGGAAACAATAATGACCAGAAGATTATTATGAGTTAAGTATAATTATTTTGACGTAGGTGATAAACTTGAATCTAAATTTTTTTCTATTTGAAACTAAAATCGAATAAAAAAGAGGGAGGAATTGTTTTGAAAAATAATAATAATAGAGGCTTCACTGGATAAAAGATTATTTTTATCGTAATAAGATAAAAATAGTTTTCTCTGAATACATGCAAGTTAATAAAATAAAGTTAAATGAATAGGTACATAAATACATCCATAATAAAATAATAAAGAATAAATTGCTATAAAATAAAATAGTTTTTTTCTCTGAATACACACACAGTAATAAAGTAGTTAAATAAATGATTTAAAAATAATACTGTAAGATTAATATAAGCAAGTTAAAATAATGTTCATAATGGGTTAGAATAATATTGTAAGTTTAAAATAAATAAATGTGTTGAGATATTGTTCGTATGGAATTGTAAGGTTAAAATAAAATAAATCAATCTAAGTTAAGTTAGGAGAGTATAAGTGATTGAAATTAATTGAAACGAGGCTAGCAAGTATAGAATAAGTTTAGGAAAAGTTAACGCTGCTGACTGGATGAAATTAGCACCCATAACAGACTATCAGGGATTACTTCTCAGGGAAAAATTTCCATTCTCTTTGTAAATGCATACTGGGAACAACCAGAGAAGTCGCGAGTCACTTCTTCAGAGGAGAGTTTCCATATTTCGCATATTTCATATTTCATTTCCAAAGTTCGGTAGAAAAACTGGCAAATAAAGTTACATTTCAAATATGAGTAAATCGGTGTAAGCCAGCAACTTTGTATCCATGTCATTGAAAATTCCTGTATCACAAAAATAGTGCTGTCCTCATGGTCATCATCCAGTACAGGATCATTGGAAGCAATGTAGTCAGCATAAAAAAAGAAAAACATAGTCAAAGAAATTGCTTTTGGCATGTATAGTTTAGATAAATAAAAATAATCTTAGAGTAATAAAAAATTCATGCAAATATTTTAGATTTAACAATTAAGGTTATCTGAGATAAAATGGTCAAAAATGATGCATTTTACTCTCAAATGGAGGGTGCTGTAATGTATCAATATCTTATCTGTATATATATATAATCTTTGTCTAAAATTATTAAAATAAAATTATAAATAATGGGAAGGTTTCCATTTGAAAGATAATTATTTATAAAAAAATCTAAAGAGTTTTTTTAAAAAATAAAATGCAGTTTGCTTTAGAAAGTAAATAAAGGTTTTAAGATATGACCATTCAAGAATAAATCTCTCTGTCTTTGTTTAAAATATTAAAGAAAAAAAGGAGTTTGATAAAAAAAAATAATTCATAGTTTTATGGGAAAAATTAAAAGTAGTTCAAATAAATAAAATATACCTCTTCTCATTTAAGTTTAAAACTATTTAATGAAAAAAGGAGAAATATTAAAAAACTAATAGTTGTTTTTTTTAGAAATATATATGAGCATGAATGACAAATTGATTTTAAGCATAGCCATATGTGTGCTTGTTGATAAAATAAATACATGCATGTTAAATATTAAAAATTATAGAGAAAATTAAAATGTAAAACACAGAATTTGTGATGGCTATTAAATAAATATCCACAAAACTATAAGTTTGCAATGGCCACTGACAACAGGATCAAAACAAGTAATCAAAAGCTTATCTAAGGAATTTCAACAACAAATACAGCTGGAGGACACCAAAATGATAACAGGTCATCCTAATAAATAGTGCAGTTTTTCCATCAGACATTCAGTTCAGTTCAGTTAATTAAAGAATTGAGATTGCAGTCCAGCCACTTCAGAATAAAATCAGTTCAGACTACTGTTCTGTACAGTCAATCTATTATGTATCTAGAATCATAGAACATACATTGTTGAGCAGCTTTTAGGAACTTAAGATTTTGCTCTAACCTGAGCTCCTATAAAACAGCCAACCAGCCCATGAAAATAATGTCTGCCTAACAACTTGAAAATTCACTGTCAATATCTAATTGTCTTTAAAAAAATGCCTCAGAATAATAAGCATCAGATCTCCACAAAAAAACCTCAAATCCAACCGGTTGGAAAGATTTCAATTTGAATCAGCAAACAGCAAGAAGAAGTCCATGTTAAAATCCATGGTAACAATTAACATTTTCAAATTACAATTTATAATTTAAAGTAGCCATTGCAATAATTTGAAGCCTCCCAGAGTCATATAATAATGAACTCTATAGCATGCATAAAGAACTGTTGATGTATGTGTTTTGAAATGTGGTGTGTGCTAAATCTTTAGGATATGTTATATTGATTTCATGTATTTTAATCGTTAAATATTATTTAATTCTTAGTTATATTGCTATTATATATGTGTGAGCCTGAAGTTATGATAAGTTTTTGTTCATTTAAATAAGTACGCATAAGTAATTATCATTGTATAATTTAATTAAGTTCATATATAAAACCATTAGAAGTAGAATAATAATGTTTACTTCAATAAATTAGCTTTAAACTTAATTTTGTCAGTCAATTCTTTTTACCACTAATTAAAACAATTTGTTATTGTAGTACTTTTAATTGAGCTAGTTGTGGGATATTTCAAATATTGGATTATGGGCCTACTGTCCAGAGTGGTTAGTTCACTAACTAGATGGTGCCCAGGGTTTACTCTGAAACAAATAAAGTGCTTGGATAGTCGTGGTTTGAATCTAGCAGTTGAGGTGGGCCCACGGTCTGGAAATGTGATCATGTTATGCATGCATAGCTCTGTCTGAAGGGCTGATCTGTTCACATAATAGTTATTATATAAAATTATAAATTTATAACAAGAAAGATTTAAACCCAGTTAAACTGACCAAATAGAGTACACTGGATCTTCTACTCATCAGACCCATCACTATATATATATATATATATATATAATAACAGAATTACCTTTTCGACCGTCTGTAAACGTTTAATTTTTACACTTTACGATGGAGACGACTGTCACGTCAAGCAAAGGAGCAAATATAGACTCATTAACTAAGTCTATATTCCTGATCGAATACTGAGATTACCAATGGAATATTTCATATTATCTTTCCCGATCAGAAGCTTATTCGGCTGCTGGATATTCATTCATAAGAATGATTTATTTGAAATAATCCAGCGCTTGAAATATTTATAATTTTTTTTTGCGAGATTTAATCTTACTGTACTATATCGACACGTGTACTTTTACTAGAATAAATGTCTAATTAGTATTTTATAACCCTACGGGTATATCATTATAATTAGTATGGTGAAAAAGGAAAGATGAGACTTAAGGAGCTATTCATAAATAAATATTGTTTAATATAATACATTCATCAACATTAAAATATAATACTTCAACATAAAATAAGCAATCACTAAAAATAACACAAATTATATTTAATTTAATTATTCACACTAATAATGATAATTCTTTGATACTAAATATTTATAAGTAGATATTTTATAGCTTTTAGTCTTTTCTTCACGTATTCTTTGATACAGAAAATTACTAATTATTTGGTTTTTTCAGATTCACATTTGCAATTGCATTTTTTAATTAATATGGCCATTTACGAAAGTGTGTGCGTGCGTGTTATATTAAAGTTAATTACCTAGGTTTTCTAGACATTGACGAGGGAATTATTACCCATCATGTGGATTACTCCACTTCTTTTGTAGAGATGGAAATTCTTGGTATCCAGCTGGATTCTTTCTTGCAGCTTATTTAAGTCGTATTCTTGCGGCTTCTATGACAGGGAAGGTGAACCATCAGGCAGGCGCTATCTCTACTATTACTTCATGGGGAAGATGACTTTACACCCAAGGCGAGCATGGATCAACTGGCGTTCGTTTGGCCCATTAGCCCTGCATTCTCGATGTTTCAACTTGGTACATTTTTGTTCACAGCTCTCGAACTATTCTGTCTGTCAGCTCAGCAGACTTAAGAACAACTAAAACATGGCTACTTCTTTACCCAGCTTGTTACTTAATTGTCCCAGAATCCTTTTCTTATCTTCTTGATTGTTTTTGGAATGTCATTAATTACATTTCACACATTTATTTTACTTTCATAAAATACATAAAATTTTCTTCTTGTTTTGTATTTATTTATTTATTTTCTTTTATTTACTTCCATTTCTTTTTAATAAAAAATTTTCTTATTTACACACTCTTTACTTTACACACCTATACATATATATTTCATGCATTCACATTTGTATTTTGAAGAGACGATCTTTATCTTTTTTTTTTTATAAATCCATTTATTTTTATTCGTAATTGCTACTGAAATCTATGATTGCTAATTCTACAATCATTAACCCCTTTTTATTTACCTTTCCCTTTAAGATTTAATCATCAACTTCGATGATCTTATTTTACTATTCCCTTAACTTTACTAATTTTAAATTCTAAAAAGTTAACATTGGAAAGTGGAAGACAAGGATCTTGGTTGCTTACCTTCATTCACTTTCTTTAATTACCATAATTGATTTTTTTAATTACTTGCATCCTCAGCTACCATTTCGATTTTTTAATTAAAACTTAACTTAAAATAAATTTATTTTATTTTTCTAACTTTATTATCCAATTTCTATAACTTAGTTTACATAAAACTCACATTTAATATTATGCTATATATTAAATCTACACGTGTGATCGCAATATGTGGGATCATCACAATATATATATATATATATATATATATATATATATATATATATATATATATATATATATATTATTGGATGTCTGTATTTTTCAAAAGCAATATAAGTAATTATATAATTAAATATTTATAAATACAGTAATTAGATAATTAAAAATGTTATCCATTTAGGAGCATTTAATTGTCCTAGTAATCTTTGTCTTTGAAACACTAACATCCTTACAATTCCATGATCTTATTGTGTGTTTCCTGCCTGCTAATTAAATCATATTTGCAATTGTATGTTACCATAGCTTTTTTTTATTTTTTATTGTTATTTTTTTCAATTTGCAATATTGTTAAATTATTAAAATGTAAGTCAAAACCATAAGTATATAACTTATTATGGTCATAAAAAACAGATACTGAAATATTGTAGTCTACTTTACAATTATGTTTTGATTTCTAAACCTGTTTTAATTACAGCTAGGGCTCTTTAGTTCTTTTTACTAATGTACATCTCAATTCACCTATATATCCTCTACCACACCTACATATTCATTTATAAATGAGACAGTTTTTATTTATAAATAGGGTTTTCTCTGTAGAGTTATTTATTAATCTGTTTAAATTAGAATTTCTCTAAAATGCAATATTATTATAAATTTTCCTTATAAAATTTACTTGATCATTCAAAATATTTTGTATTGATATGCATATTTTTATAAGCATAAAAATCAATATTATTATTAAAATTGTTATTCTTATATTTTGTATTTAAATCTCTAATATCATTATATATATGATTATAATTGTAGCCAACATTTAACAATTCGTTCGAATATATTTCAATATTTTTGCCTTTATCCAATGTTGTAATGACTATTATTTCTAAATAAGAAGGACTTCAAACATACCATTTTGTGTGATATTGGCACTTTTGATTTATATGAAATATAACCTCTTTTTACTACTGGTTTACTGGTCACATAGTAATACAGAATACATTGATTTCTAGTTATTTTAAAATCAAGGAACTGAATGCACATTAAATTTTTGTCTATTTTGTCCATTTTAGGCCTATTAAACCATTTAATTCTTTAAATAACCCATTAATCACATTTGCTTTGCCACATACAAAAACATCATCAACATATCGATAATGTACATTATTATTTTTTTATAATACTTCTTTTTCAAAATATTTTCTTCATATGTAGAAATTACAAAATTACATATTTGAACAACAGTAAGTAAACCCATTGGCCAACAATTGCCCATTTTATAAAAATCATTGGTAAAATTCTATTCCCTGGTGTTGGCCATAAGATGGCATTGATGCTAACCTAAAACATATACCTGTAATGATTCTGGGCCTGTGATTGATGGTATATAAAAATATCTGATTTAGAATTCTAATAAAATATCCTAGTAACTAATACTATACGATGTTAGTCTTTCATTTTTATAAATGTTTATTAATCTTATATTGCTTTTTTTTACTTTGTGTGTGTGGGTGTCTTTAAAGTTACAGTGTTTTTCTAATTTTTTTTTTTAGTTTATGTGTTTTTTTTTTAAGTTATGGTATTTTTTTTAATAGTAAAGAAATAATTGTATTAAAAACCAATAGGTAATTATAAAGATATAAAAAGGAATGTAATTTATATACTACAATTTAGAATTGATACCCGACTACTATTAGTAAATAATATTACTATTTTTAAAAAAAAAATTAGAAATTCACATTCAATTTAAAAATGATACCTGAATAATTGACGTTTTTTGAACAGTAATTAATCATAAAATGGGTAGATTTGTTTGTGTGTATCTGTCAAAAGTTACAAGATTTTTTAAATCGAAAATAAGACACAATTATACATTTTTTAAAATTCAATTTACACAAAATTGCTACATGCACGCTAAATTTACAAATGATACCCGTCTAATTTGCTCTTTATATATATATATATATATTTGGACAGTAATTAATCAGAAAGTGGATTCTTTTTTGTTTGTGTGTGTGTATATATATAAAGTACCGTTCTTGAAATACTACATTTCAAAATGATACCCGACTATGTTGCAATTTTTTTTTTTTGGGACAGTAATGAATCCAAAAGTGGATTGTTTTTTATTAGAGTGTAGATTTTATTAAAAGCCATAATATTATTGAAATACTAAGTTTAAAAATAATACCCTCGATAACTTTTTTTTTGGGCATTGTCAGTAATTAATCAGAAAGTGAGTTTTATTTTCTTTGTGTGTATATATAAAAAGTTATCATCTTTTTTTCTATCGAAAATAATATGTAATTCTACATGATTCGATTTAACCACAACATTGAAAAAAATCACACTACAATTTTTAAAATGATATCCATCAACTAATTTGCTTTTTTTTTTGGGGGGGGGTGACAGTAATTAATCAGAAAGTGGGTTCTTTTTGTCAGTGTGTACATCTAAAAAGGACCAACATTGAAAGACTCAATTGAAAAAGATACCCGGCTAATTTGCTTTCCTTTTTTGGGGACAGTAATGAATCAGAAAGTGGGTTGTTTTGTTAAGTGTGTCTATATAAAAAGGTACCGTTATTTAAATACTAACTTTTAAAATGATAGTCGACTAATTTGCATTTCTTTTCACAGTAATTAATCAAAAAGTGGGTTTTTTTTTGTAAATCTTGTGTATATATAAAAAATACCATAATTCAAATACTACATTGAAAAATCAAAACCCGTTTAATTTGCTTTCTTTTTTTAGACAGTAATTAATCAGGAACAGGGTTGTTTTGATTAGTGTGTAGATATAAAAACCAACTAATTTTATTTTGAAATAATAAATGTAAAAAAAATAATACCCCACTAATTTTCTTTTTTGGACAAGTCATCATCATCATTATCAACCATTATCAATCCACTGCAGGATGAAGGTCTCTCCAAGTTTAACCCATCTTCTCAGATCTTTAGCTTCTCTTCTCCACATCACCCCTGCACACTTTCTTATTTCATCCATACATCTCACATGTGGTCTCTTTCTCGGTCTTTTACAATCTCTTGGAATCCGGTTTAAAATTTCAATTGTCCATCTATTATCATCTCTTCTAACAATATGTCCAGCCCAACTCCACTTCAATCTTTTAATTTTTTCAATGAGGTCAGTAACACCTGTTTGTTCTCTTACCTATACATTGTGTGTTACGATCTCTTCTTGTTACTCCCAACATACATCTCTCCATACTTCTTTGAGTGGTCTGAAGTCTCTGAATTGCTCTTCTATTAAGTGTCCAAGTCTCAGATCCATAAGTAAAAACTGGTAAAACACATTTGTTAAAAACCTTCCTTTTCAAACACATAGGCATATTTCCTTTTAGTATCAAGTTATTTCTACCAAAAGCACTCCAACCAAGTTTAATTCTATGATTAATTTCCTCCATTATATTTCCATCTGTATTAATAATCTGACCAAGGTATTTGTAACTGTTAACTTCTTCTAATTTTTCATAATCAATCTTTATTTTCATATTTTGAGCAAATTGATTAAACATTACTTTAGTCTTTTTAACATTTATCTTTAGTCCTACTTTCCTACTTTCATCTGATAATTCCTGCAACATTTACTGCAGATCTGAAGCATTATTTGCAAAAACAACTACATCATCTGCGAAATCTAAATGACTTAAATAATCACCATTTACTTTCACTCCTTTAGTTTCCCATTTTAATCCACAAAATACTTCATGCAGCACTGCTGTAAAAAGTTTTGGAGATATGGAGTCACCTTGTCTTACACCTTTCTCAATGTTGATGTTCCCAGTGTCATTTTGTAATCTAATTGTTGCTGTTGCATTTTTATAAATATTCTTTAAAATATGACAATATCCTGGATCTAAACCTTGAAGATCTAATGCTTTAATCACTGAAGAAATGTTTATAGAATCAAATGCCTTTTCATAATCTACAAATCCTAAACATAATGGCAACTCATATTCATTTGTCCTTTCTATAACTTCTCTTAATACCTGGATATGATCTACTGTACTAAAACCACTTTTAAATCCAGCTTGTTCTCTTGGTTGGTGGAAATCCAATGTTCTCTGTAGACGAGTAGTAATTATCTTGGTAAAAATTTTATATAAAACTGATAAAAGGCTGATGGGTCTGTAATTTCTAATATCTTTTTTATCATTTTTTTAAAATATTAATATTATTACTGCATTCTTCCAATCATCCGGTACATCTTTATCACTTAGACATTTGGTATATAACTTTGCTAAAATTTTTTCTATTTTTTCACCTGCTTCTTTTAATATATCAATTATAATTCCATCATTACCTGGAGCCTTTCCTTTTTTCATACATTTAATTGCATGTCTCACTTCTTCATTTAAAATTCTGGGCAATTTGGAAGATGTAATAGATATAGGAGGTACTTGTTCTTTATTACTATATAATTCTTGATAAAAATCTTCTACCAATTTCATGATGTCATCTCTCCTTTTAGTAATAATTCCATCTTTTTTTCTTATTGCAGATATAAATTTCCTACCAATACCAAAATGTTGTTTTACATTCTTAAGACTTTTATTTTCTTCTACAGCTTTCCTTGCTAGTTCACAGTTATACTTTCTTATATCATTTTCAACTCTTTTCCGCACCATTTTACAAAATTCGAGATATTCAATTTATTTTAATGCATCATTTTTGTATATCTTCATATTCCTTCTTTTCTTCATAAATTCTCTAGTCTCAGTATTGGTCAATTGCTGTTACTTTCTACCAGATATCTTTGTTGCAGTTTTCAAAAGTGTATCAGTTATTTTCATATTAATTTCAGTCAAATTTGAATCATGTTCAAAATCTACTAATACTTGAAACCGATTTGTAAGTTCTAATTTAAATTCATTAGAATGTTTCTGAAGATTAGGAATATCAACTGTAAATATTGTTTTTCTTAATAATTTTTGTCTCTCTAGTTTTACGTTAACACGTATCTTACACCTTACTAATCGATGATCGACTTCCTGTGTTAAATCTATTAAGAACATTACAATCTTGAAATATGTATTTCCTGTTAGTCAAAATATAATCCAATTCTGCTGTACCTACATTTGGATGCTTCCATGTCCACTTCCTTTTAACATTTTTTTCAAAAAAAAGAATTCATAATATAAGATTTTTCTTTTTCTGCAAACTCCACAAGTCTATGTCCTCTCTCATTTCTATTACCATAACCAAAATTACCCACAGCACTTTCATCTTTCATTTTTTTTACCAATTCTAGCATTAAAGTCTCCCATAACAATTTTAAAATGGTGTTTACTCTGATCAAAAGCCTTTTGTACATCCATATAAAAATCTTCTACTACTTCATCACTATGAGAACTTGTTGGGGCATAAACCTGAATTATCTGCATTTGGTATCTGCTATTAAGTTGTATAACTAATCTTGCCACTCTGTCCGATACACCATCAATCTCCACAATATTGTTCTTCCACTTTTTATTTATAACGAATCCTACTCCACTTGTATTTCCAATATTTATGCCTTTATAATAGAGTATATGTCCACATTTTAAATCAATTGTCTCTTCACCTTTTTCTTCTAACTTCACAAAGTCCAATAATGTCCCATTTAATATAAGAGAGTTCTTCTTCTAATTCTTGCAATCTTCCTTCATTTGAAAGTGATCTGCAGTTGTAAGTACATAATTAAAAAGTCATCATCAAATGGCAGCCTGGGTCCGCAATCAGGGGATTCTTAGCACCCTCTGCCTTCAGCCACCAACCGCTGCCTTGGTTGGTGACTTTACAGCCTCCTGGGAATAAGGGCCATGCTTTATTTTTGTCTGTCATAATTGTATATATGTATTGGGAAAATATTTATCATTTACACAAATATTCATTCTGCCTTATCAGGCACTGAGAAGAAAGACTATGGTGTTTCTTGATCTTAAACTCAGAGGTAAATATCTAATAAACTCACCATGCTGGCTAATGTGTGTTGGTGAGCAGGCCATCCATGTTTGTATACTATATGAGAAATCACATAGTAATAACTGCTGCAACGTCAAGAACGTATGGAGTGGGCATTAGGAATTTGCCCTGCTCAGTTCCTTTTAGGCCTCCAACAGGATTCAAAGGGTTGTTTTTGTTTGTGCATATATATAGCAAAAGTAACTCGTCATGGACAAATTCTCATAAAAATGGTACTTATCATGTTATCCTTGAAATTTTTGTCGTTCTGCACCCTTAAAAGCAATTTTTGAGGGTTACCCATTCATAATGTAATCTTCAGGACATTATTACTAAACTTACAACACTAAAGTAAGTTACAACACATTAAAAAATATATATCTAATCAAATTTTAAAAAACTACGACTGGCTCAAATACACAAACTCTCACATGAAACTACAGAGAAAATAGATATTCTACTATTACAATAAAATGATTAACAAAATCAACTACGGCAGCTAGTAAAGGCATTTATTTCTCTTTGCTTTTAGCATTGAAAAAAGCCATCACTGGCAGCCGTTGTGAACTCTTTCTGTGTTTTATCATAGAAAGAAGTCTCTTTGTGTTGGCTTATCTCGCCGCCATCCAACAAAATGTGAGGACTTTTTTCTGAATTTAAAATGTAGAAAATTTTCTCTTTTGTTGGGTGAATGCCAGTGAAAGTGTATATCTAGGAATTGACCTAGAAATC
Organism: Epiperipatus broadwayi; assembly: GCA_028023455.1. NCBI lineage: Eukaryota > Metazoa > Onychophora > Udeonychophora > Euonychophora > Peripatidae > Epiperipatus > Epiperipatus broadwayi. Next base: position 3,147,342 of record JAQFVV010000133.1, on the reverse strand, counting down.
GTGACATCTCATGGCTAACACCAGGCAATAGAAAACAACCAAATCATTTTTGAAAACTGCATAAACATTTTTTATCAATTAAGCTTATTGTTTCAGTTATAATATTTTTTTATTTTCATGTTCACATTTATCAAACCTAATGCACTGTAAATTATTTTAATAGAAGATAATTGATCAATTGATCCATACATTTCACTTAAATCTGGAGTACATATTACAGCATTATATCCTAACATTACGGATTTTATTAAAATCAAATGAAGAACATATTGCATATTTAGTAAAGCCAAGAATTTCTTGTAGGATTTTCTCAATTAAACAACACCTTTCATAATAAAACATATCTCCAAAATCAACCATTAAATTTTAATGTTATTTATGCAGGTTTATATTTGAAGAAATCTTGGAACATATTACAGCAGAAGGAAAAATCCTATATTAAGTACTACTAACAATCACATTTTTTTTTAAAAAAAATGTTATTAATAAATTGAATATGTAAATATTCTATAATTACTTTATCCACTTTCATAAAGTTGAGATTATTCATTCAAATAATAACTTCGTCTTCCTTGTCAAATTTTAGTAATAAACACATTTTAAGTCCTTTATCGTTTTTATACAAACTAAATTATTCTCAGGTGTAAACATTTAAATTTAGATATTTGTACCTTCCAATCATAATTTGCTTCATAATTAAACGTGTTTCTTTACTTTTTTTTACTAAATCTTTACAATTGCTTAAATCAGATTTAATTATATTTAAGGAATTTTCAACTAAAGATTCCAATTCTAAATCACTGTCTAACCACTGACCACCAACACATTTTTCATCAAGATTTAATATTTGTTTTTGTTGAAAATCCAGATACACATTCAATAAATTAATGTAATTTTTATCTTGAGACTGACTTTTAAAGCTCTTATAATACAAGAAGTTCATTTTTCTATTAAATTTTATACACATTTTGCCATAATACTGATTATATCAAATCCTAAAAAATAGATATTAACTTCAAAATGTATGCATGTATGCATATATGTATGTATGTATGTATGTATGTATGTATGTATGTATGTATGTATGTACGTTACGTACGTACGTACGTATGTATGTATGTATGTATGTATGTATGTATGTATGTATGTATGTATGTATGTATGTATGTATGTATGTATGTATGTATGTATGTACAAATTGAAATTACATAGACAAAAAAAATCATCCTCCTTCTTCCCAGACGTAACAGTGATCGTAAAACATCATTTATTAAATATAAAGTATTTTGTATTGATGTTTTCTTTTTTATTTGACTATGTATCTCAGTTGATAATAGTTACTACATAATGGAAAAGTATTGCTGTTTATTTAATAGAATATATTTTTCTAATTATCTGACAGTTTATAATTAACCATTTACATAGAGCATAATATTAATAGTTAAGTTGTTTTTTTCCAATATATATTAGGACCAACCACAAAAACCACAAGTAAGTATAATCGTCGAATTTTACAGATCATTTAAGCTATATTTAAATTACATCCTTTTTTATTTAGTAATATATTAACGAGTATTTTTGCAATAAATTTCAAAAGAAATAATAGTAACTTCTTCATGTGTATATCATCATCATCATCAAATATTATCAATTCATTGCAGGATGGAGTTCTCTCCAAGTTCAATTCATCTTCGAAAATTAGCTTCTCTTCTCCACATCACATCTGCACACTTTCTTATTTCATCCATCCGTCTTACATGTGGTCTCTTTTTGGGTAATTTACAATCTTACGGAATCCAGTTTAATATTTCAATTGTCCATCTATTATCATCTCTTCTAGCAATATGTCCAGGCCAACTCCACTTTAATGTTTTAATTTTTTCAATGTGGTCATTAACACCTGTTTGTTCTCTTACCCATACATTGCGTTTTTGACCTCTTCTTGTTACTCCCAATATGGATCTCTCCATACTTTTTTGAGTCGTCTGAAGTCTCTGTATTGCTATTCTATTAAGTGTCCAAGTCTCAGATCCATAAGTAACAAATGGTAAAACACATTTGTTAAAAACCTTTCTTTTCAAATGCATAGGCATATTTTCTTTTAGTATCAAGTTATTTCTACCAAAAGCACTCCAACCAAATTTAATTCTATGATTAATTTCCTCAATTATGTTTCCATTTGTATTAATAATCTGGCCAAGGATATTTGTAATTGTTAGCGTCTTCTAATTCAACATAATCATTATTTTTATATTTTGAGCAAATCGATTAAACATTATTTTAGTCTTTTTCACATTTATCATTAGTCCTACTTTCCTACATTCATCTAATAACCCCTGCAACATTTTCTGCAGCTCTGAAACATTATTTGCAAAAACAACTGGATCATTTGAAAAATAGAAATGCATTAAATAATCTCCACTTAATTCTGTTCTTTAGTTTCCCATTTTAATCCACAAAATACTTCTTGCAGCACTGTCATAAAAAGTTTGGAGATATGGAGCCACCTTGTCTTACACCCTGCTCAATGTTAAATTTTGCAGTATCATTATTTAATCTAATTGTTGCTGTTGCATTTTTATAAATATCCTTTAAAATAAGACAATATCCTGGATCTAAACCTTGATGATATCTTGCTTTAATCACTGAAGAAATGTTTATAGAATCAAATGCCTTTTCATAATCTACAAATCGAAAACATAATGGCAACTCATATTCATTTCTTCTTTCTATAACTTCGCTCAGTATCTGGATATTATCTACTGTACTAAAACCACTTTTAAGTCCAGCTTGTTCTCTTGGTTGTTAGAAATCCAATGTTCTCTGTAGACGGATTGTAATTATCTTGTAAAAATTTTGTATAAAATTGATAAAAGGCTGATAGGTCTGTAATTTCTAATATCTTCTTTATCATCTTTTTAAAATATTAATATTATTACTGCATTCTTCCAATCATCTGGTACATCTTTATCATTTAGACATTTGGATATAACTTTGCTAAAAAAATTTCTCTTTCTTCACGTGCTTTTTTAATACATCAATTATAATGCCATCATTACCTGGAGCTCTTTCATTCTTCATACATTTAATTATATGTTTCACTTCTTCATTTAACATTCTGGGCAATTCGGAAGATGTAATAGATGTAGGAGGTACTTGTTCTTTATTACTATATAATTCTTGATAAAAGTCTTCTATCCATTTAATGATCTCATGTCTCTTTTTAGTAATAATTCCATCTTTTTTCTTATTGCAGATATAAATTTCCTTCCAATACCAAAACTTTGTTTTACATTCTTGAGACTTTTATTTTCTTCTACAGCTTTCCTTGCTACTCCACAGTTATAATTTCTTATATCATTTTCAATTCTTTTCCGTACCATTTTACAAAATTCGAGATATTCAATGCTTTTTAATGCATCATTTTTGTATATATACATATTCCTTTTTTCTTCATAAATTCTCTAGTCCCAGTAGAAATTTTATTGTTCAATTGCTGCTTATTTCTAACAGCTATCTATGCTGCAGTTTTTAAAAGTGTATCAGTTATTTTCATATTAATTTCATTCAAATATGAATCATGTTCAAAATATACTAATACTTGAAAACGATTTGTAAGTTCTAATTCATTAGAATGTTTCTGAAGATTAGTAATATCAACTGTAAATATTGTTTTTCTTAATAATTTTTGCATCTCTAGTTTTGCATTAACATGTATCTTACACCTTACTAATCGATGACCAATTCCTGTGTAAAATTTATTAAGAACATTACAATCTTGAAATATGTATGTCCTATACGTCAAATTATAATCCAATTCTACTGTACCTTCATTTGAATGCTTGCAAATCCATTTCCTTTTAACATTTTTCTCATAAAAGATTCCATAATATAAAGTTTTTCTTTTTCTGCAAACTCCACAAGTCTATGTCCTCTCTCATTTCTATTACCCAAACCAAAATTATCTACATCACTTCATCTTTCATTTGTTTACCAATTCTAGCACATTAAAGTCTCCCGTAACAATTTCACTATGTTGTTTACTCTGATCAAAAGCATTTTGTACAACCATATAAAAATCTTCTACTTCATCACTATGAAAATTTGTTTGGGCATAAACCTGAATTATCTGCATTTGGTATCTGCTATTATGTTGTATTAGTAATATTTCCACTCTTTCCGATACACCATCAATCTCCAACATGTTGTTCTTCCACTTTTCATTTATAATGAATCCTACTCCACTTGTATTTCCAATATTTGTGCCTTTATAATAAAGTACATATCATTTTTTCTTCTAACTTTACAAAGTCCAATAATATCTCATTTAATATAACATAGTTTTTCTTCTAATTCTTGCAATCTTCTTTCACTTGAAGGTGATCTGCAGTTGTAAGTAGTAAATAAAAAGTCATCATCATTTCGCAGATTTTGTCTGCAATCAGGAAATTCTTAGCACCTCCACTTTTGGCCACCAACCGCTGCCTTGGTTGGTGACTTTACAACATCCTGGGAACAAGGACCATGATTAATTTTTGTCTGTCATAATTATATATATATATATATATATATATATATTATGACAGATATATATATATATATATATATATATATAGTAACAGGATGAGGTAGGGATGGAAGGAAATGGTTCTGGGGTAATGGCAAAATCATAATCACTCCCAGTCATTTTAATATGAAATATCAATAATTTACAAAAGTATGATATTTAATGATATAAGAGTAGGAGATTGGAGAATCTCTGAAATCATTGAGAGAACATCCAGCCACTAAAGGCATAATTAACCATCAAACAGCATTATAAAGTAATGTACCTAAAAGAAATCACCATTCATCAACATGTTTCACAATAAAATATAATAAAATCTGAACAATAAAAAATATAAATCAACAGTCAACCTTGTGACTGGATTGGAAATAAGTCTTCTTTAGACCAGGCTAACTATTGAGGCTTTGCCAGCTTGGGCAATTATTTAAACATAACTTGAATGCACCAGATTACTGCCCATCCATTAGAATACACAATAATCAAAAATAAAAAGAATAATGCTGGGAGATAAAACATGCTGATCATCATCAAAACTCAGGCCGCTTGTACTGGCTAACTATAAAATTAACTTTTAAGTAAGAAAAATAAAATATAATGCATGGGTTTTAAAGAGTATCTTCTTTTGCTCCAACCAGGTTGATGATAATTGATCATCAGTGGATGCCCCCAAAGCACTAATATACACATCCCCATTTATGGATTCATCCTGTGCATGAATCTAGCTCAGAGAACACATGCTGTATTACTGTATGTTACCAAGAGATGATGGACACAATTTTTAGCAATTAAATAAGTTTATTAATAACATTAAAAAATGATATTTAAGATCTGTTTTTGAATAATGTACAATATAAAAAAATATCATATTTGTGACTGATAAAATTACTATATAAAATTCAAATTATTACATTGATTTATGTAATTTCTATTCAAAATTTAAATTGTTACATTAATTTGCAAAATTACAATTTACAATTCATGTTATTACTATGGTTTACATATATATTCCTATTGATGCACTATTTATAATATACAATTAGTATACATTGACAAAATAATTATCAAAATTTTAAGTTATATAAAAATACAATAAATGATTAAAGTTTCAGTTAAATGAAATACATTTTACATACTAAGTTTAGTGAAACATGTATATATAATTTGCACAGACATGCAGAACATTTATTTATCAACATAACATTTGTATTTATCCCAATACAATTATTAAATATTATTTTCGTAATTTAATTCTCTTTGCTGAATATAGTCTTGACAGTTAATTGATTTAAAATGTCTTTTTTTTCCAATTCAAAAAGTTGTTTGGAAATCACTTTCTTGACTAGTAATTATAAGTTTGTGTGTAGTTTTTTTTTCTAAATTATAAATATAACTTTAAACAGTTTTTTTCTTTCATAAATGATTTTAAACTAATATCGTTTTATAGAATAAAAAATATATGTGTAAATTTTAAGACATCTTTCTGTTTGGTGAGTTAATGTGGAAGAAGTAGGCAAGGTGAGTAGGAAAAGTGAATACATGAACAGCAGTTTCCCATGCCATGATAAGTAGATGGACAAGCATGAACTATCAAGCACCTAATGCTCTGTGATGTTGCAATAAAATACCTCATTTTTAAGCACTGCCTTTTCTAAGTACATAGAAAGATCATCCTCAAAAAGTAGTATCCAGAAAAAAAGGCATTGAGCCAACCCCTGCTCATCTCTGTGAGACTTAGGGGTATAAATGAGGTCTATTCATGAGACCAAGGCCTATTTATGAGACACACACACACATATATATATATATATATTCACCACTGGACTACCCTGGGTGCGCAACATCTAGGTATAGACAGTGCCAAGCCTAAACTTCAGAGCATCATGAACACACTGCATCCAGACAGCTCTGCTCAACTATACACCTGCCATAAACATAAAAAGTACAAATTCATGCATCACTTTCAAAATGTAATTTTTACTAAAGAAATTATTTAAAATTTTGTTATCATATATAACTTTACTCACCACAGCTGTATATATTTTTATCTGTGCTTTTCTGCTTTTAGATATATCAGCATATATATATATATATATATATATATATATATATATATATATATATATATATATATATATATATATATATATATATATATATATATATATTGTAACCTAGTGTTATTGACACTTGGTTTACTTGGCATTATTTCTGCAGGAAAACAATGCTATTCTTTAAAAGAAATAAAAAGATAAAATAACAATAGTAATAATTGATTAATAAAGTATGCTATTCACTCACTTTGGCATGTTTTGGGTGAATAACTAATAGATGTAATAACTCAATGTCATTTTAAAAGAGAGAACATGAATAATTTAATTGAGAGATTAATAATTAGAGCAAATTAATATGGTATAAAAGCTAAACAGTAATTGATTTTGGATGGGTAGAGGGGAGAGTGGATGAGTGTCTTATCATAAAGCACAATAACTTGTGGTAATTTTTTTTTTTTTGTAAAAAAAAAATATTTAAAGAATTATACATCAATGATTGTTAATTTAATGTATTTATTATTTTTTTTTATATTGTCAAATTACTTTGTAATCCAGGTAAATAATACTAAAACTATATGATTGTAATAGGTTTTTCCTTTCTTTTGTTTATGTTATAATCAAATGATTATTTTTCTGGAAGAGGTCGCTAAAAAAGAAAAAAAATAGTCTGCTTTTAGTTTTCAAGGAAGGAACAGTGCTGAAATTTGGTAACTCAATTTTTTCATTTTAATTTGCAGAAATAAATGTAATCAAAGTAAAATTTTAATAATATAATGTGTGGCTAAAATATTTTGATAAGATATCCTGATTTTCTTTGCCATCTACCTATTTAAAGACCTTTTATACTTAAAAATTTATTGTCTCACGCTAAAGTTAAAAAATGACAGAATTAACTAAAAGATTCACGAAAAATTATATTATATCTAAATTAAGGAAAAGAAGCGATTTCCAAGAAAAGATTAATTATTTATTAACTTTATGTCATTTATTAATATTTTCTTGGTATATAAAAAAAAAAAATAATAATTGAAAGAAATATTTTGAAACCAAGGAAAATCAACTAGAAACATTTTCGCACTCTTTCTCAATATTGTCTGCCTGTACAAGTAATGTAGTTACATATGTTAAAATATGTTTTATTCACCAAGAATTGTCTGGAAATAATAATAATGATGAATAAGATTAAATGATGCATTTGTATATTTAAAAACATATATATATATATATATATATATATAAACTTTCTCAGAGTAAATATAGGAAAAGTTATATAAGGGCATTCTTACGGAGAAGTTACCGTTAAAAAAAAAAAAATTATAATTTCTAAAGTATGAACAAAACCAAATATCTTAGTGACTTAATAATAAAAATAAATGATATATTATATTATACATCAGTTGGAATTATTTAAACTTCATGTACACATAAATTGACTGCAGTTTTTATCATAATAATCTCTCAGAAAATTGCGCATTATTGACCATAAGTAAGCTAGCTCATAAGTATACGTATCGTCAATAAAAGAAAAAAATATATATTGTGTATGTTTATCGTCTATAGTCAACTGTTCATCATGTTAAAATATGTATATTTTATTTTCTTGGATCCCAAATTTGTAGTAGTTTAATTCAAGTAAGAATTAATCTTCAATTCTGCTATATGTTTCTTTACCTAATTTATTAAACGCACAAAATAAGAGAAAACTTTTATTTAAAGGAAATCATACACTGTGTTTATTGTTTTTAAACTTGCTTCGTAAAATACGACTGGATAAAGCTCTTCACCTGGACCAATTGCTCAACAGAAAAACATTTTCTGATGAGAGAGTATGCTCTTGTTAATTAATGATAGTTTAAAACTAAGTTATAAATGATATGTATTTTTTTTATATCACATAGATTAAAGTCTGTATGGTCAAGTGATATTTAGTAGCCTTGTAATAACAAAGGTATGTTTTAATATAATTATTATAGGTTAAGTTGATATTTAACATGAAAAAAAAAATCTATAAAATATGGTTTAATTAGTACATACAATTGTAGGTAGAAAATTTTGTATGTTAGATACATAAAAAAAAATATTTAGATATTTAAGGGGTAAAAGAAATATTGAAAATTATCAGAAGTAATTAAAAAAAATGCTATAACAAAATATTTCTTGTTAAAGTTGAAAAGAATTTATACTGTATTAATTGAGTAATTTATTCCTAATTATTCTTAAATAACACATCCACTTTATTTAGTTTAAGATAGTATGCTACCAACTATTTTGAATGTTCCTTTATTAAAATGAAAATTATTATACTTTTATTCTATGATGTCATTGATTTCAGATGTTGATCAAAGTATACCCGGTAACATAAGTTTATTATGATTAGTGTATTTACTTATCCTGCCCAGATATAGCATTGGTATATGCTTAATATTTGCATAGGTAATAATTATAATGTATTTATTTTGTGGGATGAAAAATGATCTCCCCAAAAGCTTTGTTTTCCATGAGAGGAAGATTTTAAATATAATGTTCGGGTATGTTTATAGCTCAAGTGATCGATTCTCATAGATAGGACGATCAAGAATTTATCTAGCATGTAGTATGCTTCATTCATTTAAATCCCAGGAGAGGATTGTATTTGGTGTGTGTTCGTTGTATGCCCAAGTAAGAGGCAAGAAACCACCAAAATATTTTAATGTAGTAGATTACTTTACAAACCTTCGTGGTTATTCCATATTCCTCATGTGAAAATAAAGATAGCTCCACCATGGAAGGTGTTGATTATTGTGCTTAATTTTAAAAGTTCGGGCAAGATAAAGGTTATATTGGAGGTGTTAGTTCCTCAAGATCCACTTTAGTATAAATAGTGCATCAGTAACTAGGGTCGATATCTGTATTGTGCTGCTAAATATTGCTAGTATTTGACAAGTAAGTCAATGGAGAAGGTAATTAAAATTGCGTAATTTAAAACGCTTATTTACTGAAGGAATATTCAAATGCAATATTTAATTCTGATTAATTAAATAATACTTATATTTCAAAAGTATACGTATGAATAAAATTTATATCATAACTTAAGTTAGCATTAAGTTAAATGTAAGATGGTAAGTGTAACTTCTAATAGCTGGCCTATAATTAGAATAGTTTATCCCATTAAAGACCATAAATAAAGAAAATGTATTAGAAATAAAGTTAATATTTGACGTATTGCATATGATGGGATTAATCATTTAAAAAAAAAATAGTTAGTCAATAATTTTGAATAAAAGCTTCTACAAGGTTACCAAAATTTAATAAATAATGTATTGGTAATGAAATGTACTTTTAGTTGATCAATCCATATGATTGCATACAGGAGAAGTAGTAATCTCTAGTCCATAACCAAAAGAGTATACAGATTAATGTCAGTTATATTTTATATTTTTGTATTACTATGGGATTATTGAATAAATGTTCATATTTTTTTTTTGATAATAATAAATTATAGTCTTGTTAAAATTTGTCGTAGATTCATTTTTTTTTGTTTTATATGCTAAATATAAGTGTTTGCACAATATTTGCACAACCTTTTCTTGAGTCCGAAATCATTCCAAATTCTTAAAAACTTAATATACCAGATAAATAAAGTTAAGCAGATCGGAATATGTCATTATATTTAGTTTAATGATAATTATTTATGGAGTTGAAAACTTCAGACTAAACATTTTTTGTGTGTGTGTAAAAATGAATTTATTCCCAAACCATTAACTTTGACGGCACATTATTCCATTCACATTTAGTTAAATTGTCTAAGTAATAAATCTTAGTTATATTATTGTGTTGCCATGGATGATGGAAGGACACAAAATGCACCCTTGTCTTTTTATTATTCTGACTAAGATTCTGGATAAAAGGGGCTGTATTATTCAAAAATGTATGTCATTATTGAATATAATTATCATCTCTTTAGATAATATAGGAGTTGATATGAGAGATGAAGACACATTGAATGTAAGTAAATGTTCCCTATAGCCGATCAGAATGCCAGTCATGTGCGGCAACACAATACTGCCTAGCATTTCCTTACATGAAACAAAGAACCCTGAGATTAATATTATTATTATAATTATTCTTTAAATTAATAAGTGATCAATTATTGTTATTATTACAATCGTGGCATAGCTTAAGAGAATTGTATGTACAATTGTATTATATGAAAAGTATTTTAGATCATATTGGAAAATTAATAGATATGTTGCTTTTATTTTGGTTGCCTTAACAACAACCAGAAAAATTAGTGTCACAAGTGCAGATAAACTAACTAACTAGTAAATTAATAATGGGTTGGAAACTAAACTAATTGTTAAAAAGATGGATTAGAAATAATATCTAACTGATTTCTAATTAATTGATTAACTAATTGAATTGATTATGACTGAGTTAGAATATATATATATATATAATTCTTCAGCAACTTGTGTTCCACTAAACATCACATGATCACTATCTCATACTAGCACAATAATTGTTATTAAACAATTCAAAACAAAGCAAAACTCTCCATATAATAGTGATTGCTCTTGTTAGCACAAGATGGCACTACTATAAGCTTGGGTTCCCTGGTAAGTTTGGATTTAGGGATCATCATCATCAGAAAAACGTATAATCCATGTAGAATGTTGGTCCATAGTTGGTCTCCCATCTGTGTAGAACTGTTGCAGGCAAGCACTGTCTTGGTTTGATAGATTTTAGGCAAGCAAATGTCCTCTCCCCATTTAAGGCTATGAATTTCAGCATAAAAAGTGGGTCAATTTCTCCATGTGAATTCAAACTCCTGCTAAGGAAAACTGTCTACTATCTTACCTTCAGCTACATCAGTTTTTGATAGCTATTCTGCAAATTCTATGGTAAGCTAAAACCAAGTGATGCACTTCATCAAGTGCAAACAAAATATTGTAAGCAACTTTTTAGTTGACCATTCTTTTAAACATTATTTTCCAGATTGGAGCTAATTTTGTTATCCGCCTTTTTATAGAATCATATGAGGTGATAATAACACCTTGATTGAAAAAAGAAGTTTTGTTTCTATCTCTTTAATCCCTTTGAAAACATATATGTTTTAATTAATTAAAAAAATTTCAAAACAAATACTGTGTTTTCACATTTCACAATAACAATAATAATAATAATAATAATAATAATAATAATAATAATAATAATAATGATGATGATGATGATGATGATGATGATGATGATGATGATGATGATGATGATAATAATAATAATAATAATAATAATAATAATAATAATAATAAGAAGAAGAAGAAGAAGAAGAAGAAGAAGAAGAAGAATACAATATATTTATTTATTTAGACCTTTTAAAAGTTTAATTTATAAAACAATATCTTAAGTCAGACTTATTATTTATTATTTTTTTATTTCAATGAATGTAGAAAATATCTACTATAATTTTTCTCTGTGTTTATTTCTACTTTTCCATTATTTTATGTATATATTGTAGCATTTACCGTTTTACTAGGCCCTTATACACCTCAAATTGATATTTGAGCGTGAGTTGATCAAACTGTATCAAAAGAACAAAAAAAAATTGTATTTCTACTCTAAAAACACAGCTATTTTTCCTGATCAACTTCAGCCTATTAATTGTAACGAATTGTGCTATTGACAAAAATCAACTTTTAATTTATTTGATAGGCGCCAGGTCTTTTTATTCTAAAAAGACCGCTGATATCTGTCACCAGCATGTCTCGCAAATAAAAAAAAATAAAATATTTTTAAAATTGTTGGTCTTAGATTTTAAGAATCGGTAATTTTACGGTAGACTAGAATTATCTTTTTTTTTTTTGAGATTATTATTCCTGGGCTTATTCGAACATATTGGCAAAGGTAAATTACATTTTTAAATCTTATTAAACTACTAATAGATTCAATAATAAAAAAATAATAACTACTATTAATAACGGACAAATGAAAATTGATATTAGAAATATTTTTATTATTATAACAGATTAAAAATCTGTTTAAGTTAAACTGAGAATTCCTAATCAAGTAAATCAGAGAGAACACATATTAATTCACATATGACGCAATCAATAAAATAAAATAATTAATTAAAAGGTTCTGGTATAAACAAAAGTCTCTTGTACAGAAAAAATGAAAGTCTCTATCGGGATTATTTTAAGACTTGTTTGCAAACGCTAATTTTGTCACAATCAGGAATAAGTAGTCTTAACTTACCGGTAAGTTTTGTGAATTCACGAAGGTTGTAGATAACTATGCATAGTTTTTCGGGGCTGAATCGAGCTCACGGCCTTTGATTATTAGTTGTTCTTGGTGCTGGTTCCATAGGCTAGTCACGTAAGCTTCTCTGGTGTCCATCGGTAATGATGTCAGCTAAAGCTCCGGTCTACTCTCGTATGAATAACTTTTTCATCGTAGAGTGGTCTGGATTCTCTAATCCAAAACCAACCAAAAGAATATCAGCTAAACCAAGACATTCCTCCAACTGAATTTCTCCTTTTTATACTCTAGAGGTCCCGTTGTCGGACTTCTGCGCATGCTAATATCATGGCGTTTTGTGTTTATAATCTTATACAGTCTTTATCATTTTTCAATTACTAAGTTCTCATTTTTTTTTTATCAAGTTTTTCGGCCATGTTTAATTAGCTAAAATATTTTTCTTTTAGCTTATCTTTTTACTTGTTTTTGGAATTCTTTTGTTCTCTCTAATTCTACTTTTATTTCCAGTTAAGTAAAAAAAAATACGAAAGAAAAATTTAACTTTCATTGTACGTTATTTTTTTAATTTTTTTTTTAAAAAAATTAGTCAAAAAAAAATCTAAATTTACTTTTATTTTTTTTAGCTTTTACCAAATGCCAATATATTTGCAACGTATATAAATAAACGTTACAATATATATATATATATGCACATACACTATATTAATGTGTGTTATGTAACCCAACTGGTTAGTATATATATATATATATTATAACGGGATTACCTTGATTAACATAGCATGCCAACCATGTTGCAGCACAAGATATATTGGATGCCCACACACAGATGTCCTGGTCTGAAAATACACTTGGATACCTCTATCATCTGTAACATCTTCATGCCTCATGCATTGCATGCCAGATATAATGGAACCTGCTACACAAAGTTAATGGTGCCAGATATACAGGAACCACAAGGTTCACCATATAATGCCATGAATATGACTAAGTAGTTGGATCACTTGGATGAAATGTGTTAACCCAACTACAACAAGTCACATCCTAGATTTGTGATTCGACAGCACATTTGGGTGTGTCAGATGTTACAGAATTAGCAATGGCATGTAATAAAGAGAGCACATCTCACTACTATCAGACCTGATCCTTCAAATAGGGTGCTAAAGATGTCACAATAAAATGCCCAGTTCCAAGTCACATTTACTTTCAATATACTAACCTATAATTTTCTTAAAATTCTTTCAGTGTAACTTAGACCAGCACATATTCATTGCATCTCCTTTTTAAGCCCCATTACACCACAGAATTCGAATTCAGGGAGTTCTTACAATCAGCTCTCTTCAGGGATGGGCCTACTCAATTATAATCTAAATCTGCCTATATATATAAGCCCAGATATAAGAAAATACTGATGATGATCAATTATTTATAAAAGCAATACATAATGATGATGATGATCATCAAACCTATAGTAGTGTAAATTCATAATGTGATGATGATGATCAACATCTAATGGTATCAAGGCACAGTGATGATGAGGTTGACCAAACAGAGATCAAATTGATTTAAACAACTAATTTATTAACAATATATACAAAATAAATATTTACAATCAAGAAATAATAAAATAGATTAATATTTAGTTAACAAAAAATGGTTTCCTATCATTTTGGTGACTTTGTACAAGAAAAAAAACACAATAATTTGACTTATATTATATACAACATTATATTCTGTAATTTATTAAATATATATAAACATAACACAAAATTTAAAAAATCACAATAAAAGTTCATTAAGTGTGAAATTACCCCATTAAAATAATTATTACAATATTTATAAGCTAGGGTAAATGTATGATCACTCTAACTGCCCACTCCCATTTATCTATATGTAGGTTACAGTTTTGGTATAAATTAATGAAAGCTAAATACCATTTATTCAGAAGGATTAATTGTATATTCAGATAAATAAAATTACAAGTAAATACTAGTAAAATTGATTAGTATATTATCTATCAAGTCTTGTTGTCTTAAAGTCTTGCCCTCAATATTATATATATATAAATCTTACTTGAGATAAGGTCACATGGATGGGTTAATGTTGACTTCTAGAGGAATCTAAAAATTTACTTTACTTAATATATATATATATATATTAAACACACAATAAAAAAAACAATACAAAAATTTACTTTACTTAATATATATATATATATATTAAACACACAATAAAAAAAACAATACATAAACTTTCAAATAAAATAAATTACAAAAAAAAATAATCATCATGTGAATTAACTATGTATTTTATCTGAAGTAAAGCAAGCATTCATTAAAAAATGCCAATATCCATGGCTAAAAATTCCAGTTCACCAACTATTTTTTTGTTATTTATATATACGAAATGTCTTTCCTGATCATATGAATCCATGGAAAAATGGTGGTGCACCAGCATTTCTAAAATAGACATTTTGATGACAATTCTTATAATTTCATAATCAAGTAATGATGTAGAAGTTAGTTAGAAAAATGCCACAGCATTGTCTTCTACCCTGAGTACATAATAATGTTTCCTTTATTATAACGTATCTTTGTAACTTGGCTTGATTATATATTCCTTGGGTTTTAAATTCACAAATCACTATCTGCTATGTCCAAGGAAATTCAGCAGTCAATTATTCAATCTACCAGTCAGCTTCTTAAAACCCTATCCAAGGTATATCTCTCCCTTCAAGCAAAAGTTGCCTTGCTTAATATGAAAGTAATGTCCAAAATTTTATATTATCTGCCGATAATTTCAGTCACTAAATCCTTTGTAAAAAAGATTAATTCATTATGTGCGAAGCTATTCTGGAAAGGCCATGTGGTTTCCATCAGCATTGCCAACATGCAACAGCACTGCAAGTCGAACAGCATGTCATTTCATTCCATTCCTGCAATGTATTTCCAGAAATCCCATACATTTATTTACAATTTAATTCAGAAATATGGCTATATGCAGATTGCTGACATTGTTCAACCTACAGATCGGCCTCCACCTGCTGATAGTTGCTGGCTTGACATATTGCTTCATGACATTTTTAAATTTAACAATATCTCAGAAAATACCTTTCATGCTAAAGTTTCACTTTGGCAAGCATATCAACTAATCAACCCTCAGGTTACCATTATTAGACCGAAACTTGGCTTATCCAATCACAAACTTGTAGTCCTTTTTAAATTTTGGGCATTGGAGCTAAAGTTTTTGGACTACCTAGTTAAAGTCAATCTTCATGCTATGTCTACAAACTGGTTCCTGAGCTGTAGGAGACAAATCAGTGAGATTGATCCATTATGCTCTAACTGCTGCAGACAAGATGAAATGTTTGACCACATCATCTACTCCTGCACTGGACTTGGGAATATTAAAATGTTTATCTATCAGAACTCTAAAGTGGACTTCTACAAGATTATCTCTATTAAGGACTGCCTGCATCGGGTGACATCCCAACCATCAGACTGTTAATTTTCTTGACATTCTCTGTATGGTTGACCAGATGTAAGAAACAATTTATGCAGCCTTTTCCAGATATTGATTCTTATTTTTTACAAACTCTTAAAAAACTTAAAGACAGAGACAGACTCTTATCTACAAAATTTTTATATGAGTGAACATGGAAACTTTTTCAGCTTTCTAGGTAAAGCCCTTGATTATCAAAATATCATATATTAATTTATTAAGTTTTGTCATTTTTTACCATGATGTTATCAGGTAATTATTAATTATGCCTATAGTATACCATTTGTAAACATATATTATTTGTTTTAATAAAGTTATTTTAGAAATAGGAAAAAAAAGCTTTAAAAACAGTTAATTTTTAGGAGTTTCATTTTCCTTTGCATTAATACTAATATACTGAAATTTAACTTGTAAAAGAAGTTAATTCACTAGTCCATTACTATTAATTTTAAATTAGAGTTTAACTCTGGAAACTACAAACATTTTTCTTTTAAATCCCAAAAAGTTATTTTCCCATTTTTTACAAAGAAATAACAACTTAATTTTTGTTGCTGTCTGTTTAATTCCTGGACTCTTTTAGAACCATCATCTGCTGTTTTTTCAATTGTAAAATGACACTTTTTCATCATGTGATTTCTAAAAGCCATATTATTACAACTTGAAAATAAAAAAAATCACATTATAAAATATATTTATTATTCCAAATTTGATTATTAAAAATCTTGACCTCATATAAATCTAATCTGTATGTCTGTTCTATGTCAGTCAATTAGTATTTTTTATTAATAAAATTAAATAAATAAAAAATAGAAAAACAATTAATTTCTACCAATAAATGAACACATTCGTTTATATGCATATGTTTATCTACACATATATATATATATTGTAATGGGGTGGTTGATTCCACAAGAGATAGGGGGAGTGCATCTTACTATGGTCGGACTTTGGGTCTTCAGATAGGATGCAAGTGATTATGCGATGAAATACATAACCTATGATTGTACCTACTTCCAATAGACTAGCTGTACCTATTTTTATTAACTTAGATACAATATGGGTCAGTTCATCCAATTCTCACCCCTTTCTAGCCACATTATACCACAGTATTCGAACTCAGGGAGTAATTGCTTGAGCTCTCTTATTAGGTAAGGAGATCACACTAATAGTAGTTATTGCACCGCTATATAGGTGATAATTAATTACCAAAAATCAATTAAGCATAAGATATATAAAAAATATGTATGTGCAGTATAAGTATATATGTATTAAAAGTTATAATAAATGACTTAAATATGTATATGGATTTCCTCTATCATATTAATAATATTAATAGGTGTAAAACTAAATAAGATAATAATGTTTATAACAGGTATGTGAATAATGAAGAACTATAAAGCTGATAGTGGATATTGAAATAATGATGAGTTAGAGACCAAATTAAAATAATGAATTATATAAACATTTATTGACTAACAAAAAATATAAAGTATGAATAACAATTAAATCTGATACATGTAACTTATTTTGTCAAGGATGAATCTCCACCACATCGATATCTACAATAATATTAATAAAAATAAAACCCTTGCCCTAAACCCAATGGTAGAAGTTCATGTACTTAACTAATTATTTACAACAATGAACATGTAAAATTATATGTATATGTGATTTCGATTTTAGCTGGCTAATTTAAAATATGTATACAAGCGTAACAGAAAAAAAAAATCTTTGTTGTCTTGATAAATCAATGATTATAAATCATTGATTTATAAAAGCAGTATAAAAATAAGCTTAATTAATAATAAAAAAATAAAACTCTATCATTATGTTTTGCTTACTGTAAGATATTAAAATTTCTTACCTTTCAATTTCCTATATGTTGTCAAAAGTCAGTCAGATGGGAAGGTCAAAACTAGTAATTCTTTTTTATTCTTTATACAATTATATATATATATATATAATTCCCCCCCCCTTATTAAACTCATACAGAGTTTCTCCAAAATTATACACATTAGCTTCCATTTGTAGAAAATGAAAATACTACATAAAATTTACAGTAGACAAAATAATAAAACAAAAATTACAATTCTTATCTCATTATTTAAATTACAGTTTGATTAGTCTGCTGGAAACTGTTCATTTGATAAATAAATTCCTAAAAAGAAAGATGAAGATCTATTCCCATGACAAATAGCAATTTCTTGTCTGAGTTAAGAAATAATAGTGTTCTCCAATTATCCTGTCTTGGATTAGGCATTTTATTTAAAGCAAAGATGGTTTTTAAGTTTCTCCTAAATGGGCAGGTAAAATCTTTAAACTTTCATGGCTTTATTGATGATGTATTATTTCCCCATGGTACAAACTTTTCAGCAAGCAATCATGATATAAAAATAATATATATTTATTGATTCATTTGCTTCTCAAGATTTCAATGATGATATTATTATATATCAAAACAATTAATTATTGAATATTACGGCAATGCTAAAATTTGTCTAATCTGCAAATAATTTAAATCTTCTTACTTTCAAATTATTTCTTTCCTTTCAAACGAATGCTTTAAAATTTCAGCTTTTGATCATTTTGATTAATATGTTAAAAAATATTTATATATTTAAATTCGAACATTCACATCCATTTTGTATTCGAATTTATTTTTAAGCAGGAAAAAAAAAGTTCTATCGTGGAATGCAGATGACAATTATAACAATTAATACTGGGTTGTAGGTCGTGTGAAGTTTTTTTAAACATTTTAACCTTGACATTTCCTATTATTTAACAGACATAATATAAATAAATGAAATTATAAATAAAAATAATAATTTATAAATATTTTAAATTTCATTTCCACAATGGTTGCCATGTGTTTAGCATTTCCTATTATTTAACAGACATACTATAAATAAATGAAATTATAAATAAAAATAATAATTTATAAATATTTTAAATTTTATTTCCACAATGGTTGCCATGTGTTTAGATTTTAATTCAGTCATTGTTTTTTTTTTTTTAAGTTTATGTGTAAGTTTTTTTTTTTGATAGTCATCCCCAATTATTAACATAAAATACGTTTTATTCCAGTGTTAATATACCTATTTGTTTCTCCCTAATAATTTAATGGCTTTTATTACTTCTTTAGAAATAAAAAGATGTTTATACACATGTATATGTTGGAAAGAAAAAAAATGTTAATATGCCAATTTGCTTGGCAATTTATTGGTTAAGCAAATATGTTACATGACTCCAATTGGTAGAGTGTCTTAAATAACTGGATTGTGTAGCAGGTTGTAGCTTATCACTACAATATATACACCATGTAAACAAACAATTTATTTACTTGTGATAAATAAAAAAACATTAATCTGTCAAACATTTCAGTCTAATATATGTTTATGAAGGTATATATCACATTTATATAATCAAGTATGTAGATAATTACCTTTCCTACCACTTGGTTTGAATTCAAATATTGAAGAAGACATTGGGTCAGGTGTGTAGGGTAGTTCTAAACAATCTCTTACAATATATATATATATATATATATATATATATATATATATATATATATATATATATATATTGTACCCTCACTTCCCGATATATAATATAACTTAAAATATGACTAGCTCAATTAAATCGTTATGCTCAGCTAAAATATGTATAACTATCTTTAATATATTTTTATAATACTATATCTTATCAGATTTATTATAACTTATCAAAAATTAATATAGTTCAATATCATATACCAATTAAATAAGTATTTACTAAAATCATGAGACTATGAAGTGAAGTTACAAGTGGTAATTGAATTTACATTGGGCTAATGTCTTCCCAAGACATTATCTCAATGGCATAAGAATACTATTACCTCTTTATTATCTCATTACTACATCTACAGCACTCTTATGTCTTTTATAAAAATTAACTAACTTCAATAATAATAAATAAATAAATCTCAATCTTTTATTAAGGAAATATAATTAAATAATCTCAGGTTCTTTTAATTATCTTAAAGTAATAATACTTCTTGTAGATAGGCATGATAAGGGATTTAATATCAAACCTAACTACACCTAACTTATTCTAATAATAATAACTAACAATAATAATCTCTAGTGTATAAATTAACCTTATCTATTTTACTATACTATTAATCATTAAGAAAATAAGTAAATCATATACATGTCTTTCATTTCCATATAGTATCTTAATTTTAAAATATACTAAAATCTTATAATTTAACAATCTGTGGCAATAAATAATATTATACTCTTATATTGTGCATTATAATTACTTTGTGACCATTATGATATTATATGTTAATGTCAATCAATTTCTATAAATTATATTAAGAAAATACTGTGTTTCTTTCTAAAAAAAATAATAATAATAAATTCATATTGTGCAAATATTATGTTTATTCAAATTATCTGTTGTCAAATGCTGTGGTGCAAAATAATGAATTCGACACACTTTTAAAACAACTTAAACAAATTTATTTACATCAACTTTAATAAACAACTTATATACATTATTTACATTACAAGTGGAAACCAAAGAAAATAAAAAAAAAATAAGAAAAATAATAATACAAGATTTTTTACACTGTTACTATTTCCATAATCATAAATAGATAATCCATACATTTCTTAAATGTTTTATCAGTAACATTTAATTAAGTTTATGAACTTAAATTTTAATAGATATCATTTGTCATCAGTTAGTACAAAAGAAGGTTTTATGTAAAATATCACTTATGTAGCATATGTAAATAAACAAACTTTAACAATTAAAATGCTACTTCACTTAAGTATTATTGCTATTTCTATTATAATGTACTAGTATGTATTACATTTACTATTAACATTAATCAAATATCAACTAATGTATAGATTGATAAAACTTTGTAATATAATAACATTTATTGATTATATAATTATTTACTTCATTCTGATGTAATCTCATAATATATGTCTTACCAAAATATGCAATACATATATGTTCATTTATTAAAATAATATTTTAAGATTATTCAACAATTTCAAATTTTATAAAGTATTATATTAAAATAAATTCTATGATTCTTTTCTATTTAAACTATTACTCTTCTCTACTTGTTATTCTTATTCCTTCCTAATAAAATTCTATCTACAAATATCATTTTAACCTTATTTAACTTCAGAAACAGCTTACCAATTTAGGAAAAATAATGATTATCCAAACTCTCTTATACCTCATCATCTATATACGATAAACCCTTCAATCAAAATATAAATTACTATATAAAATTAATTTAACTTCTCAAATAAAATAAAATATAGATATTTTTACCTCTTACTAACTTGAAAATAAATATAAGTGATTCGTACTAATATAATAAATCAAATTCCTAATATTGTAACTAAAAAAAAAACATTAAAACTTATTCACGAAAGAATCATATAATTATTTCTGGATTTCTCTTATTACGTTGTAATAAATTTATATCATAAATTTAAAGTATGCATATTAAAATAAAACTGTTATTACTAATATTATGCGTGTATATTCTTTAAATATTTATACATTCATTCAACAATCAAATAATATTTGGTTGATCTAAAGAAAACAAAGCAAAATACATCAAATTATTACTATTATATAATTTTTACCATAAATGATACTCCAATTTACAATCCGCCACACGATGTCCTCCAGGATTACAGTTTTACAAAATAATTTCACATTTATACTCAACAATTATTCTTTAAAATATTACGTGTTGTATAATTATATAAAAATAAACTTTATGCAATTAAATGTTATATTAATATTTAGTTATTTTTTTAAAATGTACCTCTTTTATCTTTAATAGATCAATAAATAATTAAATATCTATGTTAGTTAAGAAAAACAAAAATATGTTACATAAAATCCAACGGTGTCTTCTTTCCACCCATAATTGTTCTTTTTTTCCTAGGCACAAACTTTTACCAACATTACTTCCTTTTCCGGTACATCACGTGTTTTTAAAAGTTTTTATGAAATAAATGAAAACGTTCTTTTTTTTTAAAAATAAAATAAAATAAGTTCCACCATAAGAAACAAAATAATAATTAAAATAGTTTATAGGATCCGGATTCATTTCTTTAAAGAAAAATTATTCAAAAGTTATTATTTCTAGAATTAGTCAATAGTTTATAATGTTCTTATTTAATTATTCTAAATTGACTTGGATACCCACGCATATTTATTTGCGCATTCCTTAACAAATATTTAGGTAAGATTAATTTCTAAATTCTTCTGTACGACCAGCGTCCAGACTTTACTAATATAATAATTTTATTTACAGGTATTTCTTTGCCAATTAAACTTCTGATTTATTTGCCTTTTAAAACTATCAAAATTTAGTCTTTTAAACCACAAAGACTTAACAAGGCAAGTATTTCTGCAATTATTATTAATTACCATATCTTTACCAAGATATATACTTAAATTTATAATTTAAAAATACTTTCTTCATAAAGAAGTATTTCTCTTTCTTTAAAATATCTGTTTTATAAAAATTAATTATAATCAACTTTTAAATTCATATAATGTCCAATATATTACTTTTATCCAACTAGTAATTCTCCTAGTTAATCCAGCGTTTGTTATATTTTTAGTATAAAGTCTCCAATACATTTTATCCTTATACGATGTTTTCATGATTATTTGATAGTAAATTGAGCTTCGATAGAGACGATCAATAGGGAATTATAAATAAATTAGCACTGCATATTTAACGGTAAAACTTTTATAAATTATTTAAAACTACTCTCTTATAATTTTAAAACGATTACGAGAGCGTCTATAATTTTACTTAGCTATATCTAATAGCACACTTCACTTAAAAGAAATCACAATCATAATCCCCTCCGAACAATTGAACCTTGGTTTTATACCGGAATAAATTCCCCACTTGATTGGTAAATTAAACAATCACCTTGCTAGCCTATTTACATATTTTACCAACAATACAGAATTAAAAATAAATAATGACTTATTTAATATTTATTATTTATTACATTATTAAATTCTTAAATTGATCTTTATCATTTATTTAAATCCATTAAACATTTTTTTAAAATATATTTTTTACTTTATTTCACTTTTAACTTTTATAAGACTATTTTTCTAAACAAACTAAGTCTATTTTTATTCGTTATGTTTTTTAAGCAGTATTTTAAAAATCAGATTTAATATTTCACATTAATTATCTTTATTTTTATCTCGTGATAGCCAATATAATATTTATAAATTTTATAATAGAATTTTAGAACAGTTTTGCAACTTTACTAAAAAAAAACTTACAAGCATGTGTGTACATATGTCTATCTATCATCTGTTTTACAACACAGATACAAACGCTTGTAATTATCTAAAAATAAACTAACAATTTAATTTTAAAAATAAATATTTTTAAAATAAATAATATATTATAACAACTTTAAAAATAATAATTCAATATTATTAAAATCAAATATTAATCTTCTATTATATACTATTAATAATTAAAATATTTATATTCACTTATTAAATATTAATCTTTATCAACAATAAATATATGCATTTAATTTTAACTTGTCTTTTTTAAACTTTTAGCTTTAAACATTTATTTATTAAACTTATTAATGCAGTATTAATCATGGCCAGTTTTCCCAACCATATACTATTATCATTTTTATTGAAACGTCTCTCTCAAACATTAGCACAATTTCCACATATCAAATATTCATAGATTACTTTAATTAAACTTTTTGAAAGATTATTATAAATAAAATCAACATCATATAGCTAAATATATCTTAAATTTAAAATTTTTTAATAAATTGATACAACAATTCATGGAGACCCATACAAAAGGGCACATATCCTCCTCCTTCGGATAAAAATTTTAAATTAACCATCTACCTTCATCTTCTTTAATCTACAATTATCATCTCCATTTTTCTTATCATTGAATATCATAATAAATCACTTTAACATGAAATTTTATAAAGCATTGGAACATCACATTAAAATCTCAACCAGAAAACACTTTTAAATGAAATTATCATAATTTTTTTTTTTACTTCATAAAATTAAGTCTCACTTTTCCTTTATTTATATCTTTAATTAGGTTAATTTTTTATTTCCCTAATCTTACTATGAAATATCAAATTTTTAAATCCCTTTAAATAACACCTTTTATACAAACTAAACTGTGAACACATATTTCTATAATTAACACTACCTTTTGACTCACATCTTGCATTTCACTTTTAAACTTGTTGCTAGTTTCATTAGCAGTTTTTAATAAATCATCATCCAATAAATCTAGACACTTTTCATCTAAAGAGATTAACTTTATCCCTGAAGATTTATTAATTTTATGATCATTACTACCATATTCATGAAAATTCTTAAATTCATCCATAACTCTTTTCATAAATTGACCTTTCATAAGATCTATTCACTCTTATCATATTATTCATCAATATAAAATTTTCTTTAGGTTCTCTCAATATTCTTCTATACAATTCATTCTTTTTATCACTTACTTTTAACATACTATCTATTCTCATTTATTTCTCCCTTAGTCATTATAATGAGTTTTTTATACTCTTCTCTCTTTTATTAACTAACTTATTATTTAAAATATTTACTTCAACAGCTAACTCAATTTCTTTTCTAGTTATTCTGACAAAAAAAATTCATTTCTTCCTAAATTATCATTTACTGACTTAATAAATGATATATCATCATACATATTTTATAAACTTCTTCAAATAAATCTTTATTTTCTTCTGCTAACTTACTACATATAATAATAAATTACTTCATGATATATAAAATATAAAATATCTAAACATCACACTAAAAATCTTCACCCACGATACATCTTTTGAAAATTATAATTCACACTTCAGAAGGATATGGAATCAAACTTCTTGCATTATAAGTTCCTTTCTCACCATCTGGTGTGGCTAACATAAATGCATTTTCACCTACTTTGCAAGATATTCTATATGGACCCTCATATAGACTAAGAAATTTTTTGAATTGATTTCTTTGAAGGTTGCTAACATGGGGTGTTCTAATTAGAACTAAATCATTAATTTTAAATGGATGTGGTTTATTATGGGATTTTTTTACTCTTTTTGCACCCATAATATGAAGCTTTACTTTAGCTTGATTAATATCTTCATCCCTATTAATTTGTTCCCTTACAATTGGTATAGGTGTTTTAATTAATAATGGTTCATGTCTACCATAATGTAAACGAATAGGAGTAAAACCAGTAGATTCATTATATGTACTATTAATATAATTAATAACCTCAGGGAGTTTATGAACCCATTTCTTATGATTATCAGCTACATAAACCCTAAATAATCGACTAAGCTCCCGCATAACACGTTCGCAAGGATTAGACTGAGGGTTTCTTATGGAGCTCATAACATGTTTGAGGTTTTGATCTTGAATCCACTGATTCCACCTACTCGATATAAAAGCTGTAGCATGATCTGTAAGTATAATTTTTGGTTTCCCTACTAATGGAAATTGATAATTAAGCATGCATTTAATTACAAAATGTGCACTAGTTTTAGGCACAGGATACGCTGATACAAATTTACTAAAAACATCATAGGTTACCAAAATAAATTTCTGTTGTTTAAATGGTGGGAGAGGCCCATAAAAATCAATCGCTAATAATTCATTAGCTTGATCTGGAATAATAGGCTGCATAACACCTACATACGATTTATTACAATATTTAGACTTCAAGCAAGTAGAACATGTTTTAATTTTCCTTATGACACGTTTATACATTCCATCCCAATAAAAAATAGATTTTAAGACATACATGATCTTTGGTGCACCATAGTGACCATAACTACAATGTACATACATTATCAATTTATCAATCATAGATTTAGGTACAACTATCCTCCATGATTCTCCCTGATTTGACTTTAAATTATACATAAGTAAATTCTGGTACATCTTATACTTGCTAAAAATCCTTTTTATATATTTATTTTTACTATTTATATTATCATGATTATTTAGGATAGTCATGATTCTATTTAATTTCTGATCCTGACCTTGAATCATAGTGAAATTATTATAATCATCCACTATAGATTCATCCCTGACCACATCCACACTGCTAATAATTATATTTTGAGTATTAGGATGTTGGGACATCAGACAAATAGGGTGGCGGCTAAGAATATCAGCAGGGATATTCTGTCTCCCTTCAATATAGAGAACTCTATAATTGAATTGTTGGAGATACAAGCTCCACCTAACAAGTCTCTCATTACTGAGGTAGCTTTTGTTTAAAAACTCCAAGCTTCTATGGTCGGTCAACACAATCACCTCTGAACCCAATAAAAATTGACGTAATTTCTGAAAAGCCCAGACAACAGCTAGGGTCTCCTTTTCAGTAATAGTGTAATTCAACTCAGCACCTCTCAAATGTCGGCTTAAGAAGTACAACACATGAGGTACCTGATCCTCATCGAGCTGATATAACACTACTCCCAGACCATAGTAACTACTATCTGTCTGTACATAGAATGTTTTATTAAAGTCAGGATACATTAAAATCACGTGTTTTAAAAATTTATTTTTAATTATATTAAATTCATTATCATGGTCAGCAGTCCACTTCCATTTTTCAGTTTTCTTTAATAACCGAGACAGATGTATAGTATCCTCAGCGAAATTTTTATAAAATCTATTGTAATAGTTACATAATCCAAAAAATGACTTTAATTGTTTTACTGTTTTTGGAATGGGAAAACGCTGAATAGCTGCAATCTTTTCAGGATGGGGCTGGATTCCATGCTCATTGATTAAATGACCTAGAAAAGTAATTTCTTTAGCTGCTATTGAACATTTTTCCATATTAATTTTGACATTCTGTATATGACATTCTGTAAAAAATAATTCTAAATGTTGGAGATGCTCATGTAAATTATCAGAAGCAATAACTATGTCATCCACATACATGATGGTTTTTTCTTTTAATTGTTTCGAAAAAATCATGTCTAAACATCTGATCAAGCCAGCACCACTATTAATGAGACCGAAAGGCATTCGTCTGAAAACATACGACTGGCCTTGAAATCGAAATGCTGTATACTGCTGATCACTCTCATGCAGTGGTATTTGCCAATAACTAGCTGTCAGATCAAATGTAGAGAAAATTGACCTCTTGTGAAATTTAGTTAAGAGCTCATGTACAGGTGGAGGAATGTCACGCTCTGGTATAGTTACATTATTTAGCATACGAGCATCTAAACATACCCTAATACTACCATCCTTCTTCTTTACAATAACCAATGGGTTCACGTAAGGAGAAGGGCATTTTTTAATTATATTCCACTCTAGCATTTTGTCAATTTGACTCTGTACCTCATCCTTATATTGGTAAGGAATTGGGTACATTTTTTGATGGAAAGGATCATTACTCTTCAATTTTATTCTATGGGTATATCCCTTTATTATACCAGGGATTTTAGAAAATATGTTTTTAAAATTGTACATTAATTGATATAAATTTTCACCCAATTTAGAATTTACTGCATAAACATGTTCAATTTTGGCCTTTATGCTGGCATCAATTAATGTATTTTGGATGCATAATAATTGACTAGAAAAGTTATGCATACCATATTCAAAACTAAGTCTTTCTTTTTTACAAATAAAAATTTTATTATAAAAATCAATTTGACATTTATTTAAAATCATGAAGTCAGCTCCTATTATGGCTTCATGTATTAACCCAGGCATAATAAGGAAAACATGCCCAAACTCTGTATTATTTATTTTGAAGGTAATCCAGACTTGTTTATTTGATAACTTTGTCCTCTTTCCATTTGCTAAAGTTACTTGTATCTGCTTTACTGGCAATGAAGGTATATCCCTTTCTACACTCACCAGATTTTGATATGTTGACTCTGATAATATGGAAGCTTGACTTCCAGAGTCAATTAATGCTTCAATTCTGATATTGTTTATGTATAAAATTACAATAGGACATTGATAAGTTATAGGTGGTTCACCTATAGTAAAGGGCTCTAAAAAATCAATATCAAGATCTAAAGTATTAAGCATCCACATCTGATCGTTCCCCATTTTGTTAGCACCGGGTCCTTGCAAAGAGGAACTGACATACAAAGACCTTTTTAGTTTAATTTCTTACTACTAGCTTTATTAGCTGGTCTTTTTAAAATTGTGGTCACACCACTAGTAGAAGGCTGATTACTTTGATTATCATTTCTATCCCTAAATGTATCGAATCTAACAAATTTTCTTAAATGTGGAGACATCCTATCTCTACCTCTGTATTCATATCTCCTTTTAAACCCTGCAGAAGATCTCACACCAGTATTGACATTAATATTTGATAAAGGATAATTATTTCTCTCTTTGTTTATCTTAAATCTATTGTCCATAGATATCTCAGCTACCTCAAGAGCATCTAACACCTCTGAAACCTCTTCTATCGAACCACGATCAGCAGCTATCAGTAACTGTTCGACATTTTTAGGCAAATTATGTCTTACGATTCTTACAATCTGTCCTTCTGATAATGGACAAGCAGTCAATGTTTTCAACCGAACAGCCTGATTTCTAAAAAAACTTGTATAACTGCCTTTGCTGATATGGTATTTTTCCTGGGTAATTTGGTATCTAATGCTATCTTGTTTATCAGAGTTCCAAAAACTTCCCACAATAAAACATTTAAAATCGCCGTAAGTTACTGGTTTTTCAAAAAGTGATTGCCACCAATCTTTGGCAATTCCATACAAATGGTTGCTACAAACTGCTACTTTTTCTTTCTCTGATAATGAACATATGGAAAATAATTCATCTAAATTATTTAAGAACTCTGAGGGATTTTCCATATACTCTCCTTTAAATGGCTTAACTTTCATGAAACGTAAGGCCATCGAATTATTTGCATTTCCCTCATAATTAACTACTTCTCTAACCGGTCTGCTATCAATTTCTTTAACAACAGTATGTTCTGACTGATTACTATCACCTTTCCT
Organism: Epiperipatus broadwayi; assembly: GCA_028023455.1. Classification (NCBI taxonomy): domain Eukaryota; kingdom Metazoa; phylum Onychophora; class Udeonychophora; order Euonychophora; family Peripatidae; genus Epiperipatus; species Epiperipatus broadwayi. The sequence continues at coordinate 3,117,916 of JAQFVV010000133.1, read as the reverse complement.
TACAGATTCTACTTTGTTTATTCGTGATAAATTAATATAATCTTCATATGCCTTATCACTTACTTTCCCTTTTACTAACTCTGTCTTTGTATTATTTACATTTTTCATCTCTATCTGGTTACACATCTGTTGAATTTTTCCCTCGAAATCCATTTGTTCAAGTACTTGCCTAACATACCCTTTCTGCTCCTTTCTAAATTCGTCTAAATTTTTATCTAAGATTTCCTTGTACTTATCACTATTTTGTTCTAACATACCCGCTTGCTCTTTTATGTCATTTTGCATACGTTTTAAATTCTCACCTACCTTTGATCGATATTTATGTTCATCGATTCTTTTAATATCTAGACCCTTAAATTTTTCTATTAGTTCCTTTTCTATCTCATCCTTTATATCTACTTTAGTCTGAACTATTGTACTCCTAACACTTTTAATGTCCTCACTAACATTATTGATATGGCTTTTAACTCCACAAATTTCATTGTCAACCTTCAATTTATAACTATCAATTTTTAAAGCTAAATCACTATTATTTATTCTACACTGATCAATAGATTCTGCTATTTGATCTTTCAAACTCTTAATCGTGTTTTCTGAAAATTCACAAAATCTTCTTTCCAATAATTCCTGATTTTTATCATCAATTTTTATCACTTCTATCTTTAAAGATTCAATTACTTCCTCATTCTTACTAAACCTTAAATCCAGATTATTAATTTTATCTTCCACTTCTTTTTTAAAATTCTTTACAATTTCAGAATTATCATCAATCTTTTTATTTATATTGTCTATACAAAATCTGATTTCTTCTTTATTTAAAACCCCAAAAAACCTTTTATATTATTTTTATTAAACCCCCCAAAAAAACAAACCCCACATTCATACCTTCTTTAATAGAATCAAATCTAATACTATTTTTATTACTTTCCTCTTTCATTTCTTCTTTAAAAGAATCAAATCTAATACTATTTTTATTACTCTCCTCTTTCATTTCTTCTTTAAAAGAATCAAATCTAATACTATTTTTATTACTCTCCTCTTTCATTTCTTCTTTAAAAGAATCAAATCTAATACTATTTTTATTCACTGAATCAATAATACCTTGACTCATTAATTCAAAATGCTTCATGAAATCAAACATCGAGAAGTTCTCTATATTTTTCTCAGTTTTTATTACTTCTTTCTCTACTGTTTTAAAAATTATCTCTTCCTCCTCCTCTATTTCACTATCCATATTTTGAGTATTTTCTAATATTGTCTCAAAATCTACTAATTTCTCCACTTCTTTTCTCTCCTCACAACTATTATCCTCAACAATAAAATTAGACATCTCAACTTCTAAATCTTTATCCCAGTTATTCATTTCTATATTTTTTAAAATTCAGTTCTAGTAGTATGCAGTACTTATTATCAATATTTTCAAAAAAATAATTCCCTACCAACCTTTCCATCTCCACTCAATTCACTTCTACAATCAATCACAAAACATCATCTCTGAAAACTCTACACTGTTTATTATTAACTAATTATATAACTACAAATAACAAAATTGTGTCATGTCATTAATTTTCACACCTATGATCCACAGACAATTTGCACATAATATATTATATTCAATATACATTTAAAATATCTTAAGAATTGACATGGTCATATTACAAAATAATTATTTGCCACATTTTCATAATTTACATATTTATTTACTTATTAACTTAAAAATAACCTAGTAGTTAATTTTTTTAAATAATCATATTATAGATACCACATGAAAATATAATAACTTTAATAATAAGATTTTTATTTTAATATTATAATTAACATCTAACCAATTATAACTACTATTATAGAAATACTAAACTATTTATATTTAATAAAATATACTAATCATTAATTCCTAAATTATACATTTTAACCCATACACTATTTTTATTAACAAATCTATACCTATCACTCTATTCCCCTAACATATACCAAACCCTAAAATTGTGTATCCAAATCCTTAACTAAATATCTAAGCCTACAACGTTTGGGCGCCAAAATCCTAACTACCGTTTGTACCCTCACTTCCCGATATATAATATAACTTAAAATATGACTAGCTCAATTAAATCGTTATGCTCAGCTAAAATATGTATAACTATCATTAATATATTTTTATAATACTATATCTTATCAGATTTATTATAACTTACCAAAATTAATATAGTTCAATATCATGTACTAATTAAATAAGTATTTATTAAAATCATGAGACTATGAAGTGAAGTTACAAGTGGTAATTGAATTTACATTGAGCTAATGTCTTCCCAAGACACTATCTCAATGGCATAAGAATACTATTACCTCTTTATTATCTCATTACTACATCTACAGCACTCTTATGTTTTTTATAAAAATTAACTAACTTCAATAATAATAATAAATAAATCTCAATCTTTTATTAAGGAAATATAATTAAATAATCTCAGGTTCTTTTAATTATTTTAAAGTAATAATATTTCTTGCAGATAGGCATGATAAGGGATTTAATATCAAACCTAACTACACCTAACTTATCATAATAATAATAACTAACAATAATAATTTCTAGTGTATAAATTAATCTTATCTATTTTATTATACTATTAATCATTAAGAAAATAAGTAAATCATCTACATGTCTTTCATTTTCATATAGTATCTTAATTTTAAAATATACTAAAATCTTATAATTTAATAATATGTGGCAATAAATAATATTATACTCTTATATTGTGCATTATAATTACCTTGTGACCATTATAATATTATATGTTAATGTCAATCAATTTCTATAAATTATATTAAGAAAATACTGTGTTTCTTTTAAAAAATAATAATAATAAATTCATATTGTGCAAATATTATGTTTATTCAAATTATCTGTTGTCAAATGCTGTGGTGTAAAATAATGAATTCGACACACTTTTAAAACAACTTAAACAAATTTATTTACATCAACTTTAATAAACAACTTATGTACATTATTTACATTACAAGTGGAAACCAAAGAAAATAAAAAAAATAAGAAAAATAATAATACAAGATTTTTACACTGTTACTATTTCCATAAACATAAATAGATAATCCATACATTTCTTAAATGTTTTATCAGTAACATTTAATTAAGTTTATGAACTTAAATCTTAATAGATATCATTTGTCATTAGTTAGTACAAAAGAAGACTTTTATGTAAAATATCACTTATGTAGCATATGTAAAATAAACAAACTTTAACAATTAAAATGCTACTTCACTTAAGTATTATTGCTATTTCTATTATAATGTACTAGTATGTATTACATTTACTATTAGCATTAATCAAATATCAACTAATGTATAGACTGATATAACTTTATAATATAATGACATTTATTGATTATATAATTATTTACTTCATTCTGATGTAATTCCATACTGTATGTCTTACCAAAATATGCAATACATATATGTTCTTTTCTTAAAATAATATTTAAAATTATTCAACAATTTCAAATTTTATAAAGTATTATATTAAAATAAATTCTATGATTCTTTTCTATTTAAACTACTACTCTTCTCTACTTGTTATTCCTATTCCTTCCTAATAAAATTCTATCTACAAATATCATTTTAACCTTATTTAACTTCAGTAATAGCTTACCAATTTTTTTTAAAAAAATATGACTATCCAAACTCTCTTATACCTCATCATCTATATACGATAAACCCTTCAATCAAAATATAAATTTCTATATAAAATTAATTTAACTTATCTAATAAAAAAAAAAATATAGATATTTTTACCTCTTACTAACTTGAAAAGTAATATAAATAACTCATACTAATATAATAAATCAAATTCCTAATATTGTAACAGAAACATTAAAACTTATTCACGAAAGAATCATATAATTATTTCTGGATTTCTCTTATTACGTTATAATAAATTTATATCATAAATTTAAAGTATGCATATTAAAATAAAACTGTTATTACTAATATTATGCGTGTATATTCTTTAAATATTTATACATTCATTCAACAATCAAATAATATTTGGTTGATCTAAAGAAAACAAAGCAAAATACATCAAATTATTACTATTATATAATTTTTACCATAAATGATACTCCAATTTATAATCCGCCACACGATGTCCTCCAGGATTACAGTTTTACAAAATAATTTCACATTTATACTCAACAATTATTCTTTAAAATATTACGTGTTGTATAATTATATAAAAATAAACTTTATGAAATTAAGTGTTATATTAATATTTAGTTACTTTTTTAAAAAAAATGTACCTCTCTTATCTTTAATAGATCAATAAATAATTAAATATCTATGTTAGTTAAGAGAAAAACAAAAATATGTTACATAAAATCCAACGGTGTCTTCTTTCCACCCATAATTGTTCTTTTTTTCCTAGGCACAAACTTTTACCAACATTACTTCCTTTTCCGGTACATCACGTGTTTTTTAAAAGTTTTTATGAAATAAATGAAAACGTTCTTTTTTTTTAAATAAAATAAAATAAGTTCCACCATAAGAAACAAAATAATAATTAAAATAGTTTATAGTATCCGGATTCATTTCTTTAAAGAAAAAAATATTTAAAAGTTATTATTTCTAGATTTAGTCAATAGTTTATAATGTTCTTATTTAATTATTCTAAATTGACTTGGATATCCACGTATACTTATTTGCGCATTCTTTAACAAATATTTAGGTAAGATTAATTTCTAAATTCTTCTGTACGACCAGCGTCCAGACTTTACTATATAATATTTTATTTACAGGTATTTCTTTGCCAATTAAACTTCCGATTTATTTGCCTTTTAAAACTATCGAAATCTAGTCTTTTAAACCACAAAGACTTAACAAGGCAAGTATTTCTACAATTATTATTAATTACCATATCTTTACCAAGATATATACTTAAATTTATAATTTAAAAATACTTTCTTCATAAAGAAGTATTTCTCTTTCTTTAAAATATCTGTTTTATAAAAATTAATTATAATCAACTTTTAAATTCATATAATGTCCAATATATTACTTTTATCCAACTAGTAATTCTCCTAGTTAATCCAGCGTTTGTTATATTTTTAGTATAAAGTCTCCAATACATTTTATCCTTATACGATGCTTTCATGATTATTTGATAGTAAATTGAGCTTCGATAGAGACGATCAATAGGGAATTATAAATAAATTAGCACTGCATATTTAACGGTAAAACTTTTATAAATTATTTAAAACTACTCTCTTATAATTTTAAAATGATTACGAGAGCGTCTATAATTTTACTTAGCTATATCTAATAGCACACTTCACTTAAAAGAAATCATAATCATAATCCCCCCCGAACAATTGAACCTTGGTTTTATACCGGAATAAATTCCCCACTTGATTGGTAAATTAAACAATCACCTTGCTAGCCTATTTACATATTTTACCAACAATACAGAATTAAAAATAAATAATGACTTATTTAATATTTATTATTTATTACATTATTAAATTCTTAAATGGATCTTTATCATTTATTTAAATCCATTAAACATTTTTTTAAAATATATTTTTTACTTTATTTCACTTTTAACTTTTATAAGACTATTTTTCTAAACAAACTAAGTCTATTTTTATTCGTTATGTTTTTTTAAACAGTATTTTAAAAATCAGATTTAATATTTCACATTAATTATCTTTATTTTTATCTCGTGATAGCCAATATAATATTTATAAATTTTATAATAGAATTTTAGAACAGTTTTGCAACTTTACTAAAAAACTTACAAGCATGTGTGTACATATGTCTATCTATCATCTGTTTTACAACACAGATACAAACGCTTGTAATTATCTAAAAATAAACTAACAATTTAATTTTAAAAATAAATATTTTTAAAATAAATAATATATTATAACAACTTTAAAATAATAATTCGATATTATTAAAATCAAATATTAATCTTCTATTATATACTATTAATAATTAAAATATTTATATTCACTTATTAAATATTAATCTTTATCAACAATAAATATATGCATTTAATTTTAACTTGTCTTTTTTAAACTTTTAGCTTTAAACATTTATTTACAAAACTTATTAATGCAGTATTGATCATGGCCAGTTTTCCCAACCATATAATATTATCATTTTTATTGAAACGTCTCTCTCAAACATTAGCACAATTTCACATATCAAATATTCATAGATTACTTTAATTAAACTTTTTGAAAGATTATTATAAATAAAATCAACATCATATAGCTAAATATATCTTAAATTTAAAATTTTTAATAAATTGATACAACAATTCATGGCGACCCATACAAAAGGGCACAATATATATATATATATATATATATATATATATATATATATATATATATATATATATATATATATATATATATATATATATATATATATATAGAGAGAGAGAGAGAGAGAGAGAGAGACAGAGAGAAATCTTTATCATTTACACAAACATTCATTCTGCCTTATCAGGCAACTGAGAAAAAGATTATGGTGTTTCTTGATCTTAAACTCAGAGGTAAAATGCAATAAACTCACCATGCTGGCTAATGCTTGTTGGTGATCTGCTCATCCATGTTCGTATACTATATGAATAATCACATAGTAATAACAGCTGCAAAAGAGAAGAATGTATGGAGTGGACATTAGGAACTTGCCTTACTCCTTTTTTAAGGCCTCCAAGAGGGATCAAAGGGTCTCCTTTCAGTTAATAGCATACTAGTTTCTGCAGCCCATGTGTATATATCTGATTTGAAATATGTTTATCTTACCTAGTTATGCAAAATCAACAGACAATAAGAGTGATAGATAACACTCACTTTAAACAACATTTTGGTATATATGCTTATTTTTTGAACTGTATATAAAAACTTATCTTAAATAGAGAGTTCTTGTTTTCATCATATGTTTTTTTTATATAGAAAACAATAATTTTGAATATAATTTTCTGTAATTTGCATTGTATATTAAATAATTTTAATACGAAATTATTTAATGCATACATTAATTTATATTTTATGCAAATAATGATTCAACTTTTAGAAAATCAATGTCACTTAAAATTGAAAGTGCTTTTTAAATTATTGTCTAAGGGATCGTAATTTTATATAAGTTCTTTAATTATTTTACACACTTTATAAAGAAATTTATAGCATAAGCTTAAATCGATGTAAGTCATTGAATTGAAGATTTGAGTATGGGATTTAATAAAAGAGAAATGCATTTATAATCATATTTTGTTTTTCATGTGTGCATTGTTAACCAATTCTCTTTAAAATAGAAATATGAATGCTTCTTGAAAGCATTTTCAAATATCATTTCCCTAGACGGTTAAAATGTTTGTTCCACAAAACAACGGTTTACTTTAATAACTCTATTACAGGTTTTGAATAACTTTTAAGTAATTTGCCTATATATATATATATATATATATATATGGTACCTGATTGATCCACCAAAAGTACTTACACATATATATGTTTGGCTGGTTTCAAACTCCTTCATAATACATTTATAATCTTATAAATGTTACGTGAACGAACCGGCACATTTGAGCAATATGGGAGATATTATTGATAGCTTTAACTATCAATAATGGCCCACCTCGGCTGCTATATTCAAACCCCTACTATCCAAACTGTTTATTTGTTTCAGAGTAAACTCTGGGCGCCAGCTATCTATTCAGAAGAATAAACAATGTATTTGGTCAGTAGGCTCATAATCCAGCGCTGGAAACAATCCCAAAAACTAGCTCAGTCTAATTTTATTCAATAATAAAATATAGAAAATAGAATTGGTAAAAGAGATTGATAAAAAGAATTTGATAAAAAGAATTGACCGACAAATAAAGTTTAAGTGTAAAGACAATTTATTTTAACTAGCATCAATTATACTAAATTTAAATATCTTTATAATTTTTAATTAACATAATATTGGTAATTTTGTCACACACATTTTAAATTAACATAATATAATATATCTTATGAAAAAGCTAAAATAATCTTTGACATTTAAATTATCTAACATTCACAAACATGCACATCAATAGTTCATTTTATGCATGCTTATAAAGTTCAAATTACTTGTCTCTGAAGGATTTACGAATTACAGTGATGGCTACTAAATATAAATGAGAATATGAAAATGTTTTACCTAGCATTTTTGGAACGTGGATGTATAACTTCATTTTCTTTAATTGCTGATTTAGGTGACACTATTTCCAGCCGGCTGGGACATTTTCTTATGGAGTTTGATTATTCTTCTTGATTATTATTTCTGGAGACAGTTGAATATTGATGGAGGATTTCTGATCTGTTCACTACACATTATTTCACAGGCAGGTCTTGCTGATCTTGTTGGACTAAGGGCTGAAAGAAGAACGTACATTCCCATAGGCTGCTCAACACTGCATTTCTGTTTCTGGATACATAATTTAAAATACACTATTATCTGAAATGAAACAAGACTGACACTGAAAACTAGGCTGAAACTGAACATCTGATAAAAATCTGGCTATTTATATATGCGAATTGTTTTTGTTTTAATATCGTCTGGCAATAGGTGTTGTCAAAATTCCTTTAGTAAGTAATGCTATGACAACATGTTTTGGAAGATTGCGTTTTTCAATATGATTTTAACATGCATTTATCTTATTAACAAGCTAACATTTATTTTTATTTACCGTCACACATATATACAAATTTATTCTAATAAATTGGAATGAAAAGAGATTTATATTTTAACTTTTAATTTATAATAATAACACTCTTTAACTTTTATAAAACTCTTTTATGAAAATAAACTGTAATAAAATTGTTAAACTTTTAAATATGTATGAAAGATTATTTTAATAAATTTTTTTAGATAAATTATCATGAGCCAATTTCATTATTGGTACATTGCACACCCCCCTTCGTTTGAGAGTAAAATGTGTCATGTTTGACCATTTTATCTCTGAGACTCTAATTTTTAATTCTCATTATTATTATTTTTCTAAGTTTGCTTTTTTTAATATCATTCAACTTTTCATACTAAGGACAATCCTCAATTATGCTTTACTTCTTTCTATTCTGAATTCATTGCTTACAATGTTGGAGTCCTGGATAGTGACCACCAGACAAACTAATTTTGTGGCACAGAGATCTTTTGTGAATGAGACGGATGCAGATTTTCTGACTTATACCAACTTACACACTATTAAAAACAAAGCTTCAGTTGCTGATTCTCTTGATCAGACTTTGACTAAGAAAAGGTCACTGTGAATGGAAGGAATTATCAACTGTCCATTTTCAACTTACGCTTTGGAAAATGAGGTACGAGATATGGGGATTCTCCCCAGAAGAAGTGACTTGCGGCTCATGCTGGAATTGCCCAGTGTGCATTTTAGAAGAGGAATGATCTCTGCCAATACATTATGGGTACTCAATTTATCCAGTTGACAGCTTTAAACTTAACCTTATCTAAAACTTATTTCAATACTACCCTCATTCCCTTTAGATTTAGTCCCTTATGCTCTCTTAATATAACTTAGATTGTTTCTATTATTAACCCTACAATATTATTTTTAAGTACACATGAACATATTTTTTAATATTACAATATTATTTATAACCCTTACAAACATTATTTAAAATACAGTATCTATTTACACTAGTCTTATAATATTATTTTTAAACTATCACAGACATCAGTTTACATATTTATTTATAATACAATATGATTTTTTTAAAACTATTTCTTTAACTTTCTTATTTAACGTGTGTTTATTCTGACAACTATTTTATTTTAATGTGCTTGTACTCAGAGAAAAAAAACTTATACTTTTATACGATTCATTTTTTTGCAAATATCTATTTGACTAACTTGATTTTATTCTAGAAATTCTGTTATCTTTTTCATTTATTTAATCCTACAGGCTTTACTTTTAAAACATTCATTTGACCCATTTATTTATGAACATTTTTCTTTAATAATCTGTGCATGGAGAGGGAAAAAATCTTTTATTCTATGAAGCTCTCATTATTATTATTACTTTCAAACATTTAATTTATTATTATTCAGTTATTTTTAACTTTATTATCTTAGTTTTAACTAGAAGTTTCAGATTCAAATTTATCAAATTATTGATGTTAGAATAATCATATTCGTGTTCATTGTCAAGTTCCGGTCCTTTTTGTTTATTTTCTTTACTATTCCACCCATTTACTAACTTTTAAACTATGTCAGGCAGTTCCTTCTTTTTTTCTACTAACTCGCTAACATAAATTATACTCAATATTCTCACTTCTATCTCTCGATTAAAATCTATTTTATCTCTTCCTCTTTCCATTTTATTTTCTGCCTTGTAAATCAGAAAACCTTTAAGCTTCACAGACCTTCATATATTTTGTAACCGTGAATAATTTTTTCTATTCCTTCTCTTCATATTAAATCTCTGTCTAAACCGAATACGAATGTTTACTTTCATCTTTTTATTTTTATTTTCTATCTTGATTAATTTTATTTCCAAACTACTATGCTTAACGCTATCTTCTGTTTTTGATCTACATAGGTTTCTACTTTGTCTATAGCAATTCTATCTGATTCTAATTTAATTTCTATTTTCAAACTACTATATTTAACATTATCTGACTCTACTATCTCTTTCATGACCCCAACTTCCTTATTTTCTTTGACAAAATCTACTTCTATGATCTCTTGATTTTTCTCTACCTTTCCTCTAATTTCACATCTTATTTCCCTTATTTCTGCTCTGAGTTCTTTAATTTCTCTTTTAAATTCTAGCTGACCTTGTTTAAATTTCTGACAATTCTTTTTTGAGGTCTTGCTGACTTTGTTTAAATTCTTGCATCATATTCATCATTTTCATCATCATCTGCATCTCAGATATTTCTTCTTTCTGTTTCTCTACTAACTGTGGATTTTTAAAATATATCGGGCTTTCTACCGGCTCCATTTCTTTATTCATAGTTACAATATTAAATTATTCTTTTGCATTACAAATCAAAAATTATTATTGTTTAATTATTTTTCTTACTAAAATGAAAATATAAGCTGACTCCACCCCCTTCATCCATTAACTCTACCCGAACCTAATGCTTTTTAACTCCACCCAAACATCCACTGTCTGATTTAAAAGAATGATTTATCTTAACCAACATAAATAGCATAAATCTCTTTTCATTTAAAGAAGAAAAAAAAGGTTTCGGTCAATTCTATCTTTATTTTTAAATTAATACCACTTTAACATATGTAATTTAGCTTTTCTTAAAGATTTTTATTTTTAAACAAGAAACAAGGTATTTAATTACTATTGTTTCTTAGATACAAATGGCCCTACATTGGGCACCATTTGTACCAGATCGATCCGCTGAAAGAACTTACTCACACATATATATATGTTTTGCTGGTTTCAAACTCCTTTATAATACATTTATAATCTTATAAATGTTACGTGAATGAAGCGGCATGTTTGAGCAAAATGGGAGATATTATTGATAGCTTTAACTATCAATAATGGCCCACCTCGGCTGCTAGATTTAAACCCATACTATCCAAATTTTTTATTTGTTTCGGAGTAAACTCTGGGCACCAGCTATCTATTCAGAAGAATAAACAATGTATTTGGTCAGTAGGCTCATAATCCAGTGCTCGAAATGATCCCCAAAACTAGCTCAGTCTAATTTTATTCAATAATAAAATATAGAAAAAAGAATTGGTAAAAGAGATTGATAAAAAGAATTTGATAAAAAGAATTGACCGACAAATAAAGTTTAAGTGTAAAGACAATTTATTTTAACTAGCATCAATTACACTAAATTTAAATATTTTTATAACTTTTAATTAACATAATATTGGTATTTTTGTCACACACATTTTAAATTAACATAATATAATATATCTTATGAAAAAGCAAAAATAATCTTTGACATTTAAATTATCTAACGTTCACAAACATGCACATCAGTAGTTCATTTTATGCATGCTTATAAAGTAAAAATTACTTGTCTCTGTAGGATTTACAAATTACAGTGGTGGCAACTATATATAAATGAGAATATGAAAATGTTTTACCTAGGATTTTTGGAACATGGACATAGAACTTCATTTTCTTTAATTTCTGCTTTAGGTGAGATTATTTTCATCCAGCTAAGACATTTTCTTGAGGAGTTTGATTATACTTCATGATTAGTATTTCTGGAGACAGTTGAATATTGATGGAGGATTTCTGAGCTGTTAAGTAGACATTATTTTACAGGCAGGTCTTGTTGATCTTGTTGGACTAAGGGGTGAAAGAAGAGTGTAATTCCCATAAGCTGCTCAGCACTGCATTTCTGTTTCTGGATACATAATTTACACTGCACTATTATCTGTACTGAAACAAGACTGACACTGAAAACTAGGCTGAAACTGAACATCTGATAAAAATCTGGCTATTTATATATGAAAATTGTTTTCATTTTAATATCGTCTGGCAATAGGTGTTGTCAAAATTCCTTTAGTGACGAATCCTATGACAATGTGTTTTTGAAGATTGTTTAATTAGTAGTAGCCATGACAAAATGTGTTGTTTTTATATCTTTAATTAGTAGCACACCACTGTGTTTTTAAATATATTTCATTTCAATATTTATTTTTATGTGTTTTTCAATATGATTTTAACATGAATTTATCTTATTTACAAGCTAACATTTATTTTTATTTACCATCGCACATATATACGCATTTATTCTAATAAAATGAAATGAAAAGAGATTTATATTTTAACTTTTAATTTATAATATAACACTCTTTAACATTTATAAAACTTTTATGATAATAAACTGTAATAAAATTCTTAAACTTTTTAATTACGTTTTCTTTTATGAAAGATTATTTTAATAATTTTTTTTAGATAAATTATCATGTGCCAATTTCAATACTGGTACAATATATATCTATATATATATATATCACGACAAGTGTTTTAAGATTACTTTAATTAAAAAAATGATTTTGAAAAAATGGACATTAAAAGTTTGTTGTATCTTACAGTATATATGAATAGATATTTTGAACATTAAACAGTATCTCTGAATTTACTTTCGACCTTGCATAAAAAACAAATGTATATTTTTTTATAAACTGCATTTACACCATCATTTTTATATCACTTATTTTAAAAAATGAAATGACTTCCTGAGACTCCCAAATATTTTAAATATTGGCATTTTTTCTTTAATAAAACATTTTCATGAATGTAATTGTTAAGCTTAATATTGAATTATCTATTGATTTAATAAGTGCAATGTGAATGTCTGTTACAGATATTGTTAAAATACAGATGATGTTAATACTGAATTTGCTATAGAATAATTATTTTAATTGTAATATTTTGACTGTTTGATATTAGTATTTATTCTTCCCAAGTTTATCACCACATAATATGTATGTATATATATATTATAAGGATTGCTATAACTCTCATTTCTATCTTTACCATTAAATGCATTTGAACATAAATATATACATGGATGTGTTGATTTATAAAAGCTAATACATCTATTGAACAGTGTAAGTTGATGATATATAACGGTATGAATAAAATTATTTTGTTGTTTAAATAAACTGGAAGTGCTTGAAACAAAATCATAAATTTGTTACTAAATTTCATTTATTAATATTTTAAAATAACCTTTCACAAAATGAAATTGTTCAAACAGTTGAGAAAGATTTGTAGAGAAAAAAAACCTATTTTATAATCTAGTGTTATAAAATGGGAAGGAGAAATAAAGCCTAATAGAACGTATGCAGTAACCATAACAATAACAAACAACTATTTTTTTCTAATGGCTGGAAAAATTAAAAACATATAGAGAAAGTTATATCCAAAATTTTCTATTTTATATTCATTAATGACAGCAATTCTGATAATTAGACAATTGTATTTTGGTAAAACCTTTTCATCATTTTAAAGAAAAAACAAGGATGCATAGAATTGTAAGTTGGTTAATTTGATATAAATATGTAGAAAGAAAGAAAACTGAAATGGAGAAATATCACCATGCTTCCATTAGAATTGAAGTCTATATGAACTATGGAAATTTAAAAAGTAAAATTATAATCTGTTGATTAAATCATAATAGGCACCAAGATTTTTATTTTATTTTATTTATAATTATATTGAACTTTTCACAATAAAATATGTAAAGAGATATTTATTCATATAATCAAGCATTTGATACTTCTAGAACTGTTGAAAATTTAGACTTAATAACGTTTATTATCATTAAAATTGACTTTAATCGTGTTTTGTTTATTATATAGCTATAACATGCTCACTGCTGATATATATATATATATATATATATATATATATATATATATATATATATATATATATATATATATATATATATATATATATATATACTAGTGTAAGAATGATGCAGGTGTGCTGAAAGTTGTTGTGCAAGGTCAAGGCAACTCAGATGGTTTTTGAAGAGGGCGATGAACATGATCAATAGGTGTGAATTTCCATCATCATATATATATATATATATATATATATACAATGGCTACCAAATATTATGTGAAGTTTTATATATCAATTCGGAATGTTGCTAAATCAAGGATTATCCAAACTATCTGGTCAGCTTGTGGGAGATGGATCAATCGTTGAGGGCACTACTTTGAAAAATGAAGCAAGTAAAAGAGATGCTGAAAATTCCCAATTTACCATGAATTTTTCCATTTAAAGCAGATGCTCATGTTTGATAAAGATGTTTACAGAATCATTCATAATTTGATGTTGATATGTAACGGTTTGTTTGTTGTGGTTGACATGCTGAAGCTATAAATTATGTAAGGTTTTCTCTCCTTTATTTATTTATTTATTTATTTATTTTTTGTTACTTCCACATTGGATTTTTTGAGCTGAAAGTACCAAAAGAGTTTAGATGTAAGGATTTCATGATGTAAAATGTATTTTTAAAATAAAAAAAATATAAATGCTTCTGTTAGAGGAAAAAGAAGGACTAGACTATGATGAAATGACTACAAATGAAGGTAAGACTTACTTTTTGACCCAGTAAAGACATAACATTTAGTAACAAAGTTAATTATTAATAGAACCCATATTAACCCTTTATTAACAAGACACATACTAACCATTACTTATAGGTACATATAATTAATTTAATCAATTGATGGCAGTTCCAGTTGTCATAACTGATATTAGTCACAAACAAACCCATTAATTCAACTATATTTATAAAATAATAATTTAAATATTGATATGATGATACCATGATTATTTTTTTAAAGAAAAATATAACAAATAACAAATAATGTCATTTGTTTAGATGGTATTAATGATCATAAATTATTATTTATTTTAATATGATGGCATGAAAGGTAGATGCTGATGTATACCAAGAATGACACATAGTTAATGATATTATTATTTTGTGTATTTTTTTGTGTTTCTGTTTGGATGAGATTAGGTGGAAGTGGTAGGAATCATGTTTATGGTCTTTTAAAGAGTATATTTATATATTTAAATGTGTTACATTAAGTTAAAATAAATTTGTTAATTTAAATTGACATTACATCAAGGGTTGTCTATAATTTGTTGAGAATATATTGCTGAATTTACATATCTGTTGATATGGAAACATATATGTAATATGTATCCAAAAAGTGAACTATATGAACCATAACATCAAATCATTGCGCCCACATTGGCTAGATATATAATAAATTATACCTGAACAGAGTCTAACTACTCAGATTAAGACTGGGTTTGAATTCTGGGAATCTAACTGAGTGAGATGAAAATTGGGTGCATCCTGTGTGTATTACCAAATGAATGGGGGTTGAATGGTAGTAAAGATCCATTTTGGCTGTAGTGTTGCTGGATCTTTCCAATTTTCTATGGATGGCCGGATTTGTGTTTCAGTGTATGCAGTGAAATGGATTTAGGTAGATGGTTGATGGTGGGTCATCGGTCTGTTACATTTTTGGCGCATCAACTAGGGCATGAAATAATATAATTAGGGTTTGAAATACACCACATACTTGAGAGATGTGTAGTATATATATCTAAATGTCAGATGTATAGTTTAAAAAAAAGGGAAGCATTTTTTTTTGTGTATAATTTTTTTTATATATAAAAATATATTGGCTTTATGTTTAGATGATGATGGTTACTGTTATTGCATTTTTTTTATGATGAGAAATAAATACAGTCATCAAACAGCTTAGTTTCAATTTAGAATTATATTGATGGTGTTAAATTGTAGAGTAGTAATTTTATCTATGTTTGGAAAATTTGTTTTGTAGAAAATCTAGGATTTTGAAGGTTAGATTGGATATTTGATTGTTGGAGTTTGGTTGGTTCTATTGCAAGTATTGCTGATAGATTGGTAATTTTTGTCATTGTCTTGAGGATGTGATGTATTCATGCCACTTGTGACTGATTGATCTCATTCACTGCTCCAACCCAAATTATGTTATTAGTTATTATTTATCATGAAGCAGTTAACAGTAGTCCTGCCATGATTTTGCCTCTAAGACTCCAGAGCGAGCAAGGCATAGTTATTTTTGATATATGTATAATATTAGCGTCTAAGACTCCCAAAGATGAGCAAGGCAATATTTTATAAATAGTAGCCCCTAAGACTCGGATGTAAGCAGGGCAGTGCAATAGTTTTTGCAGAAAACTATAATGGTTTGGAGTAGATTAGAGTGACTGAAATGTGATGATCATCTGAGTGTTTGTGGAACATTGTATACTTTAAAAGCAGTGATTGAATTCTTTTATCTATATCAAAATTGTGAAATGCTAATCATTCTTTTGGCTGTCAGTATCTGTCAGATCTTTAGAGGAATGGATGAGTATATAACCTAAATATATAGCTTATTCTTAAAGGACTGTTCATAGTATATTTTTGGTCCATTACATTTTTGACTTGCAACATTTTGGGGCCTGAACAAGTATTTAGACCATATATATTAAAAAGAAATCTAGTCATTAGACAAATGTCAGCAATCAGAGAATTAGTGATATAGAAAATTGTATATATAGTGATTAGACATGAGTAACTTAATCATGATAGTTGAACTGATTTGTAGTTCGAAGTAGATTGGTACTGAGTAAGTGTACAAGTGATGGTAGTTTAATTTTTTTTTGTTTTCATTTCATCATCTTCAGAAAACCAGAAGGGGAAGACTGCGCAATGAATATCCATATTGCAAAAAAATTAATTCATTTTGTAAAAGCAATAAATAAGAGCATATTCTGTCTCATAATGATTATATTGACATAACTGCCTTTCTGCTATTAAGAAGTGGTCAGATCATTTTAAAGATGGATGAAAGAGTTGATGAGACACAAGTAAATCGAAAGGGTGAAAACTTAGATATGGACACAAGTATAGAAGAAAGGTTGGTGTACCAACAAGCATTTAAAGAACCTGCAGAAGAAATGCATCAACATATTCAATCATTAGAGGAGAACTGAACAGTTATTCAAATCCCCAAGACCCCTTACCAAAAAGCGATTCTTTATGCTAGGGGATCAATTGATGCCATCTAGTGAAAGTGAATCCATCACATTACCAATCCTGTGGGAGATGATTCTGAAGGTGACTGCTCTGGGAACAAATATTGCCAACATAGAAACAAATATGGCTAACATGGAATCGAGATTCGAGTCTAAAGTTAGAGTCAAATATGGCCAATATCGGAAATGAGATGTATAGACGAATCAATGATCTCAAAGGAGATTTAAATAGTAGGTTGGATAACATGGCAACAAGAGCCGATGTTAATCAAGTTGAGGTAGGTTTAAAAGGAAATATATCTCAATTCCAAGAAGACATTAGGAAAACATTAGTAGGAATTGGAGGTGAGGATTCAGAAAGTCGACACTTGACTATCCAAGAGAGTAGGACCATTGTTGCAGGATGTGTGAAAAGTGTGAACTGATAATGATGAAGTAAAGCACAGGGTTGAAGAAGAAAATACTAAGTGTCAAGAGTATGTCAACAAATTTGCTGAACATATTACTGTTCATATCGACTGAGAGATCAAACAAGTTCATCAGACACAAGAGGTCATAAATAAAGAGGTGTGGAATAAGCAGAAAATTTTAGGGAAAAATTACAAGCTAAGTTTGAGATGGTCAAAGCAAAGTTGAACAATATTTCAGTGACTCAAAATGCTGAAAATAAAGGCTGTGAAGAGATTCTTGGATCAATTTCCCATTGTTAAGCTCAGTTGGGGGATAAGGTAACTTCCATGGAAACTAATACAATGATTGGGAAGACCACCCTTCAGAAGTTAATTGAGTCTACTAATAAAACACATGAGAGATTGAATTCCTTAAATGAGGTCTTACAAAGTATATCACAAACTGGGGACATCCAGATGTGTCAGTTAAATGCAAAATCAGCTAGGCAAGCTTTGAAAGGAAATGAAGGAATCGATGGGAGTTGGAAGAAATCAAATAATAGAGTTCTCATGAGTCAGACCTCAAGGTATGATCTAGGAACTCAAGATCAGCATGGAGAGAGCATAGTTGCTTCTAAAACATTTACTGAGGTAGAGGAGATGAATTTGCTTTACCCATGCCTGACTGAGAAACAAACCTATGATCAGCAGATTGTTGATGAACCCTATTGAAGAACCATAAGGATTCACAAGAAGTGACGGAAAGAATTTAGATGTAAGCATTTCATGATGTAAAATATATTTTTGAAATAAAAAAATATAAATGTTTCTGATAGAAGAAAGAGAAGGACTAGACTAGGAAGAAATGAATATAAATGAAGGTAAGACTTATTTTTTGACCCATTAAAGACATAACATTTAGTAACAAAGTTAATTATTAATAGAACCCATATTAACCCTTTATTAACAAGACACATACTAACCATTACTTATAGTTACGTATAATTAATTTAATCAATTGATGGCAATTCCAATTCTCATAACTGATAATAGTCACAAATGAACCCATTAATTCAACTATATTTATAAAATAATAATTTGTATATTGATATGATGATACCATGTTTATTTTTTTTTAAAAAAAAACAAATAATGTCATTTGTTTAGATGGTATTAATAATCATAAATTATTATTTATTTTTAATATGATGGCATGAAAGGTAGATGCCGATGTATACCAAGAATGACACATATTTAATGATATTATTTTGTGTATTTTTTGTGTTTCTGTTTGGATGAGATTAGGTGGAAGTGAAAGGAATCATATTTATGGTGTTTTAAAGTGTATATTTATATATTTAAATGTGTTACATTAAGTTAAAATAAATTTGTTAATTTAAATTGATTTTACATCAAGGGTTGTCCATAATTTGTTGAGAATATATCACTGAATTCACATATCTCTTGATATGGAAACATATATGTAATATGTATGTAAAAAGTGTACTATATGAACCATAACGTCAAGTCATTGCCCACATTGGCTACATATATACTAATAAATTATACCCGCACAGAGTCTAACTACTCAGATTATGACTGGGTTTGAATTTGGGAATCTAATGGAGTGACATGAAAATTGGGTGGATCCTGTGGGTATTACCAAATGAATGGGGGATGACTGGTAGTAAAGATCCATTTTGGCTGTAGTGTTGCTGGATCTTTCCAATTTTCTATGGATGTCCAGATTCGTGTTTCAGTGTATGCAGTAGGATGGATTTAGGTTGATGGTTGAGGTTGGGTTGTCAGTCCATTACTATATATATATATATATATATATATATATATATATATAATATATATATATATATATATATATATATATATCGATTAGATAATCTGAAACACTCTATTTGATAGTTCAACTGGGTTTAAACCTTATTTATCATAATTTTATATTTTTATATTATAAATATTATGTGAATGGACTGGCCCTTCAAGCAGATGGGAGAATACCATTGATAGCAATGTTATCAATGATAACCACAATCAGACCGAGCTATGCAATGCATAACATGATCACAGTGCATAACATGATCACATTTCCAGACTATAGACCACCATGACTGCTAGATTCAACCCCTACTATCCAAAGTACTTTATTTGTTTTGAGGTAAACCTCAAGTGCCAGCTAATTACATGAAGCAACTAATATGTCAGGACAGTAGGCTCATATTAAAGTGCTTAAAATATACAATGACTAGCTCAATCAAAAGAAGACTCTAATACATTATTGCTTTCATTAGTGGTAAAAGGATTGACAGACAAATATTACATTTGAAGATAATTTCTGTTAACAAAACATTTATTATTCTAATTTTAACTACTTCTATAAATGTTAACTAACATAAACAATGGTTTTTTTTATATAATGATCATGCACCCTCTCTGAATTCATACACTAAAACAGAATATGATAAAAGAACTAAATAATATGTGACATTTAAAAACATGCACATCAATAGATTTTTTTATGCATGCTATAGAGTTTATTTATTAACTGACTCTGGAGGCTTTAAGGATTGCAATGGCTACATTATTTAGAAATGGAAATAAGAAAAGTTATTTATTACTTAGGATCTCAGAATGTGGAAACTTCTTGCTGTTTGTTGTAAAATTTATTACCAATAAGATTTCATCTTTTTGCTGGTTGCTGTTTTATGTGAAAATCTTTCCAACCAGTTGCATTTGAGTTTTTTGTGGAAGTTCTAATGCTTACTATTTTGTGGTGCTAGTCTTTAAGACAATTAGATATCCATGGTGTTTGTCAAGTTGTTAGGCAGACATTACTTTTATTGAGCAGACCACTAGTTCCATTGGACTCAGGCTGGAGCAAAGCCATATACTTCCAATGACTTTTATTACTGCATTGTCAGTGGATTGATTGACTGATTGACTGAACAGATTGAAGAACTGATAGACTGAACTGAACTGATTGACTCTATTTATCTGATGACCTGTTGTCACTTCGTTAACTAGTTTTGTATCCACCAGTTATAAATGTTGTTGAAATTTGTCCACTGTTTTTAATTACATTCTTTTGATAAGATTTTAATTAATTATGTGTTTTCATTTGGTAGCTCTTGCTAGATTCTGTTATTTGTGAATTGTTTAATTAGTAGCCATTGCAAATTTTCATCTTTTATGTAGCTTTTGGTATATACAACCCTTGAGGGAATTTCTTTTAACTTGTAACTTTCATTTATTCTTTAATATTGAACATGCACATATTTATTTTATCAACAAGCACATATTTTGCTATGTTTAAAATCAACTCATCATTTACACACCTATACATTTCAAAAATCAACTCATTATTTATTTTTCAAGATTACTTTTTTTCTTTAAATAGTTTTAAATGAAGAGAAAGAAAGAGTACCTTTAATTTTATAAAACAAATTATTTCTTAAATTTTTATCATGTTAAACTTTTTCCCGTTTCTATTTAATTATTTGTGACTTTAATATGTAAAAGTATGAATTAATTGATTTTTAGCAAACTGTTTTTAAGCAAAACTCTTTAAACTTTGTTTATTAAACTTTTAACTTGTACAAATAACTCTTTAAACTTTTACAGATTTTTTTTTATTGAGCTGTATTTTATTTAAGCTACTACTACTAATAATAAAAAAACTCTTTAGACTTTTATTCTGACCTATATATTATTTATATATTTATTAAAACCTTCACGTGTTATTTATGAGATTTTTTTAAAAATTTTTAATAATTGTAAAAAAAATAATTTAATGAGCACTCTCAGTAATGTTATAATGTATATATTTATACCTACTATACAATTTTCAGTTGAATATTATAAATAAATATTTTATATACATGTTTTTCATTTATTTATTTTATGACTTATGATAATGTCATTTGTTATCTTTTTTTTAAAAAAAATTTAAAACATAATTAAACATAATAATTATCATAACCAACTATTATTAATCCACTGAAGGATAAAAGTCTCCCCATGTTCAGTCCATCTTCTCTGATCTTTAGCTTCTTTTGTCCACACACTGCTGCACACTATCTTATGTCATTCATCCAACAGACGTTATCTCATTCTGGGTCTTTTACAATCTTTGGGAATCCATATTCAGATGTCAATGGTCCATCTATTATCATTATTTCTAGCAATATGTCCAGCTCAAATCCCCTTCAGTCTTTTTCTTTTTTCAGTGAGGTCAATAAAACCTGTTTATTCTCTTACCAATATATTGCATTTTCGATATTTTCTTGTTATTCCAAACAGGCATATAACCACACCTTTTTGGGTAGTCAGTTGTCTCTGTATTGCTCCTTTATTAACTGTATAAGTTTCAGATCCATAAGTAAAAATGGGTAAAAGACATTTATTAAAAACCATTCTTTTTAAATGCATAACCATATTTTCTTTTAGTGTCAAATTATTTCTACAAAAGCACTCCAACCAAGTCTAATCGTTTGATTAATTTCATCCATTATGTTTCCATCTGTATTACTAATCTGACCAAGTTAATTGTAGCAGATAACTTTTTCTAACTTATCATAATCAGTCTTTAATTTCATAATTTATCAAAATCCATGGAATATTACATTAGACTTTGTAATATGTACCTTTAGTCCTACATTCCTACTTTCATGTGATAACTCCTGACATTTTCTGCAGCTATAAAGCATTATTTAGAAAAAATCAACTACATCATCTGCGAAATCTCAATGAATTAAATAATCTCAATTTACTTGCACTTTTTCAGCTTCCCATTCTAACTTACAAAATATTTCCTTCAGCACTGTTATAAAACATTTTGGAGATATGAAGTCAACATGTCTTATCTAATTGTTGCTGTTGCACTTTAAAGAAAAATCTTCAAAATATGATAATATCCTCAATCTATACCTTTATGATCTAAAACCTTAATTATTGATGAAATGTTTGTAGAATCAAATGCTTATCATTATCTACAGATCCATAGCATAATGGAAAATCATATTCATTTGATGTTTCAGAAAGTTCTCTCAATATCTGAACATGATATCCTGTACTGAAACCTCTTTTTTATCCACCTTGTTCTGTTAGTTAGTAAAAATCCAATGTTATCTGTAGAGGAGTTGCAAATATCTTGTTAAAGTTTTGTATTTACTGATAAAAGGCTGATAGGTCTGTCATTTCTAATATCTTCTTTATCACCTTTATTAAATATTGATATTAATAATGCATTCTTTCTATCATCGGGTACATCATTATAATTTAGACATTTGGAATATAACTTTGCTAAAAAAATTATATTTTTACATGCTGCTTTTAATATATCAATTACAATTCCATCATTACTTGGAACTTTTCCTTTCTTCATAAATTTACGTAATACCCGATTTTATTATTATTGTTTTCATTTATAAGTCCATATCTACTTATTATGATGCAAAATCTATATTAAAATTATTTTATGAATCAGAAAAAGGTTTATGATCATCATAAATGTTTTATAAAGGCAATACATTTCTTCATATTTTATAGTTTATATAAGCAGTTCTCTATAGTTGTAAATAAATGTATTTTAAATTTTTATTACTTTCTAATAGGAATTACTTTTTGATTTGATTATTTAATTTATTTAAATGTCAATTATATATTCAAGGACACTGTGATTATTTTGTTCTACAAGTTGAATTTACTTGAATTAATTAATCACTATAACCAAAGACATTATTATGTTATTTTTGAAATATAATGTTCCTTTTTTTATTTTTCATACCAAAGCTAAAATTATTTTACTTTTATTAATTTACATTTTCTATGTAAATTTATAAGACGAATTTCACTTTATATATAAACAAAAATTACATTATCAAGTGCAATCAATGATAGGTATTATATTTGTAATTTTTACATCATATTATGTAAGGATATCTATCCAGTTTGCAGATTGTATTCGAATTACATGTATATGAGTATAGATATAAATTCAAAATTTCCCTTCGATCTGTATTTAACTAAACTAAAAAAAATGAATAAAAAAACTACATTGCATTATATTTATATATAAGTGAAATTCAAATTTTTAAAAATTTCATTGCCTTGATTTATATTGTATTGTATCTTCGTATTAGGCTTTTAGTGTATTGTTCTAAATACTATTTTTTTTGTTTATTAGGAAATAATTTTAACATGATTAATATATTATTATGCAGTCTTAATGAAACGTGTGCTTTAGATTTGCAAGAACTAGTAACGTCATATGAATAATATAGTCACCACCAAGTTTATACAATGTCTATTGTACCAATAAGTGCTGATAACAAGATATAAACATTTGAACTATATAGGTATTCAAAAATATTACCTTCGATGTAAAACAAAAGAATGAATAAGATTTTGCTTTAATACATTGAATTGCAACTTCCATATTATCTGAACAGATGTATATTTGTTGAATAGCATGCAATTTTTGAATTCGTATTAGTTACTTTATAATACAGTAAATCAGCAATTTTTTTTTTTTACTAAAAGTAATAATAACTTCAAGCGAAACATTTCTTTTAATGAAAATAATTTCACAACCATATTTAAAAAATCACATTTACAGGATTATGATAAATATTAAAATATTGGTAATTTAAACTACAAAATAAATGATTGCATTCATATACAAAGTAAAATTACATAGACAAAAAAAAAAAGAAAAAAGTTTCCCCTGCTTCATCCCAGACCTGTATATATTGATCTTAATATATCATATATTAAGTATAAAATCTTCTGTATTGATGTTTTCATTTTTTCATTTGTTTATGTTATCTCAGTTGCTAATAGTTTCTCCATAATGAAATGTATTGTTTATTTAATAGAATATATTTCTTTAATTATCTGATATTTTTATAATTCACAATATACATAAAGCATATTATTAATGGCTAACGTGTTTTTTCCATATATTTTAGCATCACCACCTCCAACAACAAGTAAGTATAATCGTCGCATTTTACAAATTATATAAGTTATATTTTAACTAATTGTTTTCTATTAACGATTATTTTTCCAATAAATATCATAATAAATAATAGTAACTACTTTATCTGTATATATCTGATATAAAATATGACAATCCTACTGACTTATGCAAAATCAAGCGTACATAACAGAGAGATAAAATACTCAGGTTGAATAAGTTTTTGTCATATATGGTTATTTTTTGAACTATATATAAAACATATCTTAAATAGAAAGTTGCCGTTTTCATCATATGTATTTAGATAGAAAACAAGAATTTTGAATTTATTTATCTGTAATTTGAGTTCTATATTGAATAATTTTAATATGAAATTATTCAATACAACTATAAGTTCACATTTTATGCAAATAATGATTCAGTTTTTAGAAAAATCAATGTCACTTATAATTGAAAGTGTATTTCAAGTTATCTAAGGGTTCATAATTTTATGCAAGTTCTTTAATTATTTTGCCCACTTTATTTAGAATTTAGAGGATAAGCTTAAATTGATGTAAGTCTATGAATTGAACATTTGAGTATGGGATCTTAAAGAAACAAAAGTACATTTATAATCATAATTAAACTGTTTTGAGTGTATTGATATCCACTTATCTTCAAAATAGTATTATGAATGCTTTTTGAAAGCATTTTCAAATATAATTCCCTTGATGGTAAAAATTTTCGTGTAAAAAAAACATCAATTTTCATTAATAACTTTATTCAAGGTATTGAACAACTTTTTAAGTAATTTGCAGTAATTTGCTTATAGTTTGTTTGATATATATATTATAACGGAAATGGTTATTCGTACTGTTGATTTATTTATTTGTGTATTCAATTATAATTTTATTTCGATTATTTTATTTTATATTGTATTTATTTATTATACTTTAATTCTTTTTCCGACTTTGATTCTTTATTATCTTATTTATTTCTTATTTGTTTACTAACAGTTTTGCTAACCGAAATATCCCGGCTTAGCCTCCAACTGTAATGGATATTATTTATTTATTTATTTAACCAACGCCATTACAATGCAAGCAGAGAGCTAATACAGATACACATTTAACTTCATATCTATACCTTTGACCGAACCCCTTATTTTTCCCGATCAAGAACACTCGTCTGCTGAACAACGCAAACCATTTCAAAGAAATTTAACGAATGTCCAGGGCTTGCTATTTATTTTTATATAATTGGGAAATTCGCATGAACAAGCAGCACATGAATACCTTTAAAAAATCAGCATTACCCTTTAATCACTAATTAGAGTTTCCTCCCTGTCATAGCTTGGTGATAGGAGAATAAAGCAAGTATACACAATTTTAAGAATAAAGATGTTTAATAACACTCACTTTTATAAAAAATACATGATAACAATAATAAAAAACACACACTTATATAAATACATGGCTATAATAAAACATATGAAAACAGATCAAATATTAAAGTTCTTAAAGTCCTGTTGAAAGAGTTCTATTTTATCAAATTATTAATTGTGTATTTAGTTATGAGTAGTAAACAGATTAAAATGCATGCATGCTTTTATCTAGGCTTTGTTGTAATTGTCGCATGGGTATTTCTTCCGAGCACTCTTGATTAACTTCCTCAGTTTGTGGGGTTATTTCTCATTCCAGTTTTGCTTGTTGATTCTTTGGATTGAGTTTCAGTTGACAGTTACAGAAGCGGCGGTCCCTATAGCAGGTCAGGCAAAGATCTTCCGTTGTTAACATTTTCTTTGTCCATGGAATTTAATTTGTCCAACAGACTTTCACACCTACGGCCATATTGTTTTTCTTTTTATATATCACATATTACATTTCATTTAAAGTTTGCAATTCATTTTTTTTTCACATTTGTGTTTTACATTTTATTTTAATTTGTTATTATATAGTTTTTAATGAGAGAGAAGAAATGCATTTCTTTATGTATCCCCTTCCCTCTCCCACAATAAACAAAAATAACTTTCTAGCATTTGACTTACAAGAGAGAAAGAGACACATTTCTTTATGCATCCCCTCCTCTTCTCTTACTATTACAAAATCCACAGTAATTTTGACATTAGACTTTTCAATTTTTTCTTTTACTTCCTTTTTTTTAAAAAAATTTAATAGCTAATTTATTTCACCTTTATTACTTCTTGTTAGTGAATTTATCTAATGTTATTAATAAATATATATGTGTGTCAACGACTTTATGTGGTCATCACAGTATATATATATATATTGTGGCCTGTCTATAAAATGTACAACCCCAAGCAGAGTTTCCAAGCTCCTCATATTAGGCCCTACTTGGACTCTGGCTAGGTACTAATAACAGACTTACTATGTCCCAACCATTTTCTTTAACTATAACAATTGAATTTAGATAAGATTAGTATTTACCCCAAGTTACTTTGACATGAGTAAATATTTCTAAAATAAGATGTAGTTTAAATATAATTAACGTGAGACTCGTTTACCCATAAACAGATCACATCCCCTTAACATTAAACAAATACAAAATATTTGTTCAATGGCATAAGAGTACCTAGATACTCCTCCTTATTAAGTATCTACATAATCTCATGAATAAAAATAATATCCAATATTTTATATTTATAATTATTAAGTTTTAATTCAATCACTCATTAAATTAATCTGTTAGATAATTACAGATAAACTGTAATTCCTATTTTTTTGATAATTAAGATTGGTAATAATCACAAAATAATATTACAATAAGGAGATCTCAGGATAATCATTGATTTATTAATTCTTCATACTACCTATGGAATATCAAGAGGGATTTTACAGATTTCCATGGATAGTGTACAAATTAAGAAGGCTTATAATTTACATTCATAATCAAGCTTTATATGTATGTTCTTTAATGCTGAATAATAAAATAATATTATTAATTAAACTGTGATTAACACTAATACTTTCACTAATAACTAATGTATCATTTAATTTTATATTAATAAATACACTTTAATAATTGGCAATGTCATCAATGACCTACGGGATCAAGGCAGCATGTAACAAATAAAAAATCTTTACTGAGAGATTTATGCTTATTAAAGGGTTAGATTTGCTTTACATTGAATTGACTTTTCATTTTAGTTTTGAGTGTACATTTTGAGTTATGTGATGTGGTGAGAATGAGCCCAGACAAGAAATGCAGCAATTATAATTTGATAAAACTTTTAAAACAATAATTTTAATAATATCCATTACAAATAACGATAAACTTTTCCATTAATATCGAATTTAAAATAACTTATAACAAGATTATATACATATATATTATAATAAAAATAACAAAAGAAAATTAATCTTTGGAGAATTATTATCAAACAAAATTAACAATTTCCTATTATATGTTGAGATATTTATCCCTATGTATGTGAACTACATATCATACATTCAGTTTATTAAACAATCATTTTTTTCCATTCATGGTCCATTAGTTCAACCTCTACATAATAATAGTACTTGATGATTAAGTAACAATACCAAAATAAGTGAGAACATAGGGTCATAATTCTGGAGGTTGGTAAGCAAACAAAATTAATACTTTTATCTTTTACATAAGAACAAAATCATTGTTTTTAGTTTATCCATTCACACATGTAAATACAACCTGCTCTCTAGAATATGTATACATCATTTTACATACCCTTTCATACTAAAATATTGAGCATATTTGTTTATTTAAATGATTAATAATCTTTAATCTCAACCTAATTATTAATAACTATTAATATAACAACACTTGAATTAATTCCTTATTAAATGATTTAGTTCTCTCCCCCTCCTCTATTATACTAACAAATCATAGATTAAAAATATAAATACCAACATTAGAAAGAAGTTCTCTTTTAACTCTCAGCTAAAGTATAAGAACAATTTCAAATCTTCTAGTTGTTCCACACTCCATAAACTTATCATAACGTTTTTATTTTTCCTTATTTTTTGACGATTCTGCTTATCCTAAGATTCGCGCTAGGTATTTGAGTTACTGCAACAATAATCCTTGCTTTGTTCTTTGTTTAGTAATCAAAATTTATTTGTGGCTTGCCTTATTTATTTTAGATGATATATATTTCTCTCTATAGTAAAAGGCACACTTATGATTTCAATTAAAAATGTGTCGTGCAATGTTTTTCAGCTAAAACTTTATAGAAACTGACATCCCTGCCAGTATGGCTCAAAATAAATAATTCTAATTCACATTGTAATTAAGATTATATATATATATATATATATATATATATATATATATATATATATATATATATATATATATATATATATATATATATATATATATATATATATATAACCAGAATAATAATGAACACTTTTCATTTATTACTAATTTAGTTCCATTGAATTTTAAATATATATACTTAACTGTTTCCAAGAGATTTACTATTCTTTTATCTATCCTTACTGGATATTTATGGTGTTTATTTATTTCCTTTTGTGTATTAATGCAGTTCATTTTCCCTATGGCACAATTATTGTTACTTTTCATGAATATGTTCGTTGATTATTCATCTCCAATTATTTCTTCAATATTTATTAATTTTCAAGAGATTATTGGGAATTATCGATTATTGACTTGCCCAGTAGAAAAATGATTAATTTATTCCATTATTTTAACAACAAAACTTATAATTATCCATATACATTGATGTAGAGTTGTGAATCATAAGGTTTTAAAAATTTTTAATCCAACTTTTTTTTTTTTTAAATATATTGCAAGGGGGTGAAAAAAAACCTATTTACATATTTTACGATCCAGCAAGAGAAGAAAAAAAATATTTCTTTTTTTCTCGAGTTTGATAGTATACAATTGTTTGACACTTTTCGATTGGCTAATATATCCCACCTTTTTTTATTTATAACAACATAGATTTAACTCTCAAGTTTTTTGGTTTATTATTTTAAAATGACCTATTTTTTTCGTTTTGGAAAAAAAATATTGAAATACAATATTTTTAGAAATTAAATAAAGATAGAATTTACTGTTTTAATTTTAAATCAGTATTTTGTAAAATTAAACTTTATTTATTTATTTGTGAATATAGCAAGATTTGAAGATAAATAATTTATATTTTTAAAATCAAATGTGCACAAACAATAATTATTAACATCTATAACGCATTCTGTTTACAAAATTACAAGTTAAACTTCACTGATTTTAAAGACTAAATGATATTACTTGTCCATCCATTTGCATATATATGACTCTATGGTTATTATCTATACGTGTATCTTCAGTTAAGATCATTTATAAATTTCCATTAGCTAAAACCGAGTTTAAATCCTATGATCTAATATGTCATTACTGTCTTCTTTTAATAAGTCAATATTATTGAATATGTAAAATTTAAAATTATACACCAAAATCCTATTTTAGAATAGTCTGAGCTAATAAAAAGTGCACAACATCCCCTCGCTTTATTTAATTTTAAATTTTATAATGCTTAATCTTTGAAAAAAAAATTTTTTATATTGATTTCTACAGCATGGCTTTTTACAATAAATAAATGAACAAAATTCCCTGCACTCTTGAAATTCATTATTAAGTCTATTAAATTGTTTTTGAACCATTCATAAACTCTAAATATCACACTAACTTTAATATTAAGTTTATTAATTTGTCCTTAATTTAACAAACTGTAAATATCCCAATAACCAAATCGATAATCCCTATCACACTAATTTTGACAGCTTCTGTTTTAGACACTTACAGAATAAGAAATGAGGCTTCGGGCATTATATGAGCATTCTCTCCAATCTGTTTAAAATTTTGTAAGGACCCTCATACAAGCTTAATAATTTTTTGTATTTATACTTCTGAACATCAGTGACATGAGGTGTTCGTAATAATACTAAGTCATCTATTTTGAAGGGGTGTGGCTTATTACATGACCTTTTAACTCTTTTATTGCCCATTATTTTAAGCTTAGTTTTTGCTTTTTCCTGATCTATTTGTATATTAATATTTTCCCTAACTATTGGAAATGAAGTTTTAATTAAAATAGGTTCATGTCTCCCTTAATGTAGTCTCATGGAAGCAAAACCAGTAGACTCATGATAAGTTATATTTATATAACTGATAATTTCAGGCAATTTATGAACCTATTGGGTATGATTATCTGGTATATATACTCGAAATAATCTACTTAACTCTCTCATTATGCGCTCACAAGGATTAGTTTGAGGATTCCTTATGGAGCTCATAATGTGTTTTATACCTTGAATTTGAATCCAGTGATTCCATTGGTGAGATACAAATGCAGTTGCATGATCGGTTAGTATACTATCAGGATTACCAACAATAGGAAATTGATTTCCCATTAAACATTTGATAACATTATTTGAATCAGCTTTTGGTACAGGATACACTGCTACCCATTTACTGAAAATGTCATATGCAACTAATATAAACTTTTGCCGGTTAAAAACATGGAAGGGGTCCATAAAAATCAATGGCTAACAGTTCATTAGGCCGATCCAGGACTATAGGTTGCAGTACACCTGCATAGGATCTATTACAATATTTTGATTTAAGACAAATGTCACATGATTTAATGCTTTTTATAATTCTCCTGTACATATTTCTATAATAGAAAATAGATTTTAATACATAAAAAAATTTGGGATCCCCATAATGACCATATTTATTGTGGGTATATACTATTAATTTATCTATTAAACATTGTGGACTACAATTCTCCATGATTTTCCACCATTCACAATCATCTTAAACATTAAGACATTTTGATATACCTTATATCTTTGGTACACTCTTCTGATATATTTATTAACTTGTGTTTTATTATCCTGATTATTTAACATAGTCAGGATGCTATTTATTTTCATATCCTGACTTTGAAGCATAGAGAGATTTTTATAATTTTCTTCTATATAATCATTCTGCAGAATATTCATACTGTTGATACATATGTTCTGAGTATTGGGGTTTCTAGCTACCAGATAGATAGGGTGGTGACTAAGCACATCCACAGGAATATTCTTTCTCCCTGCAATATAAATAACTTTATAGTTATATTGTTGGAGATACAAGCTCCACATTACAAGCCTTTCATTATTTAAGTAACTGTGATTTAAAAATTCCAGACTTCTATAGTCTGACCACACAATCACTTCAGAGCCTAACAAGAACTGGCACAATTTCTGGAATGCCCAGACAAGAGCTAATGACTCTTTTTCTGTGATGGAGTAGTTCAGCTCTGCCTCTCGTAAGTGCCTGCTTAAGAAATATAATACCTGGGGCATCTGATTATCATTAAGTTGATATAGTACTACTCCCAGACCATAGTGGCTACTATCTATCTGTAGTTGAAATGTTTTACTGAAGTCAGGATATGCTAAAATCACATATTTAGAAAAAAATATTTTAATCTTTTCAAACTCATTACTATGCTCAATGGTCCAAAGCCATTTTCCACCTTTTTTTTAATAAATTAGAAAGATATAAAGTGTCTCCATCAAAGTTCTCATAAAATTTACGGTAGTAGTTGCATAGACCAAAGAATGATTTTAACTGTTTCACAGTTTTAGGTATGGGAAATGCTGTATAGCAGCCACCTTTTCTGGATGGGGTTGGATACCATGCTCATTGACTAAGTGTCCCAGAAAAGTAATTTTTTTTTGCTATAGAGCACTTCTCTAAATTAATCTTTATATTTTTGGAAGAACACTTTTGAAAGAACATTCATAAGCATTCCAGATGCTCTTCCATACTACCTGATGTGATGACTATATTATCCATATACATGATGATATTTTCTTTCAATTGTCTTGAATAGACCATGTCTAAAAATCTAATCAAACCAGATCCACTATTAATGAGACCAAAAGGCATAGTCAAAAACATACGACTGTCACTTGAAATGAAATGCTGTATATTGCTGATCTTCCTCATGTTGTGGAATTGGCCATTAGCTGGCTGTTAGATCAAATGTGGAAAAAATTGACATCTAAATTTAATAAGGAGTTGTACTGGTGGTGAATGTCACACTCAGGAATAGTCATTTGGTTTAATATACGAGCATCTAAACAGACTCTTATAGAGTTATCCTTTTTTTATGATCACTAGTGGATTAACATAAGGAGAAGGACATTTTTTAATTATTTTCCATTCTAGCATTCTATCTGTTTGATTCTGTACATCATCCTGATATTGATATGGAATTGGGTACATCTTTTGCTGGAAAGGGTCATTATCTATTAATTGTACTCAATGAACATATCTCTCTATGATACCAGGAATTTTAGAAAATATACATTTATAATCATACATCAATTGGAATAAATTTTCCTTAAACTTAGAATTGTCTTCACAAACATTTCCTACTTTAGCCTGAATGCTAACATCAATTGATGTATCATGGATACACAATAATTGATTAGAAAGGTTAGGTGATCCATATTCAAACTTGAGCCTTTTTTTCCACAATAAAAAAAAAATATTTTGAAAATCAGTTTTACATTTATGAATCATCATGAAGTCAGATCCTATAATAGCTTCATGTATTAATCCTAAGAAACATGTGTTCAAATTCGACACCATTAACAATAAAGGTAATCAAGACTTGATTATTAAAGAGCCTAGTCCTTTTTCTATTGGAAAAAGTGACTTGAATTTCATTTTATGGGAAAGGATGGGATATTCCTTTGTATGGCTATAATATTCATATACATATGCTCTGATAGTATAGAAGCTTGACTTCCAGAGTCAATTACAGCTTCAATTTTTAATTCACCAATATATAAGGTTACTACTGGACATTGATACATGATAGATGGCTCACCAATGTTGAATGGCTTTAAGTAGTCTATATCCAGATCTAATGTATTTAAATCCACATATTGTTTTTCTTTTGATACATTGAAGGCTCTTGTATAGAGGAACACATAAACAAAGACCTCTAGTTTAACATGGTCTTGTCAACAGCTTTACCCCTTGTCTTTCTTAAAGTAGTGGTAACCCACTGGTTGAAGACTGACTATCCTGAATTAATGGTTTATTCCTACCTTGGTTCACTATACATGAATATATAGCCTTAAAAACAAATCTACTTTTTACATCAAAATATGGTTTATTTTTCATAACTCTTGGAGGCATATTGGGTCTAACTTGCATTGTAGCCACCGGATAATTTAACTTTTTTTTTCAACTGTCTATTTCCTCTTTCTAAACAACCACCACTCAACTCTAAAGCATCCACAATCTCACTCACTTTTTCAATTATATACCTATTCACAGCAATGAGAATTTGCTCAATATGGCATGGTAAGTTTTGTCGAATCAATCTGACAATTTGCATTTCTGACAAAGGAAAAGAAGTTAGGGTTTTTAGTCTAACAGCTTGATTGCATAAACATTTTGCATATCCACCTTTGTTAGCATTATACTTTTCTTGCATTATTTGGTATCTAATGTAATCCTGGTTGTCAGACCCCCAAAAACTAGACAATATCAAGCACTTAAAGTCTCCATATACTATGGGTTTTTTGAATAATGACTGCCACCAGTCTCTTGCAGCAGCATACAAATGGTTACTTGAGATGGCTAATTTTTCCCTCTCTGACATAGGACACAAAGAAAACAACTCTTTCAAATTATTTAGGAATTTTGAAGGATTCTCCATATATTAACCTTTGACGGGTTTTATCTTAATAAATCTTATGGCTATAGACTTACTTGCACCTATTCATTACTGATTGATAATCTCTATCAGATTCTATTTCTTGAAACCTACGTATTTTTTCATTATGGTTATTAGTAATATCATCCAGTTGTTTTACCAAAGTACAATTTTCATCCATAGTTTTATCTCTTAAAATTTCACTAGAAGTTTTCTTTCCTAAGCTTTCTGACCATTTTAATCTATCACAATTGCTGACCTTAATATCATCAACTCTAATATCATTATCAGGTATTCTATCCTCCAATTTCATTTTACTAAACAACCTATCTATATAATTCTTTTGCTCCTCTCATAATTGATCAATGTTTATATTACTCATCTCTTTTGAGCTATTACTTTCTTCAATTACTTTATTTTTCTTTATTCGATCTATTAATTTTTTCTGTAACTTCTTCAACCTTTTGCCCATTTTAGATCAATATTTTTCATCTTCAGTTTTGTTAAATTTTATAACCTGTAAATTTTTCTCTATTCCTATTCCCAACTCTTTTTTAAATTCTAGAGTACTGTTATCCATTTCTTCTTTTACTTCTGTTTTTAAAAATTCAAACTTGTTTTCCATTAATTCCATTTGATTCTGTATACCTTTAACACACAACTATCTACATCATTCAGTTCATTTTTACTAACTGTCCATTGTTTGATAGCTTCTTTACCCTGAACATGGAGAGCTTGAACATTTTTATGAACATATCCTTTTAACTTTTCACTTATTTTCTCTTTTACTACCTCTATAACATTGTCTTTTGTTGCAAACTTTTCACTTAATTCTCCAATTTTTTTCTCTAAATCTCCTTTTATTAACTTAATGGCTTGTTGATTTTCAACTATATCTTTATTCATGAATTCTAACTTCTCACTTATCACTTTATTAGTTTCGCATAGTTCTTCTGTTAAAGATTTATTACTTTCTTCTAAATTCGCACTCAAATCTTTTCTTAAAGATTTATTACTTTCTTCTAATTTTCCACTCAAATATTCTCTTAGAGATTTGCTAGTCTCTTCTAAGTGTACTCTTAAAGATATATTATCTTCTTCTGACTTCTTACTATTCTCTTCTAATAGTACTATTAAAGATTTACTAGGTTCTTCTAACTTTTTATTTAAAGATTCACTCAAAGGTTCATTTATTTTCATCATCAATACAAATAAATCATCTAAACTTTTCTTCTCTTCCACCACAACAACTTTCTTTACTTCTATAACTTCACATTGGATATCCTTTCTTATTTCTCTATCTTTCCTATGAGTCTTGCTTTCCTTTTACATCATTATTTCTACTTCTAACATCTCCTTGAGATCTTGTTCTTGGACAGAACAACTATTTTCTTCTCTTTCTGAATTTTCAATTCCACTCATTTTGGGGAAAAAATTTTTTCCACTAAAGCACTATGCTATTTTTTTTCTTGTAATAATATGACTTAGTTCAACTTCATAAAAAAAGTTTCTACTAGGCTATTCCAACAATCAACTCCCTCAAATAACTTGACAAATCAATTATATTTCATTTTCATGATATCTATTATTAGATACCATAAACCATACTTATAACTATTTATTTATAATAAACTCAAATTCATATAAACAAGTTGCATACTTTCTTTTCTCTACATCATCAGCACAACCACCATATGAATTATTCATACATAAACTATTTCAATCTATGTATGATTTGCCTACTGATCACATAGTCATATTATACTAGCCTTTATTTAATATTTTAACAAAAATAAAAAAAATTATTTGATCTAATAATTCAATTAACACATTAAATTTTTTTATATAAATCAATCATGATAATCAATGATTAGTTTACTAATCCTGCCCAAGGTTGGGCGCCATAAGGGGGTTTAACTACTGTAGCCTGTCTATAGGAGGTACAACCCCAAGCAGAGTTTTGAAGCTCCTCATATTAAGCCTTACATGGACTCTGGCAAGGTACTAATAAAGACTTACTGTATCCTGAGTTTTCTTTAACTATAACAATTGAATTTGGATAAGATTAGTATTTATCCCAAGTTACTTTGACATGCGTAAATATTTTTTTAAAATAAGATGTATTTTAAATATAATTAATGTGAGACTCATTTACCCATAAACAGATCACATCCCCTTAACATTAAACAAATACAAAATATTTGTTCAATGGCATGAGAATACCTAGATACTCCTCCTTATCAAGTATCTACATATTACATGGCTAACAATAATATCCAGTATCTTATATTTATAATTATTAATTTAATTCAGTCACTCATTAAATTAATCTGTTAGATAATTACAGATAAACTGTGATTCTTATTATTTTTGATAATTAAGATTGGCAATAATCACAAAATAACTTTGCAAAAAGAAGATCTCAGGATAATCATTGATTTATTAATTATTCATACCACCTATGGAATATCAAGAGGGATTTTACAGATTTCCATGGATAGTGTACAAATTAAGAAGGCTTATAATTTAAATTCATAATCAAGCTTTATATCTATCTATCTATATATATATATATATATATATATATATATATATATATATATATATATATATATATATATATATATATATATATATATATATATGTTGTTTAATATAGAATATTAAAATAATATTATTAACTAAACTGAGATTAACACTAATACTTTCACTAATAACTAATGTATCATTTAATTTTATATTAATAAATACACTGTAATAATTGGCAATGTCATCAATGACCTATGAGATCAAGGCAGCATGTAACAAGTAAAAAATCTTTACTGAGAGATTTATGCTTATTAAACTGTTAGATTTGCTTTTAATTAAATTGACTTTTCATTTTAATTTTGACTGTACATTTTGTGTTATGTGATGTGGTGAGAATGAGCCCAGACAAGAAATGCAGCAATTAGAATTTGATAAAACTATTAAAACAATAATTTTAATAATATTCATTACAAATAACAATAAACATTTCCATTAATATCAAATTTAAAATAACTTATAATAAGATGTTATACACTTATATTATAATAACAATAACAACAGAAACTTAATCTTTGGAGTATTATTATCAACAAAACAAAAAATTTCCTATTATATGTTGAGATATTTTTCCCTATGAATATGAACTACATATCATACATTCAGTTTATTAAACAATCATTTCTTTCTATTCCTGGTCCATTAGTTCAATCTCTACATAATAATAGTACTTGATAATTAAGTAACAATACCAAAATAAGTGAGAATATAGGGTCATAATTCTGGAGATGGGTAAGCAAACAAAATTAATACTTTTATCTTTTACATAAGAACAAAATTATTGTTTTTAGTTTATCCATTCGCACATGTAAATACAACTTGTTCTTTGGAATATGTATATATCATTTTAAATACTTATTCATACTAAAATATTGAGCATACTTATATATTTAAATGATTAATAAACTTTAATCTCAACCTAATTATTAACAACTATTAATATAACAACACTTGAATTAATTCCTTATTAAATGATTTAGTTCTCTCTTCCTCCCCTATTATACTAACAATTAATAGATTAAAAATATAAATACCAACATTAGAAAGTTCTCTTTTAAACTCTCAGCTAAAGTATAAGAACAATTTTAAATTTTCTAGTTGTTCCACACTCCATAAACTTATTAGAACATTTTTATTTTTCCTTATTTTTTGAAGATTTTGCTTATCCGAAGATTCACGAAATATTTGAGTTAATGCAAGAATAATCCTTCATTTTGTTCTTTGTTTAGTAATAAAAAATTATTTGTGTCTTGCTTTATTTATTTTAGATGATACATATTTCTCTCTACAGTAAAAGGTACACTTATGATTTTAATTAAAAATGTGTCATGCAACGTTTTTTCAGCTAAACTTTATAGAAACTGACATTCCTGCCAGTATGGTTCAGAATAAATAATTCTATTTCACATTGTAATTAAGATTTCATATATATCCAGAATAATAATGAACACTTTTCATTTATTACTAATTTAGTTCCATAGAATTTTAAATATATATACTTAACTGTTTCCAAGAGATTTACTATTCTTTTATCTATTCTTACTGGATATTTACGGTGTTTATTTATTTCCTTTTGTGTATTACTGCAGTTCATTTTCCCTATGGCACAATTATTGTTACTTTTTCGTGAATATATTCGTTGATTATTCATCTTCAATTAGTTTTCAATATTTATTAATTTTCAAGACATTTTTGGGAATTACTGATTATTGACTTGCCCAGTAGAAAAACGATTAATGTATTCCATTATTTTAACAACAAAACTTATGATTATCCATATATATTGATGTAGAGTTGCGAATCATAAGGTTTTAGGAATTTTTAATCCAACTTTTTTT